>VDFB02000017.1:565554067-565656668 GCA_007258455.2 Sequoia sempervirens
GACTACGCTTGTGGATTACTCTGTAGTTGTGCATTTATATGTGTATTTTCTATCACCTTTCGCAAACCTCCATTTTTTGTTGAGTTATAGCTGCATTTAGGAAACTAATCGTGTTTGAGTTTTCATGGGCCATCGATCAATGATGGTGGCAATGATTGTGAATTGTACCATAGTTGTGCATTATGTACAACACATATTTTTAATTGCCTTTCATGAACCTTCATTTTTTGTTGAGTTATAGCCTTATTTAGGAAAACGCTCATATTTGAAATTTCGTGGGTCGTCAATCAACTTTGGTGACTATGATTGTGTATTATACTGTAGTTATGCATTCTATATGAGTATTTTCTATCTCCTTTCACGAACCTTCATTTTTCATGGAGTTTAACTACACTTAGGGAAATGCTCGTGTTTTAGTTTTCAAGGGCCATTGATCAACTTTTGTGACTACGATTGTGGAGTACATTGTAGTTGTGCATTGTATATGTGTATTTTCTATCACCTTTCATGAACCTTCATTTTTTGTTGAGTTATACCCACATTCAGGAATCCGCTTGTGTTTCAATTTTCATGGGACATCGATCAACTTTGGTGACTGTGATTGTGGATTACACTATAGTTGTTTATTATATACACATATTTTCTATAGCCTTTTGCGAATCTTCATTTGTTTGTTGATTTATAGCTACATTTAGGAAACTACTCATGTTTGAGTTTCTATGGGACATTAATCAAATTTTGTGACTATGATTGTGGATTGTACTATAGTTGTCCATTTTGTACACATATTTTTAATCACCTTTCAGAAACCTTCATTTTTTGTTGAGTTATAGCCACATTTAGGAAAATGGTTGTGTTTGAGTTCTTGTGGGCCATCAATCAACTTTGTTGACTACGATTGGCAATTACACTGTAGTTGTGAATTGTATATGCTTATTTTCTATCGCCTTTCATGAACCTTCATTTTTTGTTGAGTTATAGCCGCAATTAGGAAACCACTTGTGTTTGAGTTTTTGTGGGCCATCAATCAACTTTGGTGACTACGATTGTAGATTGCATTGTAGTTTTGAATTCTATACATGTATTTTCTATCATCTTTCATGAACATTCATTCCTTGTTGAGTTAATAGCCGCACTTAGGAAACCGCTTGTATTTGAGTTATAGTGGTTTCCTAAGTGCGGCTTTAACTCAACGAAAAGTGAATGTTCACAAAAGGTGATAGAAAATAAGCATATAACATGCACAAATAAAGTGTAATCCACAATCGTAGTCACCAAAGTTGATTGATGGCAGACGAATCTTCAAACATGAGTGTTTTCGTAAATGTGACTATAACTCAACAAAAAATGAGGGTTCGTGGAAGACGATTAAAAATATGCCTATGGAATGTAAAACTATAGTACAATCTAGAATTGTTGTCACCAAATTTGATTGATGTCCCAGAAAAACTCAGACATGAGCAGTTTCCTAAATACGGCTATAAGTCAACAAAAAATGAAGGATCAAGAACAGCTATAGAAAATATGTGTATAAAATGCACAACTATAGTGTAATCCTCAAGCGTAGTCACCAAAATTGATCGATCACGCACAAAAACTCAAACTTGATCAGTTTCCTAAATGCGTCTATAACTCAACAAAAAATGAAGGTTCACAAAAGGCCATATAAAATACATGTACATAATGGACAACTACAAAATAATCCATAATCGTAGTCACCAAAGTTGATCGATGCCCGACAATCGTAGAGCCTTCATTTTTTGTTGAGTTATATCCGCATTTAGGAAACCGCTATTGTTTGAGTTTTCGTGGGCCATCGATTAACTTTGGTGACTACACTTGTTGATTACACTGTAGGGTTGCATTCTATATGAGTATTTTCTTTCACTTTTCTCGAACCTTCATTTTTTTCTAAGTTATAGCCACATTTAGGAAGCCGCTCTTCTTTGAGTTTTTGTGGGCCACCGATCAAGTTTGGTGACTACGATTGTGGATTGTACTGTAGTTGTACATTCTATACGCATATTTTTAATTTCCTTTCACAAACCTTCATTTTTTGTTGATCAACTACCCACAAAAACTCAAACACGGTCAATTTCCTAAGTGCAAGTATAACTCAATGAAAAATGAAAGTTCATGAAAGGCAATAGAAAATAGGAATATAGAATGTACAACTACAGTGTAATTCACATACATAGTATCCAAAGTTTATGGATGGCCGATGAAAACTTAAATACGAGTGGTTTTCTAAATGTCGCTATAACTAGGGAAAAAGTGAAGGTTTGTGAAAGGCAATAGAAAATAAGGGTACAAATTGGACAATTACAGTGCAATCGACAATTGTTGTCACCAAATTTTATCGATAACCCACAAAAACTCAAACATGAGTGTTCTCATAAATACTGCTATAACTCAACAAAAAAAGAAGGTTCGTGAAAGGTGATTAAAAATACGCGTATAGAATGCACAACTATAGTAGAATCCACAATTGTAGTCACCAAAGTTGATCGATGGCCCATAAAATCTCAAACATGAGTGGTTACTTAAATGTGGCTATAACTCAAACACGAGCGATTTCCTAAATGCGGCTATAACTCAATAAAAAATGAAGGTTCATGAAAGGCAACAGATAATTAACATTTATAATGCACAACTATAGTACAATCCACAATCATGGTCTCCAAAGTTGATTGATGGCCCTCAAAAACTAAAACATGAGCGGTTTGCTAAATGCAGCTATAACTGAACAAGAAATGAAGGTTCGTGAAAGGAAATAGAAAATATGCATATAGAATGCACAACTATAGTGTAATCCATAAGTGTAGACACCAAAGTTGATTGATGGCCTACAAAAACTCAAACATGAGCAGTTTCCTAAGTGCGGCTATAACTCAATGAAAAATGAAGGTTTGCTAAAGGTGATAGAAAATACATGTATAGAATGAATAACTACAGTGCAATACACAATCGTAGTCACCAAAGTTGATTGATTGTGCAAGAAAACTTAAATACGAGTTGTTTCCTAAATATGGCTACAACTCAAAAAAAAATGAAGGCCCACAAAAGGCGATAGAAAATACAAGTATAGAATGGACAACTACAATGTAATTTACAATCATGGTCACCAAAGTTTATCGATGAACCACAAAAACTCAAACACGAGTAATTTCCTCAATGCGGCTATAACTCAACAAAAAATGAAGGTTCACGAAAGGCGATAGAAAATTAGCATTCATAATGCAGAACTATAGTGCATTCCACAATCGTAGTCACCAAAGTTAATTGATGGCCCAAAAATCCTTAAACATGAGTGGTTTCCTAATAGCGGCTATAACTCAAAAAGAAATGAAGGTACACAAAAGGTGATAGAAATTACGCCTATAGAGTGCACAACTACATTGTAATCCACAAGTGTTGTCACCAAAGTTAAATGATGACCCACGAAAACTCAAACACGAGCATTTTCCTAAATGTGGTTATAACTCAACAAAAAAAGAAGGTTTGGGAAAGGCAATTAAAAATATGCATACATAATGCACAAGACTACAGAACAATCCACAATCGTAGTCACCAAAGTTGATCGATTATCCATGAAAAATTAAACACGAGAGTTTTGCTAAATGCTGCTATAACTCAACAAAAAATGAACTTTCGAGAAAGGTGATAGAAAATACGCCTATAGAATGCACAACTACAGTGTAATTCACAAGCATAGTCACCAAAGTTGATTGATGGCCCACAAAAACTCAAACACGAGCATTTTTCTAAATGTGGCTATAACTCAACAAAAAAGGAAGGTTCGTGAAAGCCGGTTAAAAATATGCTTACAGAATGCATAGGTATAGTACAATCCACAATTGTAATCACCAAAGTTGATTGATGGCCCACAAAAACTCAAACTAAAGCATTTTCCTAAATGCTGCTATAACTCAACAAAAAATGAAGGTTCGCGAATGGCGATAGAAAATAAACATACGGAATGGACGACTACAGTGCAATCCATAATCATAGTCATCAAAATTGATTGATGGTTCATGAAAACTAAAACAAGAGTGGTTTCCTTAGTGCAGCTATAAGTCAATGAAAAATGAAGGTTCATGAAAGGCGATAGAAAATACATGTATAGAATACACAACTATAGAGTAGTCCACAATCATAGTCACCAAAGTTGATTGATGGCCCACAAAAACTCAAACATGACCGATTTCCTAAAGGCAGCTATAACTCAACAAAAAATGAAGGTTGATGAAAGCAGATTATAAATATGCATACAGAATGCACAACTACAGAGCAATCCACAATCGTAGTCACCAATGTTGATTGATGGCCCATAAAAACATAAACTTGAGTGTTTTCTTGAATGCAGAAATGACTCAACAAAATATGAAGTTTCACAAAAGGCAATAACAAATATGTCTATAGAATGAAAAACTACAGTGTAATCCACAATTGTAGTCACCAAATATGATCTATGGCCTATGTAAACTCAAACACAAGCAGTCTCCTAAATGTGGCTATAACTCAACGAAAAATGAAGGTTCGCAAAAGGTAATAAAAAATATGCATATAGAATGAATGCACAACTATAGTGTAATCCACAAGCGTAGTCACCAAAGTTGATCGATGGCCCATGAAAACTCAAATTTGAGAGGTTTCCTAAATGCGGCTAGAACTCAACAAAATACGAAGGTTCATGAAAGGTGATAGAAAATATGTGTACAAAATGGAAACCTATAGTGCAATCCACAACCATAGTCACCAGAGTTGATCGATGGCCTACGAAAACTGAAACAATAGTGGTTTCCTAAATGCAGCTATAACTCAATGAAAAATGAAGGTTCGTGAAAGGAGATAGAAAATATGCGTACAGATTGGAAACAATTGTAGTCACCAAAGTTGATCGATGGCGCACGAAAACACAAACTCAAGCGGTTTCCTAAATGCGGCTATAACTAAACAAAAAATGTAGGTTCGTGAAAGGCGATAGAAAATACCCGTATGAATGGAGAGCTATAGTGCAATCCACAATCGTAGTCACTAGAGTTTATTGATGGGCCATGAAAACTCAAACACGAGTGGTTTCCTAAGTCAAGATATAACTCAACAAAAAATGAAGGTTCGCGAAAGGCTATAGAAAATACACTTCTAGAATGCACAACTATAGTGTAATCCACAATCATAGTCACCAAAGTTGATCGATAGCTCACGAAAACTCAAACACGACCTTTTTTACTACATGCGGCTATAACTCAACAAAAATTAAAGGTTCGTGAAAGGAGATTAAAAATATGTGTACCAAATGCACAACTATAGTACAATCCACAATCGTAATCACCAAAGTTGATTTATGGCCCACAAAAACTCAAAGTCGAGCGATTTCCAAAATGCGGCTATAACTAACAAAAAATGATTTTTTGCAAAACGCGATAGAAAATACATGTACGGAATGGACGACTATAGTGCAATCCATAATCATAGTTACCAAAGTTAATCGATGGCCCACAAAAACTGAAACTTGAGCAGTTTCCTAAATTCGGCTATAACTCAACAAAAAATGAAGGTTCTTGAAAGCTAATTGAAAATACGTGTACAAAATGGACAACTATAGTGCAATCCACAATTGTAGTCACCAAAGTTGATGGATGGCCGACAAAAACTCAAACACAAGCAGTTTCCTAAGTGCAGCTATAACTCAATGAAACATGAAGGTTCATGAAAGGCGATAGAAAATACGCATATAAAATGCACAACTACAGTGTAGTCCACAATTTTAGTCACCAAAGTTGATCGATGGCCCATGAAAACTTTGGTCGATGGCCCATGAAATCTAAAACATGAGGATTTTCCTAAATGCAGCTATAACTAAATAAAATATAAAGGCTTGTGAAAGGAAATTGTAAATATGCGTACAAAATGCACAACTATAGTGCAATCCACAATCATAGTCACAAAAGTTGATCGATGGCCCAAAAAAATCAAACATGAGCGATTTCCTAAATGCGGCTATAACTCAAAAAAACCTGAAGGTTCACAAAATGCGATAGAAAATATGAGTATACAATGCACAACTATAGTGTAATCCACAAGCATAGTCACCAAAGTTGATCGATGGCTCATGAAAACTAAAAAAGGAGCGTTGTAGCTACACTAAGGAAACCACTCATATTTGAGTTTTCGTGGGCCATCAATCAACTTTGGTGACTACAATTCTTGATTGCACTGTAGTCATCCATTCTGTATGTGTATTTTGTTGAGTTATAGCCGCATTTAGGAAAACACTTTTGTTTGAGTTTTTGTGGGCCATCACTCAACTTTGGTTACTACGCTTGTGAATTACACTATAGTTGTGCATTCTATAGGCTTATTTTCTATCACCTTTCACGAAAGTGCATATTTTTTTGAGTTATAGCCGCATTTAGGAAAACGCTCGTGTTTTACTTTTCATGGGAAATCGATCAACTTTGGTGACTACAATTATGGATTGTACTATAGTTGTGCATTCTATACGAATACTTTTAATTACCAAGAACCTTCATTTTTTATTGAGCTTTAGCCGAATTTAGGAAAACACTCGTGTTTGAGTTTTCATGGTCCATCGATCAACTTTGCTGACTATGATTGTGGGTTTCACTATAGTTGTCTATTCTTTACACGTATTTTCTATTGGCTTTCGTGAAAGTTCTTTTTTGTTGAGTTATAGCCACACTTAGAAAACTGCTCGTGTTTGAGTTTTCGTGTGCCATCGATTAACTTTGGTGACTAAGATATAGGAATGCACTTTAGTTGTGCATTATGAATGCTAATTTTCTCTCTTTTTGTGAACCTTCATTTTTTATTGAGTTATAGCCACATTTACGAAACTGCTCGTGTTTGAGTTTTTGTGGGCCATCGATCAACTTTAGTGACTATGCTTGTGGATTACACTGTAGTTGTGCATTCTATACACGTATTTTCTATTGGCTTTTGCAAACGCTCATTTTCAATTAAGTTATAGCTGCATTTAGGAAACCTCTCATGTTTGAGCTTTTGTGGGCCATTTATCAAACTTTGGTGACTATGATTGTTTTGAAAAAAAAAAAAGGTTTTACAGGGACCTGAAACCACCAAGTTTAAACAACAAAAGATAGAGCAAAAAAAGTCCAAACAAACAGACAGCTGTCCCAAAAAGGAAACGACAACACAAAGAGACAACAGGGTCCAAAAAAAGGACCGCCAAAAATCCAGGAACAAACACCACCGCACTACTCCAAGGTTTTCAACAACTTGGTGACTATGATTGTTGATTGTACTATAGTTGTCCATTATGTAAGAATATTTTTAATCACCTTTCACGATCCTTCATTTTTTGTTGAGTTATAGCCGCATTTAGCAACTGTTGGAGTTTGAGGTTTCGTGGGCCACCGATCAACTTTGTTAACTATGCTTGTGGATTGTACTATAGTTGTGCATTCTATATGCGTATTATCTATCGCCTTCCGTGATCCTTTTTCTTTGTTAAGTTATAGCCGCATTTAGGAAACCGTACGTGTTTCAGTTTTTGTGGTCCATCGATCAACTTAGGTGACTACACTTGTGGATTACACTATAGTTGTGCATTCTATACATGTATTTTCTATCGCCTTTTGCAAACCTTCATTTTTCGTTGAGTTTATGTGGGCCATCAATCAACTTTGGTGACAACGGTTGTGGGTTGTAGTGTAGTTGAGGATTCCATTCGCATATTTTCTATCGCCTTTTTATAACCTTCATTTTTTTGTTGGGTTATAGCCGCACCTAGGAAACTACTTATGTTTGAGTTTTCATGGGCCATCGATCAACTTTGGTGACTACGATTGTCGATTATACTGTAGTTGTCGATTATGTACCTATATTTTCTATCGCCATAGATCAAATATCCTGAATGTAGGAAACCGCTCGTGTTTGAGGTTTCATGCCCAATCGATTAACTCTGGTGACAAAGATTGTGGATTGTACAGTAGTTGTGCATTTTGTACACATATTTTTAATGGCCTTTCACGAACCTTCATTTTTTCTATTGCCATTCGTGAACCTTCATTTTTTGTTGAGTTATAGCCTCATTTAGGAAACTACTTGTGTTTGAGTTTTCGTAGGCCATCGATCAACTTTGGTGACTAAACTTGTGGATTGTACTGTAGTTGTTCTTTTTATACTGGTATTTTGTATTGCCTTTCATGAAATTTCCTTTTTTGTTGAGTTATAGCCGCATTTAGGAAAACACTCATGTTTGAGTTTTTATGGGTCATCGATCAAATTTTCTGACTTTGATTGTGGATTACACTGTAGTTGTGCATTCTATACACGTATTTTCTATCCCCTTTAACAAAGCTTCATTTTTTGTTGAGTTATAGCTGCATTTAGGAAAGCACTCATGTTTGAAATTTTGTGGGTAATCAATCAACTTTTGTCACTACGATTTTGGATTGTATTGTAGTTGTACATTTTGTCGCATGTTTTGAATGGCCTTTCATGAACCTTCATTTTTTGTGGGCCATCGATCAACTCTGGTGACTACAATTGTGGATTGCCGAATATATCAAAATGATAATGGTTGAGTTTTCGTGGGCCATCGATCAACTTTGGTGACTACGATTGTGGATTGTCGCATATATGAAAATGATAATGTTTGAGTTTTCTTGGGCCATTGATCAACTTTGGTGACTATGATTGTCTATTGCACTATAGTTGTCCATTATGTACATGTATTTTCTATCGTCTTTCGTGAACCTTCATTTTTTGTTGAGTTATATCTGTATTTAGGAAATAGCTCGAGTTTGAGTTTTCGTGGGCCATTAGTCAACTTCAGTGACTACAATTGTGGATTACACTATATACACATATTTCCTATCACCTTTTGTGAACCTTCAATTTTCATTAAGTCATAGCCGCATTTAGGAAAATGCTCGTGTTTGAGTTTTTGTGGGCAGTCAACATTCGTGACTACGATTGTGGATTGCACTATAGTTGTGCATTCTATGTGCATATTAATAATCGCCTTTTACGAACCTTCATTTTATGTTGAGTTATAGCCGCACAAAGGAAAATGATCATGTTTGAGTTTTCGTGGGTGATTGATCAACTTTGGTAACTTCGATTGTGGATTGCATTGTAGTTGTCCATTTTGTACGTGTATTTTCTATCGGCTTTCGCGAACCTTTATTTTTTGTTGAGTTATAGCCATTTTTAGGAATCAACTCAAGTTTGAGTTTTGGTGGGCCATCGATCAACTTTGGTGCCTATGATTGTGGATTTCACTGTAGTTGTGCATTCTATAAATGAATTTTCTATCGCCTTTCGAGAACCTTCCATTTTTGTTGAGTTATAGCGGCATTGAGGGAACCGCTCGTGTTTGAGTTTTTGAGGGCCATCGATTAACTTTGGTGACTACGATTATGGTTTGCACATAAGTTGTCCATTATGTACATTGATTTTCTATCCCCTTTAGTGAACCTTCAGTTTTTGTTGAGTTATAGCCGCATTTAGGAAACTGCTCAGGTTTGAGTTTTCGTGAGTCTTTGATCAACTTTGGTGACTGCTTGTGGATTACATTGTAGTGTAGCATTCTATATGTGTATTTTCTATCACCTTTCATGAACCTTCATTTTTTGTTGACTTATAGCTGCATTTAGGAAAACGCTCATGTTTGAGTTTTCGTGGGCCATCATTCAAATTTGGTGACTATGATTGTGGATTGCACTTTAGTTAATATTTTGTACGCGTATTTTCTGTAGCCTTTCATGAACAATCAATTTTTGTTGAGTTATAGCCGCATTAAGGAAACTACTTGTGTTTGAGTTTTTGTGGGCCATCAATCAACTTTGGTGACAACGATTGTCGATTGCACTGTAGTTATCAATTTTCTATGCGTATTTTCTATCAACTTTTGCAAACCTTCATTTTTTGTTGAGTTATAGCCGTAATTCAGAAACCGCTCGAGTATGAGTTTTCGTGGGCCACATATCAACTTTGGTGACTACGCTTGTGGATTACACTGTAGTTGTGTATTCTATATGTGTATTTTTTATCGAATTTCATGAACCTTCATTTTTTTGAGCTATAGCTACATTTAGGAAACCACTCGTGTTTGAGTTTTCGTGGGCCATCAATCAACTTTGGTGACTTCAAATGTGGATTGCACTGCAGTTGTGCATTATGAGTTTTTTTGGGCCATCGATCAAGTTTGGTGACTACGCTTGTGGATTACACTATAGTGGTGCATTCTATATGCTTATTTTCTATTGACTTTCATGAACCTTCCTTTTTTGTTGAGTTATAGGTGCATTTAGGAAACCACTCATATTTGAGTTTTCCTGGGCCATCGATCAACTTTGGTGACTACAAATGTGGATTGCACTATTTTTGTGCATTATGAGTTTTTGTGGGCCATCGATAAACTTTTGTGACTACGCTTGTGGATTACACTGTAGTTGTGCATTCTATACATGTATTTTCTATCCACTTTTGTGAACATTCATTTTTTTTTTAGTTACAGCCGCATTTAGGAAACCGTTGATGTCTAAGTTTTTGTGGGCCATCAATTAAATTTAGTGACTACGATTGTGTATTGTAATGTAGTTGTGTATTCTATATGAATATTTTTAATCGCCTTTTATGAACATTTTTTTTGAGTTATAGCCACATTTAGGAAAACACTCGTGTTTGAGTTTTTGTGTGTATTTTTTATCGTATTTTGCGAACCTTCAATTTTTTTTCAGTTATAGCCGCATTTAGTAAACCATTGATGTTTGAGTTTTTGTGGGCCATCTATTAGCTACTGTGACATTTGTGGATTGTACTGTAATTGTGCATTTGCACACATATATTTAATTGCCTTTCACGAACCTTCATTTTTTGTTGAGTTATAGCCGCATTTAAGAAGACGCTCATGTTTGAGTTTTCATGGGTGATCGATCAATTTTGGTAACAATGATTGTGGATTACACTGTAGTTGTGCATTCTATACATGTATTTTCTATTGGCTTTCATGAACCTTCATTTTTTATTTACTTATAGTTGCATTTAGGAAACTGGTTGAGTTTAAGTTTTCATGGGCCATCGAACATATTTGGTGACTACACTTGTGGATTACACAGTAGTTGTGCATTCTATATGCGTATTTTCTTTCGCCTTTCACGAACCTTCATTTTTTGCTGAGTTATAGCCACATTTAGGAAACCACTCGTGTTTTATTTTTTGTGGGCCATCGATCAACTTTGGTGACTACAATTGGGGATTGCACTGTAGTTGTCCTTTTTGTACACACATTTTCTATTGCCTTTTATAAGCCTTCATTTTTTGTTGAGTTATAGCTACATTTAGGAAACTGCTCGTATTTGAGTTTTCGTGAGCCATCGATCAAGTTATGTGATTACGATTGTCGACTAGTTGGTCATTCTATACATGTATTTTCTATTTCCTTTCACAAACCTTCATTTTTAGTTATTTATTCTGAGTAGACCCAGATCGTTCTTTTTTCGAAAATCTAATATTTCACCAACATGCAAGAACCCCTGAAAAATAGACCTAGATCGTCCAGTTTTTGAAAAAATACGCTATTCTTGAAATAGATAGATTTGTTTGAAAATTAGAAGCAATGGAGGTAACAAAAGAATCTTTTTTGAATCTTTTTATGAAAAATCTGAGAAATGGGTTTCGTCTAGATTGTCGTTCTGAGTATACCCAGATCGTCCGTTTTTTGGAAAACTAATTTTTCAACAACATGAAAGAACCCCTCAAAAATAGAATGTACGCAACAATTTTTTTGAGAAAATTGAAAAATGGTTTTTATAGGTGCTTGTGTACTAAAAAGACCCAGATCATTTGTTTTTTGAAAAAATAAGTTATTCTTGAAAAAGATTGATTTTTTTTTTAAAAGTAGAAGCAGTATAGGTAACAAAGGTAAATTTTTTGAATCTTTTTTGTGAAAAATCTAAGAAATGGGTTTTGTAGAGAAGTCATTCTGAGTAGAACCACATCGTCCTTTTTTCAAAAAACTAATTTTTCACCAACATGCAAGAACCCCTTAAAAAGAGAATCTACGAAACAATTTTTTTTGGGAAATTCTAAAATATGGGTTTTATAGGTGCTCAACAGCTAAAGATAGCCATATTTTCCATTTTTTTTTAAATAAGTTCTTGAAAAAGATATATTTTTTTTAATAGTAGAAGCAGTAGAGGTAACAAAGGAAATTTTTTTGAATCTTTTTATGAAAAATATGAGAAATGGGTTTTGTAGAGAATGTCGTTCTTAATAGACCCAAATCGTACTTTTTTCAAAAAACAAATTTTTCACCAACATGCAAGAACCCTTCAAAAATAGAATCTATAAAACAATTTTTGTTGGGAAAATAAAAAATATGGGTTTTATAGGTGCTTGTCCACTAGAGAGATTCAGCTCGTTCATTTTTTGCAAAAAACAAGCTATTCTTGAAAAGGATAGATTTTTTTGAAAAGTAGTAGTAGAGGTAATAGAGGCAAATTTTTTGAATCTTTTTATGAAAAATATGAGAAATGGGTGTTTTAGAGAATGTCATTCTAAGTAGATCCAAATCGTCCTTTTTCAAAAAAACTACGTTTTCACCAACATGCAAGAACCCCTCAAACATAGAATCTACGAAATTTTTCTTTTTGGGAAAATTGAAAATATGGGTTTTATAGGTGCTCCTATGCTAAAGAGACCGAGATCGTCCAATTGAGTTTTAGCCGCATTTAGGAAACCACTCATGTTTGATTTTTGTGGGACATCGATCAACTTTGGTGATTACATTTGTGGATTGTACTGTAGTTGTGGATTGTGTACACATATTTTTAATCGCCTTGCACAAACTTGCATTTTTTGTTGAGTTATAGCGACATTTCAGAAAACTATCATGTTTTTGTTTTCATGGGCCATCAATTAATGTTGGTGACTACGATTGTGGATTCCACTATAGTTGTGCATTCTATACACGAATTTTTTATCGCCTTTAGCGAACCTTCATTTTTTGTTGAGTGATAGCCACATTTAGGAAACCGCTCATGTTTGAACTTTTGTGGGCCATAGATCAACTTTGGTGACTACAATTGTGAATTACACTATAGTTGTGAATTCTATACTCATATTTTCTATTGCCTTTCATGAACCTTCATTTTCTATTGAGTTATAGCTGCATTTATGAAAACGTTGTTGTTTGAGTTTTCATTGGCCATCGATCAATTTTGGTGAATACGATTTTGGATTACACTATAGTTGTGCATTCTATACATGTATTTTCTATTTCCTTTCGCGAACCTTCACTTTTCGTTGAGTATAGCCGCACTTAGCAAAATGCTCATGTTTGAGTTTTCATGGGCCATCGATAAACTTTGGTGACTATGATTGTGGATTGCATTGTAGTTGTCCATTTTGTATGCGTATTTTCTATCACCTTTCGTGAACGTTCATTTTTTGTTGATTTATATTGTCATTTAGGAAACTGCTCGATTTTAAGTTTTCGTGGGCCATCAATCAACTTTGATGACTACGCTTTTGGATTACCCTATAGTTGTGCATTGTATACGCGCAATTTCTATTGCGTTTCGTAAACCTTCATTTTTTGTTAAGTTATAGATGTATTTATGAAACCGCTTGTATTTGACTTTTTGTGGGCCATTGATCAACTTTGCTGACTATGATTGTAGATTGCACTGTAGTTGTTGAATTTGTATGCTTATTTTCTATTGCCTGTCGCGAACCTTCATTTTTCGTTGAGTTATAGTCAGATTTAGGAAACCGCTCGTGTTTGAGTTTTAATGGGCCATCGATCAACTTTGGTGACTACGATTGTGGATTTCACTGTAGTTGTCCATTCTATACGCATATTTTCTATCGCCTTTCACGAACCTTTACTTTTTGTTGAATTATAGGCACATTTTAGAAAACGATCATGCTTGAGTTTAAGTGGGCCATTGATCAACTTTGGTGACTATGATTGTGGATTACATTGTGGTTTTCCATTTTGTACATGTATTTTCTATCGCCTTTTGCGAACCTTCATTTTTTGTTGAGTTATAGCCGAATTTAGGAAACCACTCGAGTTTGAGTTTTTGTGGGCGATCGATGAATTTCGGTGACTACGCTTGTGGATTACACTATTCTTGGGCATTCTATATGTGTATTTTCTATCGCCTTTCACAAACCTTAATTTTTTCATTGAGTTATAATCACACATAAGAAACCTCTCATGTTTGAATTTTAGTAGGTGATTGATCAAATTTGGTGACTAGAATTGTGGATTGCACTCTAGTGTTCCATTCAGTAGTTGTATTGTTTATTTCCATTCACGAACCTTCATTTTTTGTTGAGTTATGGCTGCATTTAGGAAATTACTCGAGTTTGAGTTTTTCGTGAGCCATTGATCAACTTTGGTGACTACACTTTTGGATTAGACTGTAGTTGTACACTCTATACATGTATTTTCTATCGCCTTTTGTGAACCTTCATTTTTTGTTGAGTTATAGCCATATTTAGGAAACTACTCCTGTTTGACTTTTTGTGGGCCATCAATCAACTTTGGTGACTACGATTGTGGATTGTACTATAGTTTTGTATTTTGTACGCATATTTTAATCACCTTTCATGAACCTTCTTTTTTTGTTGAGTTATTGGCACATTTAGGAAAACCCTTGTGTTTGAGTTTTTGTGGGCCATCGATCAACGTTGGTGATTACGATTGTGGATTGCACTATAGTTGTGCATTATATACGCGTATTTTTGATCACCTTTCACGAACCTTCATTTTTTGTTAAGTTATAGTCACACTTAAGAAACCACTCATGTTTGAGTTTTTGTGGGACATTGATCAACTTTGGTGACTATGATTGTTGATTGCACTATAGTTGCGCATTTTGTACATGTATTTTCTATCGCCTTTTGTGAACTTTCAGTTTTTATTGTGTTAAAGGCGCATTTAGGAAACTGCTTGAGTTTGAGTTTTCGTATGACATCGATCAACTTTGGTTACTACGATTGTGGATTGTATTCTAGTTTTGCATTGTACTTGTCCATTATGTACACGTATTTTCTATCACCTTTCATGAACCTTAATTTTTTTCTGAGTTTTAGCTGCATTTATGAAACCGCTCGAGTTTGAGTTTTCGTGGGCAATTGATCAAATTTGGTGACTACGATTGTGGATTACACTATATTTGTGCATTCTATATATATTTTTTATTGCCTTTCGCGAAGCTTTAATTTTTGATGAGTTATAGCTACATTTAGGATACCGGTCCTATTTTGAGTTTTTGTGGGCCATCAATAAAGTTTGTTGACTAACATTGTGGATTATACTGTAGTTGTGTATTCTATACACGTATTTCATATCGCCTTTCGTGAACCTTCATTTTTTGTTGAGTTATTTCCGCATTTAGGAAAGCACTCGTGTTTGAGTTTTTATGGGCCATGAATCAACTTTTCTAACTACGATTGTGGATTGTACTATAGTTGTGCATTATGTAATCATATTTTTTATCTCCTTTCACATACCTTCATTTTTTGTTGAGTTATAGCCGCATTTAAGAAAATGCTCATGTTTAAGTTTTCGTCGGCCATCGATCAACTTTGGTGACTACGATTGTGGATTACACTGCACCTGTGCATTCTATATGCATATTTACTATCCCCTTTCGTTGAGTTATAGCCACACTTCAGAAACCACTCGTGTTTGAGTTTTTCGTGGGCCATCGATCAACTTTGGTGACTACGATATTGGATTACACTGTAGTTGTCCATTATGTACATGTATTGTCTATCGCCTTTCACAAACCTTAATTTTTTGTTTTGTTATAGCCGCATTTAGAAATCCACTTGAGTTTGAGTATTTGTGGTCCATCAATTAACTTTGTTGACTACGCTTGTGGATTACACTGTAATTGTGCATTTTATACGTGTATTTTGTACTTCTGTTCGTGAATCTTGATTTTCTTTTTAGTTATAGCCGCATTTAGGAAAATGTTCGTGTTTGAGTTTTTGTGGGACATGGATCAACTTTGGTGGCTATGACTATGGATTACACTGTAGTTGGGCATTCTATAACACATTTTCTATCACCTTTCACGAACCTTCATTTTTCGTTGAGTTATACTGGAACTTAGGAAATGACTAATGTTTGAGTTTTTGTGGGTCATCGGTCAACTTTGGTGACTACAATTGTGGATTACACTATAGTTGTGCTTTCTATATGCGTATTTTCTATGGGCTTTCACGAACCTTCACTTTTTGTGTAGTTATAGATGCACTTAGGAAACCGCTCATGTACGCGTATTTTCTATCGCCTTTCACAGACCTTCATTTTTTGTTGAATTATATCCGCATTAATGCGACCCCTTGAGTTTGAGTTTTCTTGGACCATTGATCAGCTTTGGTGATTACGCTTGTGGATTACATTGTAGTTGTGCATTCTATACACATATTTTCTATTGCTTTTCATGAACCTTCAATTTTTTTTGGGTTACCGCCACATTTAGGAAATTGCTCATGTTTGAGTTTTTGTGGGCCATCGATCAACTTTGGTGACTACAATTGTGGATTGTACTATAGCTATGCATTTTGTATGCATATTTTTAATCGCATTTGTCAAACCTTCATTTTATGTTGAGTTATAGCCGCGTTTAGGAAAATGATGGTGTTTGAGTTTTCGTGGGCCATCGCTCTACTTTGTTGACAACGATTGTCGATTATAGTATAGTTATGTATCCTATATGCATATTTTCTATCGCCTTTAGTGAACCTTCATTTTTCATTGAGTCATAGCCGCATGGAGGAAACCATTCATGTTTGACATTTTTTGGGCCATCAATCAACTTTGGTGACTAAGATTGTGAATTACACTGTAGTTGTATTTTCTATACTTGTATTTTCTATCACCTTTTACGAATCTTCATTTTTGTTAAGTTACAGCTGTGTTTAGGAAAATGATCCTGTTTGAGTTTTCATGGGCCATTGATCAACTTTGGTGAATATGATTTTGGATTACACTGTAGTTGTGCATTCTATACGTTTATTTCCTATCACCTTTGGTGAAACTTCTCTTTTCGTTAAGTTATAGTTGCACTTTGGAAACTGCTCGTGTTTGAGTTTTCGTGGGCCATTGATAAACTTTGGTGACGACGATTGTGGATTGCACTATAGTTGTTACGCGTATTTTCTATTGCCTTTAGCCAACCTTCATTTTCTATTTAGTTACAGCCACATTTAGGAAACCTCTTGAGTTGGAGTTTTCGTGAGCCATCGATCAACTTTGGTGACTACAATTATGGATTGTACTATAGTTGTGCATTTTGTACACATATTCTTCATCATGTTTCTTAAACGTTCATTTTTTGTTGAGTTATAGCCGTATTTAGGAAACTACTTCTATTTGAGTTTTCGTGGGCCATCGATCAACTTTGGTGACTACGATTGTGGATTGCACTGTAGTTGTCGAATTTGTACGCTTATTTTCTATCACCTGTCGTGAACCTTCAATTTTCATTGAGTTATAGTCACATTTAGGAAACCAAATATATTTGATTTTTAATGGGCCATCGATCAATTTTGGTGACTACTATCATGGATTGCACTGTAGTTGTCCATTCTATATGCATATTTTCTATCGCTTTTCACAAACCTTCGTTTTTTGTTGAGTTATAGGCACATTTAGGAAAACGCTCGTGTTTGAGTTTTTGTGGGCCATCAATAAACTTTGGTGACTACAATTGTGGATTGCATTGTAGTTGTCAATTTTGTACACGTATTTTCAGTCACCTTTCACAAACCTTCATTTTTTGTTGAGTTATAGCTGCATTTAGGAAACTGCTCGAGTTTTAGTTTTCCTGCACCATCGATCGACTTTGATGACTATGCTTGTGGATTACCCTGTAGTTTTGTATTCTATATACATATTTTCTATCACCTTTCATAAACTTCATTTTTTGTTGAGTTATAGCCGCAATTAGGAAACCAATCATGTTTGAGTTTTTGTAATTGTCTAATTTTTATGCGTATTTTCTATCGCCTTTCGCAAACCTTCATTTTTCGTTGAGTTATAGCCACATTAAGAAAACTGCTCGTGTTTGAGTTTTAGCGGGCCATTGATTGACTTTGGTGACTATGATTGTTGATTGCACTATATTTGTGAATTCTATATACGTATTTTCTATCCCCTTTCGCGAACCTTCATTTTTTGATGAGTTATATCCATATTAAGGAAACTTCCTATGTTTGAGTTTTCATGGGCCATTGATCAACTTTGGTGACTACGTATGTGGATGGCCCTATAGTTGTCCATTCAATACGTGTATTTTCTATGACCTTTTGCGAACCTTCATTTTTCACTGAGTTAGAGCTGTATTTAGGAAATCACTCGTGTTTGAGATTTTGTGGGCCATCGATCAACTTTGGTGACTATGCTTGTGGATTACATTGTAGTTGTGCATTCTATATTCATATTTTCTATCTTCTTTGAAGAACATTCATTTTTTGTTAAGGTATATAGCCGCATTTAGGGAACTACTCGTGTTTGATTTTTCATGGGCTGTTGATCAACTTTGGTGACTACGATTGTGCATTGCAATGCAGTTGTGAATTCTATACATGTATTTTCTATCCCCTTTCGTGAACTTTAATTTTTTGTTGAGCTATAGCTGCATTTAGGAAACCATTCGTGCTTGAGTTTTTGTGGTCCATCGATCAAATTTGGTGACCACAATTGTGGATTGCACTGTATATTTCCATTCTTTATGCGTATTTTCTAGCACCTTTCATGAAGGTTCATTTTTTTCTAAGTTATAGCCACATTTATGAAACCGCTCGCATTCTAGTTTTTGTGGGCCATCGATCGACTTTGGTGACTAGGCTTGTGGATTGTACTATAGTTGTACATTTTGTATGCATATTTTTAATCGCCTTTCACGAACCTTCATTTTTTGTTGAGTTATAACCACATTTAGGAAAACTATCGTGTTTGAGTTTTTGTGCACCATCAATCAACTTTGGTGACTACAATTGTGTATTGCATCGTAGTTGTCCATTTTGGACTCGTATTTTCTATTGCCTTTCATGAACATTTTTTTTTTAGTTATAGCCACATTTAGGAAACCGCTCATTTTTTCATTTTCGTGGGCCATCGATCAAATTTGGTTACAACGATTGTGGATTGTACTATAGTTCTCCATTCTCTACACGTACTTTCTAACTCCTTTCATGAATCTTGATTTTTTGTTGAGTTATAGCCACATTTAGGAAACTGCCTGAGTTTGAGTTTTCGGGGGCCATCGATCAACTTTGGTGACTACACTTGTGGTTTACATTGTAGTTTTGCATTCTATACATGTATTTTCTATCGCCTTTCACAAACTGTCATTTTTTGTTGAGTTATAGCCGCATTTAGGAAACCACTCATGTTTGATTTTTCATGGGCCATTCATGAACTTTGGTAACTACAATTGTGGATTGCACTGTAGTTGTGAATTGTATATACGTATTTTCTGTCCCCTTTCGCAAACCTTCATTTTTCATTGAGTTATAGCCATATTAAGGAAATCAATTGTGTTTGAGTTTTCATGGGCCATCGATCAAATTTGGTGACTATGATTGTGGATGGCCCTATAGTTTTCCATTCAATATGTGTATTTTCTATGCAGTTTTGCAAACCTTCTTTTTCTGCTGGGTTAGAGCCGAATTTAGGAAATCGCTCGTGTTTGACTTTTTGTGGGCCATCAATCAACTTTGGTGACTACAGTTGTGGATTACATTGTAGTTGTGCATTCTATACACATATTTTCTATTGCCTTTCACGAACATTCTTTTTTTTTTAAGTTATAGCCGCATTTAGGAAACCGCTCGTGCTTGAATTCTCGTGGGCCATCGATCAACTTTGGTGACTACGATTGTGCATTTTAATGTACTTGTGAATTCTATACAAGTATTTTCTATCCCATTTCGTGAACTTTAATTTTTCGTTGAGTTATAGCTGCATTTAGGAAACCGCTCGTGTTTGAGTTTTCATTGGCCATGCATAAACTTTGGTGACTACAATTGTGGATTGCACTGTAGTTTTCTATTTTGTACGCGTAATTTTTGTCACCTTTTGTGAAGCTTCATTTTTTTCTAAGTTATAGCCGCATTTAGGAAATCGCTCGTGTTCAAGTTTTTGTGGTCTATCTATCAACTGTGGTGACTAGGCTTTTTTATTACACTATAGTTTTGCATTATATACGCGTATTTTCTATCACCTTTAATAAACCTTCATTTTTCGTTGAGTTATAGTTGCACTTAGGAAATGGCTCGTGTTTGATTTTTTCATGGGCCATGGATCAACTTTGGTGACTACGATTGTGGATTGTACTTTTGTTTTCCATTATGTACATGTGTTTTCTATCGCCTTTTGCGAACTTTCATTTATTATTGAGTTATAGGTGCATTAGTGAAACCGCTCGAGTTTGAGTTTTCATTGGACATCGATCATCTTTGGTTACTACAATTGAGTATTGCACTGTTGTTGTCCAATCTGTCCACATATTTTCTATCACTTTTCGTGAGTTACCTTCATTTTTCATTCAGTTATAGCCACATTTAGGAAGCCACTCGTGTTTGAGTTTTTGTGGGCAGTCAATAAACTTTGGTGACTACGATTGTGGATTGTACTATAGTTGTGCATTTTGTACGCATATTTTTAGTCGCCTTTCATGAACCTTCATATTTTTTTGAGTTATAGGAGCATTTAGGAAACCGCTCGTGTTTTAGTTTTCTTGGGCCATCAATCAACTTTGGTGAATACGATTGTGGATTGCACTGTAGTCCTTTCTTTACGTGTATTTTCCATCACCTTTTGTGAATATTCATATTTTGTTCAGTTATAGCCACACTTAAGAAACCATTCATGTTTGACTTTTTCTGGGTCATTGATATACTTTGGTGATTATGCTTTTGGACTACAATATAGTTTTTCATTCTATACACATATTTTCTATCGAATTTTAGGAAATTTCATTTTTTGTTGAGTTATAGCCACACATAGGATACCACTCGGGTTTGAGTTTTCGTGGGCCATCGAAAAACTTTGGTGACTATAATTGTGGATTGCATTGTAATTGTCCATTTTGTACGCATATTTTCTATCACCCTTCATAAACATTCATTTTTGTTGAATTATAGTCGTATTTGGGAAACTGCTCGAGTTTGAGTTTTCGTGGGCCATCAATCAACTTTGGTGAGAACGATTGTGGATTTTAGTGTATTTGTGCATTATGTATGTATATTTTAAATCAGTTTTGAAGAACCTTCAATTTTTGTTCAGTTATAGCCGCATTTAGGAAAACCCTCATGATTGAGTTTTCATGGGCCATTAATCAACTTTGGTTTCTACGATTATGGATTGTACTATGGTTGTCTATTTTGTACACATATTTTCTATCACCTTTTGCGAACCTTCATTTTTTGTTGAGTTATAGCCGCATTTAGGAAACTGCTCGTGTTTGAGTTTTCATGGGCCATCGATCAACTTTGGTGACTACGCTTGTGGATTACACTATAGTTGTGCATTCTATACACGTATTTTCTATCACCTTTCACGAACCTTCATTTTTCATTGAGTTATAGCCGCACTTAGGAAACCGCTCGTGTTTGAGTTTTCGTGGGCTATCGATCAACTTTGGTGAGTACGATTGTGGATTGCACTATAGGTGTCCATTTTGTACACGTATTTTCTATCGCCTTTCGCAAACCTTTTGTTTTTGTTGAGTGAAAAGTTAGTTTTTCAGAAAAAATGACGATTTGGATGTGCTTGGAATTGCATTCTCTAAAAAATGCATTTCTCGGATTTTTCATAGAAAGATTCAAAAAATTTGCCTCTCTTACCTCTACTGCTTCTAGTTTTCAAAAAATCTATTTTTTTCAAGAAAAACTTATTTAAAAAAAAAATGGACTATTTGAATCTCTTCAGCGAATGAGCACCTATAATACCCATATTTTTTATTTTCCAAACAAAAATTGTTTCATAGATTCTATTTTTGAGTGGTTCTTGCATGTTGGTGAAAAATTAGTTTTTTGAGAAAAGGACGATCTGGGTGTACTTAGATCAACATATTCTAGAAAACCTATTTTTCAGATTTTTCATATAAAGATTGAAATTTTTTTCCTCTATTACCTCTACTACTACTTTTAAAAAAAATCTATCTTTTTCAAAAACAAATGATTTCAAAAAATAGACATTTTAGGTCTCTTTAGCACATGAGCACCTATAAAACCCATGTTTTTTATTTTCCCAAAAAAAAAATTGTTTCGTAGATTCTATTTTTGAGGGGTTCTTGCATGTTGGTGATTTTTTTTTTTCAAAAAAAGGACGATTTGGATTTACTCAGAATGACATTTTCTACAAAACCCATTTCTTAGACTTTTCATAACAAGATTTTAAAAAATTGCCTCTGTTACCTTTAAAAAAATGTATCCTTTTCAAGAAGAAATTATTTTTTTTTAAAACAGATGATCTGGGTAAGCACACAAACACTTATAAAACCCATATTTTCGATTTTCCAAAAAAAAAAAATTCGTAGATTCTATTTTTGAGGGGTTTTTGCATGCTGGTGGAAAATTAGTTTTTCGAAAAAGGATGATCTGGGTGTACTTAGAATGACATTCTCTACAAAACCCATTTATCATATTTTTCATAAAAAGATTCAAAAAACTTGCCTCTATTACTTCTACTACTTCTACTTTCCAAAAAAATCTATCTTTTTCAAAAACAATTTATTTTTTGAAAAAATGGATGATCTTGGTCCCTTTAGCACATGACCACCTATAAAAACCATATTTTGATTTCCCAAAAAAAATTGTTACATAGATTCTATTTTTGAGAGGTTCTTGCATGTTGTTGAAAAATTAGTTTTTCGAAAAGAGAACGATTTGGGTCTACTCAGAACGACATTCTCTACAAAACCCATTTCATAGATTATTCAATAAAAGATTAAAAAATTTGACTTTGTTACCTCCATTGCTTCTACTTTTCAAAAAAATGTATCCTTTTAAAGAACAAATATTTTCAAAAACTGGGTGATTTGGGTCTGTTGAGTACCCAAGTACCTGTAAAACACATTTTCAAGAAGAACTTATTTTCTTAAAAAACGGACGATTTGTGTCTCTTCAGAACACGAGTGGTTTCATAAAATTGGCTATATCTCAATGAAAAATGAAGGTTTGCAAAATGTGTAGAAAATATGCATACAAAATGGACAACTATAGTGCAATGCACAATCGTAGTCACCATTAATCAATTTTGGTGACTACGATTGTGGATTATACTATAGTTGTGCATTTTGTATTCATATTTTAATCGCCTTTCACAAACCTTCATTTTTTGTTGAGTTATAGCTGCATTTAGGAAAGTGCTCATGTTTGAGTTTTTGTTGGCCATCGATGAATTTTGGTGACTACAATTGTGGATTACAGTGTAGTTGTGCATTCTATATGCGTATTCTATATCACCTTTCTCAAACCTTCATTTTTCATTGAGTTATAGCCAAACTTAGGAAACTGCTCATGTTTGCATTTTTGAGGGCCATCGATCAACTTTGGTGACTACGATTGTGGATTACACTGTATTTGTCAATATTGTATATGTATTTTCTATTGCTTTTCACGAACCTTCATTTTTTTTTAAGTATAACCCCATTTAGGAAACTAATCATGTTTGAGTTTTTGTGGGCCATCGATCAACTTTGGTGACTATGATTGTGGACTGTACCGTAGTTGTGCATTCAGTACGCATATTTTGAATCGCTTTTCACGAACCTTCATTTTTTGTTTAGTTATAATTCCATTTAGGAAAATGCTTGTGTTTGAGTTTTTGTTGGCATCAGATCAATTTTGGTGACTACGATTGTGGATTACACTATAGTTGTGCATTCTATATACATATTTTCTATCCCCTTTTGCAAACGTTCATTTTTCATTGAGTTCAAGCTACACTTAGGAAACCTCTTGTGTTTGAGTATATGTGGGATATCAATCAACTTTGGTGACTATGATTGTGGATTGCACTGTAGTTGTCCATCCTCTACATGTATCTTCTATCACGTTTTGTGAACCTTCATTTTTGTTTAGTTATAACTGTATTGAGGAAACTACTCATTTTTGAGTTTTTGTGGGCCATCAATTAACTTTGGTGACTTCGATTCTGGATTGTATTGTAGGTGTGGATTTTGTACACATACTTTAATCGCCTTTTGTAAACCTTCATTTTTATTTGAGTTATAGCCGCATTTAGGAAAATGCTCGTGCTTGAGTTTTCGTGGGCCATCGATCAACTTTAGTGACTACGATTGTGGATTAGAATGTAGTTGTGATTCTATATGCGTATTTTCTATCATCTTTCGCTAACCTTCATTTTTTGTTGAGTTATAGCGCCGTTAGGAAATCATTCCTGTTTGAGATTTCATGGGGCATCAATCAACTTTGATGACTATGATTGTGGATTGCAATGAAGTTGTCCATTTTGTACGCATATTTCCTATCGCCTTTCTTGAAGCTTCCTTTTTTGTTGAGTTATAGCTGCATTTAGGAAATCGCTCGTATTTGAGTTTTCGTGGGTCATCGATCAACTTTGGTGACCAGGTTGTGGATTGTGCTATAGTTGTGCATTATGAATGCTAATTTTCTATCGCCTTTCACGAATCTTCATTTTTTGTTGAGTTATTGCTGCATTTAGGAAACCACTCATGTTTTAGTTTTTGTGGGCCATCAATTGACTTTGGTGTTACGCTTGTGGATTACACTGTAGTTGTGCATTCTATACGCGTATGTTCTATCCCCTTTCGAGAACCTTCATTTTTTGTTGAGTTATAGCCGCACTTACGGAAGTACTCATGCTCTAGTTGTTTTGGTCCATCATTCAACTTTGGTGACTACAATTGTGGATTGCGTTGTAGTTGTCCATTCTACACATTTTTTTCTATCACCTTTCATTGACCTTCAATTTTTGTTGAGTTATAGCCGCATTTAGGAACTGCTCAAGTTTATGTTTTTGTGGCCGATCGATCAACTTTGGCTACTACGATTTTGGATTGTACTATAGTTGTGCATTTTGTATGGATATTTTTAATCGTCTTTTAGGAACCTTCATTTTTTTTGAGTTATAGTCGCATTTAGGAAAATGCTCGTGTTTGAGTTTTCGTCGGCCATCAATCAAGTTTGGTGGCTACGATTGTGGATTGCAGTATAGTTTTCCATTTTGTACATATATTTTCTATTGCCTTTACGTGTATTTTATATCCCCTTTTGAGAACCTTCATTTTTTGTTGAGTTATAGCCGCATTTAGCAAACTGCTTGTGTTTGATTTTTTGTGGGCCATCTATCAAATTTGGTGACTACGCGTGTGGATTAATCTTTAGTTGTGCATTCTATGCCCCTATTTTCTATCACCTTTCACAAACCTTCATTTTTTCCTGAGCTATGGCTGCATTTAGGAAATCGCTCATGCTTTAGTTTTTGTGGGCGATCGATCTACTTTGGTGACTATGATTATGGATTACACTGTAGTTGTCCATTTTGTACGCATATTTTCTATCGCCTTTTGAGAACCTTCATTTTTTAGTTGAGTTATAGTTGCATTTACAAAACTACTCATATTTGAATTTTTGTGGGCCATCGAATTTGGTCAACTTTGGTCACTACGATTGTCAATTACACTATTTTCGTGGGTCATCAACTTTGGTCAAAGCTTCTCGTATTTGAGTTTTTGTGGTCGATCAACTTTGGTCAATACTATTGTTGATTACACTGTAGTTGTTCATTCTATGCATTTATTTTGCATCACCTTTCATGATCCTTCTTTTTTTGTTGAGTTATAGGCACGCTTAGCAAACCGCTAGTGTTTGAGTTTTCATGGGCCATCAATTAACTTTGGTTACTATGACTGTGGATTGCATTGTAGTTGTCCATTTTGTACGCGTATTTTCTATCGCCTTACGCTAACCTTCATTTTTTGTTGAGTTATAGCTGCATTTAGGAAACCGCTGGTGTTGTAAAGAGACACAAATCATCCATTTTTTGAGAAAATAAGTTCTTGAAACAGATTTTTTTGAGAAGTAGAAGTAGTAGAGGTAATAGAGGCATATTGTTTGAATCTTTTTATGAAAAAAAAAAGATAAATGGGTTGTGTAGAGAATGTAATTCTAAGTAAACCCAAATTGTTCTTTTTTAAAAAAACTAATATTTCACCAATATACAAGAACCCCTTAAAAATAGAATCTACGAAACAATTTTTTTTGGGGAAATCAAAAATATGGGTTTTATAGGTGCTCGAGAGCTAAAGAGACCCAAATCGTCCAATTTTTGAAAAAATAAGTTGTTGAAAAGGATAGATTTTTTTGAAAAGTAGAAGAGGTAGCAAAGGTAAATTTTTTGAATCTTTTTATGAAAAATCTAAGAAATGGGTTTTGAAGGAATGTCATACTGAGTAGACCCAAATTGTCCTTTTTTGTAAAATCTAATTTTTCAACAACATGCAAGAACTCCTAAAAAATAGAATCTACGAAACAATTTTTTTTGGGAAAATAGAAATATGGTTTTTGTAGGTGCTCGCATACTAAAGAGACCCAGAATGTCCCTATTCTGAAAAAATAAGTTATTGTTGAAAAAGATATATTTTTTTGAAAAGTAGAAGCAATAGACATAATAGAGGAATTTTTTTTGAATCTTTTTATGAAAAATGTAAGAAATGGGATTTGTAGAGAATGTTGTTTTGAGTAAACCCACATTGTCCTTTTTTTCAAAAAAACTAATTTTTTACCAACATGTAAGAACTCCTCAAAAATATAATCTAGGAAAGAATTTTTTTTGGGAAAATAAAAAATATGGGTTTTATAGGTGCTCAACAGCTAAAGACACCAAGATTGTTCGTTTTTTGAAAAATAACTTCTTCTTGAAACAAATAGATTTTTTTGAAAAGTAGAAGCAATAGAGGTAACAGAGGAAATTTTTTTGAATCTTTTTATGAAAAATGGGATAAATGGGTTATGTAGAAAATGTCATTTTGAGTACACCAAGATCGTCCTTTTTAAAGAAAACTAATATTTCACCAACATGCAAGAACCACTCAACAATAGAATCTATGAAACAATTTTTTATGGGAAAATAAAAAATAAGGGTTTTTATAGGTGTTGGTGTTCTAAAGAGATTCAAATTGTCTATTTTTTGAAAAAATAAGTTGTTTTTAAAAAAGATTGATTTTTTTGAAAAGTAGAAGCAGTAGAGTTAATAAAGGAAATTCTTTTGAATCTTTTTGTGAAATATCTGAGAAAAAGGGTTTTGTAGAGAATGTCGTTTTGAGTAGACCCAAATCGTGGATTACACTATAGTTGTGCATTTTGTACGCATATTTTTAATCACCTTTCCTTTCATGAACCTTCATTTTTTGTTGATTTATATTCACATTTAGGAAAATGCTCCTGTTTGAGTTTTTGTTGGCCATCAATCAACTTTGGTGATTATGATTGTGGATTCACTATAGTTGTGCATTCTATACGTGTATTTTCTACCACCTTTCACGAACCTTCATTTTTTGTTGAGTTATAGCTGCATTAAGGAAGCCGCTCGTGTTTGAGTTTTCGTTGGCATCGATCAACTTTGGTGACTACGATTGTGGATTGCTCTATAGCTATGAATTCTATATGCGTATTTTCTATCCCCTTACATGAACCTTTATTTTTTTTTGAGTTATAGTCGTATTTAGGAAACCACTCGTGTTTGAGTTTTTGTGGGCCATCGATCAACTTTGGTGACTACAATTGTGGATGGCATAGTAGTTGTCCATTTTATACATGTATTTCCATTTCCTTTCACGTACCTTCATTTTTCGTTGAGTTATATTCATATTTAGGAAACCACTTGTGTTTGAGCTTTTGTGGGCGATCGATCAACTTTGGTGATTATGCTTGTGGATTGCACAATAGTTGTCAATTCTATATACGTATTTTCTATGCTCTTTTGCGAACCATCCATTTTTGTTGACTTATAGTCATATTTAGGAAACTGCTCGTCTTTACCTTTTTATGGGCCATAAATCAACTTTGTTGACTACGAGTGTGGATTGTACTATAGTTCTTCATTCTATAATCATATTTTTAATCGCCTTTCACGAACGTTGATTTTTTGTTGAGTTATAGACACATTTAGGAAAATGCTCATGTTTCAATTTTCATGGGCCATTATGTTGGTGACTACGATTGTGCATTGCACTGTAGTTGTGCATTCTATACGTGTATTTTTTATCACTTTTCATGAACCTTCATTTTTTCATTGAGTTATAGTCCCACTTAGGAAACCGCTCATGTTTGAGTTTTCATGGGCAATCGATAAACTTTGGTGACTACGATTATGGATTGCATTGTAGTTGTCCATTCTGTACATGTATTTTCTTTTGCGTTTTGTGAACTTTCATTTTTTATTGAGTTATAGCTGCATTTAGGAAATCGCTCGAGTTTGAGTTTTCATAAGACATCAATCAACTTCTATCGCCTTTCGTGAACCTTCATTTTTTGTTGAGTTATAGCCATATTTAGGAAACCGCTCATGGTTTTCATGGGCGATCAACTTTGGTGACTACAGTTGTGGATTGCATTGTAGTTGTCCTTTATGTACACATATTTTCTATCGCCTTTCGTGAACCTTGATTTTTTGTTGAGTTATAACCCCATTGTGGAAAGCATTCGTTTTTTATTTTTTGTGGGCCATCGATCAACTTTCATGACTATGGTTGTGGATTACACTGTAGTTGTGCATTCTATACACGTATTTTCTATTTCCTTTCGCGAACATTCATTTTTTGTTGACTTATAGCCGCATTTACGAAACCACTCCTGTTTGAGTTTTTGTAGGCCGTCAATCAACTTTGGTGGCTACGATTGTGGATTGTACTATAGTTGTGCATTTTGTATGCATATTTTTAATCTCCTTTCACGAATTTTCATATTTTATTTAGTTATAGCCGCATTTATGAAAACGTTCGTGTTGAAGTATATGTGGGCCATCGATCAACTTTGGTGACTACGATTGTGGATTACACTGTAGTTGCGCATTCTATATGCGTATTTTCTATCTCCTTTCGCTAACCTTCATTATTCGTTGAGTTATAGCCGCACTTATGAAACCACTCATGGTTGAGTTTTCTTGGGGCATCAGTCAACTTTGGTGACTATGATTGTGGATTACATTGTAGTTGTGCATTCTATACGCATATTTTCTATCGCCTTTTGTGAACCGTCATTTTTTTGTTGAGTTATAGCCGCACATAGGAAATTTCTCGTGTTTGAGTTTGGTGGTCCATCGATTAAATTCGTTGACTATGATTGTGGATTGCACTATAGTTGTGCATTTTGTTGAGTTATAGCCACATTTAGGAAATCATTCGTGTTCAAATTTTTGTGGGCAATCAGTCAACTTTGGTGACTACAATTGTGGATTACACTGTAGTTGTGCATTCTATATGCTTATTTTGTACTTCCTTTCGTGAACCTTCAGTCTTTTTTAGTAATAGTTGCATTTAGTTAACTACTCATTTTTGAGTCTTCATGGGGCATCGATCAACTTTGGTGACTACAATTGTCGATTGTGGGTATGTGCAGGATCATCATGGAAAAAACATGCCCTTAAGTGGCAAAAAATTCAAAAAATTAGAGTTAAGCAATTTGACGTAAAAATTTGAATAAGTTATCAATATTATTTCAAAAATATGTAAGAATAGAATCTATATAAAATTGAATGTAGTTTCTAAACTACTAGGTTTGTTAAAAAAATCTATTTGGTGAAAATTTGAAATTTTAATGCGTAGTACTTAAATTTGAGGGAAAAATAAGAAGTAGGTGTTTGACCACCCTAACACAATAAAATGATAATATTTTTAATATTATTTTAGATATATGTAGAGGACTCATGTCCGATGATGATGATTTTTGCATTTTTTTCCATGTAAATAATTAATTATGTATTTTATTACAACTTTTAAAAATATAAAAACTGTATGTTTGACCATCTAACTTGTCCAAATTCCTTGAAATTCAATTTTTCTTTTTTTAATCCTATAGTATACGAAGCATAGAATGTGACGCATGTTTTGGATTCAAAAAATGTGATGCCATTTGAAAACTATAGATGTTTTTCAATAGGCCTACCAGTCAAGACTTTAGTCGTAATTCGAATAGAAAATGTATAATAATTACTTCTTAAATTCAAAGTAAAACATAATTTATATTGGTGGAAAGTTGAGAATCTCCTTTAAAAACCCTTTTCATTTCATCAATTTTGGGTAAAAAAAAAGTCATCAGCCACATACCCATCATATTGCCACTTTTTGGCCCATCATGATCTTGCACATACTCTTGTACTATAGTTGTCCATTTTTTATGTGTATTTTCTATCAGCTTTCGTGAACCTTCATATTTTGTTGAGTTATAGCCACATTTAGGAAACTGCTTGACTTTTCGTGGGCCATCGATTAACTTTAGCGACTACGGTTGTGGATTACACTGTAGTTGTGCATTCTATACGTGTATTTTACATTGCCTTTCACGAACGTTCATTTTTAGTTGAGTTATAGCCACATTTAGGAAACCGCTCGAGTTTTAGTTTTCGTGGGCCATCAATCAACTTTGGTGACTACACTTATGCATTACACTGTAGTTGTGCATTGTAAATGCATATTTTCTATCGCCTTTTGCAAATCTTCATTTTTGGTTGAGTTATAGCCACATTTAGGAAAACGGTCATGTTTGAGTTTTCATGGGCCATCGATCAACTTTGGTGACTACGATTGTGGATTGCACTATAGTTGTCCATTCTATACGTGTATTTCCTATCGCCTTTCCTGAACCTTCATTTTTTGTTGAGTTATAGTCGCATTTAGGAAATAGTTCGTGTTTGAATTTTTGTTGGCCATCCATAAACTTTGGTGACTGCGATTGTGGACTACACTGTACTTGTCAATTTTGTACGCGTATTTTCTATCGTCTTTCGCGAACCTTCATTTTTTGTTGATTTATAGCCACATTAATGAAAACACTTGTGTTTGAGTTTTTCGTGGGCCATCAATTAGGTTTGGTGACTACGATAGTGGATTACACTGTAGTTGTGCATTTTATACTCGTATTTTCTATCACCTATCACGAACCTTCATTTTCTATTGAGTTATAGCCACACTTAGAAAACCGTTTGTGTTTTCGTTTTAGTGGGCCATCTATCAACTTTGGTGACTATGCTTGTGGATTACACTGTAGTTGTACATTCTATACATGTATTTTCTATGGCCTTTCATGAAACTTCATTTTTTGTTTAGTTATTACCGCATTTAGGAAACAACTCGTTTGAGATTGTTTGGGTCATCGATCAACTTTGGTGACTATGATTGTGGATTTTTCTATAGTTTTTCATTTTGTACGTATATTTTTAATCTCCTTTTACGAACCATCATTTTTGTTGAGTTATAGCCACATTTAGGAAACCTCTTGTGTTTTAGTTTTAGTGGGCCACCTATCAACTTTGGCGACTATGCTTGTGGATTACACTGGAGTTGAGCATTCTATATGAGTATTTTCTATCGCCTTTTGCAAATTTTCATTTTTTGTTGAGTTATAGCTCCGCTTAGGAAATAGCTTATGTTTGACTTTAAGTGGGCCATCAATCAACTTTGGTGACTATGATTGTGGATTGCACTGTAGTTGTCCATTCTCTATGTGTATTTACTATCACCTTTCATGAACCTTCATTTTTATTTTAGCTACAGCCGCATTTAGGAAATTTCTCAAGTTTAAGTTTTCTTGGGCCATCGATCAACTTTGGTGACTACACCTGTGGATTATACTTTAGTTCTACATTCTATAAGCGTATTTTCTATCACTTTTCACAAACATTCATTTTTCGTTCAGTTATAGCTACACTGATGAAGTCACTCATGTTTGAATTTTCATGCGCCATTAATCAACTTTGGTGACTATGATGTGGATTGCACTATAGTTGTCCATTTTGTACGAGTATTTTTGGTCGCCTTTCGCGAACCTTAATTTTTATTTGAGTTATAGTCGCATTTAGGAAACCACTCGTGTTTCAGTTTTTGTGGGTGATCTATCAACTTTGGTGACTATGCTTGTGGATTACACTATAGTTGTTCTCTCTATACACGTATTTTCTCTTGCCTTTCACAAACCTTCATTTTTTTTTAGCTATAGTTGGATTTAGGAAACCGCTCATGTTTGAGTTTTTTTTGGCCATCAATCAACTTTGGTGAATACGAGTTTTGGATTGTACTGTAGTTTTGCAATTTGAATGCATATTTTTAATCACCTTTCAAGAACCTTCATTTTTTGTTGAGTTATTGTTGCATTTATGAAAATGCTCATGTTTGAGTTTTCGTGGGCCATCAAATAACTTTCATGACTATGATTGTGGAATACACTGTAGTTGTGCATTCTATACGTGTATTTACTATCACCTTTCTTGAACCTTCATTTTTTCGTTGAGTTATAGCTGCACTTAAGAAACCACTCATGTTTGCATTTTTGTGGGCCATCGATCAACTTTGGTGAATACAATTATGGATTGCACTGTATTTGTCCATTATGTACGTGTATTTTCTATCGCCTTTCATGAACCTTCATTTTTTGTTGAGTTATAGCCACATTTAGGAAACCGCTCGAGTATGAGTTTTCTTGGTCTATTGATGAAATTTGGTGACTACGCTTGTGGATTACACTATAGCTTTGCATTGTATACGCGAATTTTCTATCGCCTTTCATGAACCTCATTTTCTATTGAGTTATAGCCGCATTTAGGAAAACGCTCATGTTTGAGATTTTGTGGGCCATCAACAAACTTTGCTAACTACGATTGTGGATTGTAGCTTAGTTGTGCATTTTGTACGCATATTTTTAATCGCTTTTAAGGAAACTTCATTTTTTTTAGTTATAGCAAAATTTTGAAACCACTCTTGTTTGAGTTTTCGTGGGCCATCAATAAACTTTGGTGACTACGATTGTGGATTGCACTGTAGTTGTCCATTTTGTATGCATATTATTCTATCACCTTTTGCTATCCTTCATTTTTTGTTGAGTTATAACTGCATTTAGGAAACCTCTTGAGTTTGAGTTTTTGTGGGCCATTGATCAACTTTGGTGAGTATGCTTATGGATTACACACTAATTGTGCATTCTATATGCGTATTTTCTATTTCCCTTCACGAACCTTCATTTTTTGTTGAGTTATAGCCACATTGAGGAAGCCCCTCATGTTTGAGTTTTCGTAGGCCTTCAATCAACTTTGGTGATTACGATTGTTGATTATACTATAGTTGTGCATTCTATATGCATATTTTCTATCGCCTTTTGTGAACCTTCATTTTTTGTTGAGTTATAGTCGTATTTAGGAAGCCCCTCATGTTTGAGTTTTCATGGGCCTTTGATCATCTTTGGAGACTATGATTGTTGATTGCACTATAGTTGTCCATTCTATATGTGTATTTTCTATCGCTTTTCATGAACCTTCATTTTTTGTTAAGTTATAGCCACATTTAGGAAACCGCTCGTGTTTGAGTTTTCGTGTGCCATAGATCAACTTTGCTGACTACACTTGTGGATTACACTATAGTTGTGCATTTTATATGCGTATTTTCTATAACCTTTTGCAAACCTTCATTTTTTGTTGAGTTATAACTGCATTTAGGAAATCGCTCATGTTTGAGCTTTTGTGGGCCATCATAAAACTTTGGTGACTATGATTGTGGATTGTAATATAGTTGTGCATTTTGTATGTATATTTTTAATAGCCTTTCACAAACCTTCATTTTTGTTGAGTTATAGCCACATTTAGGAAGCCCCTCATGTTTGAGTTTTCGTGGGCCTTCGATCATCTTTGGAGACTATGATTGTGGATTGCACTATAGTTGTCCATTCTGTATGTGTATTTTCTATCACCTTTTGTGAACCTTAATTTTTTTTTGAGTTATAGCCACATTTAGGAAACCTCTCGACTTTGAGTTTTCATGGGCAATCGCTCAACTTTGGTGTCTATGCTCGTAAATTACACTATAGTTGTACATTCTATACGCATATTATCTATCGCCTTTAGCGAACCTTTATTTTTTGCTGAGTTATAGCCACATATAGGAAACCGCTCGTGTTTGAGTTTTCGTGGGCCATTGATCAACTTTGGTCACTACGATTGTGGATTTCACTATAGTTGTCCATTTTGTATGTGTATTTTTTGTTGCCTTTTGTGAACCTTCTTTTTTATTGAGTTATAGCTACATTTAGGAAACTACTCGTATTATTACACTATAGTTGTTCATTCTATACACGTGTTTTCTATCGCCTTTCGTGAATCTTCAATTTTGGTTGATTTATAGATGCATATAGGAAACCGTTCATGTTCTAAAGAGACACAGATCGTCCATTTTTTGAGAAAATAAGTTCTTGAAAAGTATAAGCAGTAGAGGTAACAAAGGAAAATTTTTGGAATCCTTTTATGAAAAATGGGATAAGTGGGTTTTGTAGAGAATGTCATTCTGAGTAGACCCAGATCGTCATTTTTTTTGAAAAACTAATATTTCACCAACATGCAAGAACCCCTCAGAAATGGAATCTATGAAACATTTTTTTTTGGAAAATTTAAAATATGGGTTTTATAGGTACTCATGTGCTCAAGAGACCCAGATTGTCTAGTTTTTGAAAAAATAAGTTCTTGAAAAAGATAGATTTTTTTGAAAAGTAGAAGTAGTGGAGGTAACAGAGGCAAATTTTTTGAATCTTTTAATGAAAAATTTAAGAAATGGGTTTTGTAGAGAATGTCATTCTGAGTAGATCCAAATCTTCCTCTTTTTGAAAAGCTAATTTTTCAAAAACATTCAAGAACCCATCAAAAATAGAATCTACGAAACATTTTTTTTTGGGAAAATCGAAATATTGTTATAGGTACTCGTGTGCTAAAGGGACCCAGATTGTCCCTTTTTTTAAAAATAAGTTATTCTTGAAAAAGATAGATTTTTTTGAAAAGTAGGAGTAGAGGTAACAGAGGTAAATTTTTTGAATATTTTTATGGAAAACCGAAGAAATGGGTTTTGTAGAGAATGTCATTCTGAGTAGACACAAATCACCTTTTTTCGAAAAACTAATTTTTGACCAACATGCAAGAACCCCTCAAAAATAAAATCTACGAAACAATTTTTTTGGGGAAAATAAAAAATATGGGTTTTATAGATGCTCGAGAGGTCAAGAGACCAAGATTGCCCATTTTTAAAAAAAATAAGTTGCTCTTGAAAGAGATAGATTTTTTTTAAAAGTAGAAGCAATAGAGGTAACAGAGGCAAACTTTTTGAATCTTTTTATGAAAATTTTGAGAAATGGGTTTCGTAGAGAATGTCGTTCTGAGAATACCTATATCATCCTTTTTTTTCTGAAAAACTATTTTTTCACCAACATGCAAAGAATTCTACAAAACAATTTTTTTTGGAAAATCTAAAATATGGGTTTTATAGGTGCTCATGTGCTAAAGAGACCTAGATCATCCGGTTTTTAAAAAAATTATTTGTTCTTTAAAAAAATAGATTTTTTTGAAAAGTAGAAGCAAAAGAGGTAACAGAGACAATTTTTTTGAATCTTTTTATGAAAAATCTAAGAAATGGGTTTTCTAAAGAATGTCGTTCTGAGTAGACCCAGATCATCTTTTTTTCGAAAAACTAAATTTTCACCAACATGCAAGAACCCCTCAAAAATAGAATTTACAAAACTATTTTTTTTAGAAAATTGAAAATATGGGTTTTATAGGTGTGCGTGCGCTAAAGAGACCCAGATTGTCCATTTTTTGAAAAATAACTTCTTGAAAAAGATATATCTTTTTGAAAAATAGAAGCAATAGAGGTAAGAGAAGCAAATTTTTTGAATCTTTTTATGAAAAATGGGATAAATGAGTTTTGTAGACAATGTCATTCTCAATAACACGCATATCGTCCTTTTTTTGAAATACTAATAATTTACCAATATGCAAGAACCCCTCAAAAATAGAATCTACGAAAGAATTTTTTCTGTGTAAAATTGAAAATATGGGTATTATAGGTGCTCGTGTGCTCAAGAGACCTAGATCGTCTAGTTTTGAAAAAATAAGTTGTTCTTAAAAAAGATAGATTTTTTAAAAAGTAGAAGCAGTATAGGAAACAAAGGTAAATTTTTTGAATCTTTTTTCTCAAAAATCTAAGAAATGGGTTTTGTAGAGAATGTCGTTCTAAGTAGACCCAGATCATCCTTTTTCTGAAAAACTAATATTTCACCAACATGTAAGAACCCCTAAAAAATAGAATCTACGAAACAATTTTTTTGGGAAAATAAAAAATATGGGTTTTATATGTGCTCGACAGCTAAAGACACCCAGATCATCCGTTTTTTTTTAAAATGAGTTGTTTTTGAAAAAGATATATTTTTTTGAAAAGGAGAATTAGTAGAGGTAACAAAGGAAAAAAATTTGAATCATTTTATGAAAAATATGAGAAATGGGTTTTATAAAGAATGTCATTCTGAATAGACCTAGATCATCTTTTTCTTGAAAAACTAATTTTTCACCAACATGCAAGAACCTATCTAAAATAGAATCTACAAGACATTTTTTTTTGGGAAAATAAAAAATATGGGATTTATAGGTGCTAGTGTGCTGAAGAGATTTAGATCATCTATTTTTTGAAAAAATAAGTTCTTGAAAAAGATACATTTTTTTGAAAAGTAGTAGCAGCAGAGGTAACAGAGGCAAATTTTTTGAATCTTTTTATGAAATATTTGAGAAATGGGTTTTGTAGAGAATGTAGTTCAGAGTAGACCTAGATCATCCTTATTTTCAAAAACTAATTTTTCACCAACATGCAAGAACCTCTCAAAAATAGAATCTACAAAACAATTTTTTTTGGAAAATCAAAAATATGGGTTTTATAGGTGTTCATGTGCTAAAGAGACCCAGATCACCCGTTTTTTTTTTAAATAACTTCTTGAAAAAGATATATTTTTTTAAAAAGTAGTAGTGGAGATAATAGATGTAAAAAAATTCAATCTTTTTATGAAAAATGGGATAAATGGGTTTTGTAGACAATGTCAATCTGAGTAGACCTAGAACGTCCCTTTTTTGAAAAACTAATATTTCACCAACATGCAAGAACCCCTCAAAAATAGAATCTACGAAACATTTTTTTTTGGGAAAATGGGAAATATTGGTTTTATAGCTACTCGTGTGCTCAAGAGACCCAGATTTTCTGTTTTTTGAACACGTATTTTCTATCGCCTTTCATGAATCTTGAATTTTTGTTAAGTTATAGCCGCATTTAGGAAACCACTCATGTTTGAGTTTTTGTGGGCCATTGATCAACTTTGGTGACTACGATTGTGGAATGTATAGTAGTTGTCCATTTTGTACACATATTTTTAATTGCCTTTCATGAACCTTCATTTTTTGTTGAGTTATAGCCGCATTTAGGAAAATGCTCGTGTTTGAGTTTTCGTGGGCCATTGATCAACTTTGGTGACTACGATTGTTGATTACACTGTAGTACAAGCATTCTATAGGTGTATTTTCTATCGCCTTTAATGAACCTTCATTTTTCGTTGAGTTATAGCTACACATAGGAAATCGCTCATGTTTGAGTTTTTGTGGGGCATCGATCAACTTTGGTATGTATGATTATGGATTGCACTGTACTTGTTCATTCTATATGCATATTTTTTATCGCTTATCGAGAACCTAAATATTTTGTTAAATTATAGCCATATTTAGGAAACCACTCAAATTTGAGTTTTCGTAGGCCATCGATCAACCTTTTTGACTACACTTGTGGATTGCACTATAGTTGTGCATTCTATACAAATATTTTTAAACGCCTTTCGAGAACCTACATATTTTGTTAAATTATAGCCACATTTAGGAAACCACTCAAATTTGAGTTTTCATGGGCCATCGATCAACTTTGTTGACTACACTTGTGGATTACATTGTAGTTGTGCATTCTAAAAGTATATTTTCTATTTCCTTTTACAAACCTTAATTTTTTCTTGAGTTATAGGCACATTTAGGAAACTGCTCATGTTTGAGTTTTTGCGGTCCATCAATCAACTTTGGTGACTACGATTGTGGATTGTACTATAGTTGTCTATTTTGTACACATTTTTAATCAGCTTTCATGAACCTACATTTTTTGTTAAGTTATAGCTGCATTTAGGAAAATTCTTGTGTTTGAGTTTTCATGGGCCATCGATCAAGTTTGGTTAGTACGATTGTGGATTACACTATATTTGTGCATTCTATACACATATTTTCTATTTCCTTTTGCGAACCTTCATTTTTCATTAAGTTATAGTCGCACTTCGGAAACCACTCATGTTTGAATTTTTGTGGGCCATTGATAAACTTTGGTGACTACGATTATGGATTTCACTGTAGTTGTCAATTTTGTACATGTATTTTCTATTGCCTTTTGTGAACCTTCATTTTTTGTCGAGTTATAGTTGCACTTAGGAAACCACTTGAGTTTCAATTTTCATGGGCTAGTGATCAACTTTGGTGACTATGCTTGTGGATTACATTGTAGATGTCCATTCTATATGCGTATTTTCAATCGGATTTGATGAACCTTAATTTTTTGTTGAGATATAGCCGCATGTAGCAAACATCTCGTGTTTGAGTTTTCATGGGCCATCGATCAACTTTGGTGACTACGATTGTGGATTGCAATTTAGTTGCCCTTTTCGTACGTGTATTTTGTATCACCTTCCGCAAACCTTCATTTTTTGTTGAGTTATTATAGCCGCATTTAGGAAACCACTCGTGTTTGAGTTTTCGTGGACCATCGATCAACTTTGGTGACTATAATTGGGGATTGTACTATAGTTGTGCATTTTGTACGCATATTTGTAATCTCCTTTTGCGAACTTTGATTTTTTGGTTTAGTTATAGCCGCATTTAGGAAACCGCTTATGTTTGAGGTTTTGTGGTACATCAATCAACTTTCGTGACTACAATTGTGGATTGTACTATAATTGTGCATTCTTTACACATATTTGTAATCTCCTTTCATGAACCTTCATTTTTTGTTGAGTTATAGCAGTCTTTAGAAAGAACCTCATGTTTGAGCTTCTATGGGCTATCGATCAAATTTGGTGAGTACACTTGTGGATTACGCTATAGTTGTGCATTCTATATGCGTATTTTCTATTGCCTTTCTCAAAAATTCCCTATTTTCTTACTTATAACCGCATTTCAGAAACCACTTATCTTTGAGTTTATGTGGGCCATTGATCAACTTTGGTGACTACAATTATCGATTGTACTGTTGTTGTGCATTCTCTATGAAAGGTGATAGAAAATACTCGTACAAAATGGAAAACTACAGTGCAATCAATAATCATAGTCACCAAAATTGATCAATGGCCAATGAAAACTCAAACACAAGTGGTTTTCGAAGTGCAGCTATAACTCAATGAAAAATGAAGGTTCACAAAAGGAAATAAAAATACATGGATAGAATGCAAAACTCTAATGTAATCCATAACTGTAGTCACGAAAGTTGATCGATGGCCCACGAAAACTCAAACACGAGCGGTTTCCTAAATGCGGCTATAACTCAAAAAAAAAAAATGTTTGCAAAAGAAAATACTTGTATAGAAAGTACAACTACAATGGAATGCACAATTGTAGTCACCAAAGTTGATCGATGTCTCACGGAAACTCAAAGATGAGCGGTTTCCTAAATGTGGCTATAACTCAACAAAAAATGAAGGTTCGCAAAAGGCGATATAAAATACACATATAGAATGCACAATTATAGTGTAATCCATAAGCGTAGTCACCAAATATGATTGATGTCCCACAAAAACTCAAATACGAGTTGTTTCCTAAATGCAGGTCTAACTCAACAAAAAATGAAGCTTCATGAAAGATGATAGAAAAATAGCATAAAGTATGAACAACTACAGTACAATCCACAATCATTGTCACCAAAGTTGACCAATGGCCCATGAAAACTCAAACTTGAGTGGTTTCCTAAATATGGCTATAACTCAAGAAAAAATGAAGGTTCGTGAAAGGCGATTAAAAATATGTGTACAAAATGGACAATTATAGTAAAATCCTCAATAGTAGTCACCAAAGTTGATCAATGGGCCATGAAAACTCAAACACGAGCATTTTCCTAAATGTGGCTAAAACTCAACAAAAAATGAAGTTTCAAAAAAGGAAACAGAAAATTCGTGTACAGAATAGGCGACTACAATGCAATCCACAATCGTAGTCACCAGAGTTGATTGATGGCCCACGAAAACTCAAACACTAGTGGTTTCGTCAGTGCAACTATAACTCATCAAAAAATGAAGGTTCATGAAAGGTGATAGAAAATACACATATAGAATGCACAACTACAGTGTAATCCACAATCGTAGTCACCAAAGTTGATTGATGGCCCAAAAAAACTTAAACATGAGCGATTTCATAATTGAGGCTATAACTCAAAAAAAATGAAGGTTCGTGAAAGGCGATAGAAAATATGCGTATATAATACACAACTACAATGTAACCTCATAAGCATAGTCACCAAAGTTGACCGATGGCCCATGAAAACTCAAACTCGAGGGGTTTCATAAATAGAGCTATAACTCAACACAAAACAAAGGTTTGCAAAAGTCAATAGAAAATACACGTACAAAATGGACAACTATAGTGCAATCCACAATCATAGTCACTAAAGTTGATCGATGGCCCACAAAAACTCAAACACAAGTGGTTTCCTAAGTAAGGCTATAAATCAATGAAAAATGAAGGTTCATGAAAAGAGATAGAAAATACATGTATAGAATGCACAACTATAGTGTAATCCACAATCGTCATCACCAAAGTTGATCGATGGCGTACGAAAAATAAAACATGAATGTTTTCCTAAATGTGGCTAGAAGTCAACAAAAAATGAAGGTTCGCTAAAGGCATTAGAAAATTAGCAAATTCATAATAGACAACTACAGTGCAATCCACAATCGTAGTCACCAAAGTTGATCGATGACCCATAAAAACTCAAACATGAGCGGTTTCCTAAATGCGACTATAACTCAACAAAAAATAAAGGTTCACGAAAGGTGATAGAAAATACTCATATAGAATGCAACCCTATAATGTAATCAACAAGCACTTTCCAAACCTGAGTGGTTTCCAAAGTGCAGTTATAACTTAAATACTAGCGGTTTTGAAATTGTAGCTATAACTCAACAAAAAATGAAGGTTCACGAAAGGTGATAGAAAATACTCGTATAAAATGCACAAATATAGTATAGTCCATAATCGTAGATAGAAAAATCATACACAAGTAGTTTCCAAAGTACAGCTATAACTCAACGAAAAATGAAGGTTCACAAAGGGCGATAGAAAATACACATATAAAATGCACAAATATAGTGTAATCCACAATCGTAGTCAGGAAAGTTGATGGATGGCCAACGAAAACTCAAACATGAGTGATTTCATAAATGCAGCTAGAACTCAACAAGAAATGAATGTTCACGAAAGGAGATAGAAATTACGCGTACAAAATGGGCAATTATAGTGCAATCCAGAATCGTAGTCACCAAAGTTGATTCATGGCCCATAAAAACTCAAACACGAGCGGTTTAATAAATGCGGCAATAACTAAACAAAAAACAAAGGTTCGTGAAGGGCGATAGAAAATACATGTACAAAATAGTCAACTACAATGCAATCCATAATCATAGTCAGCAAATTTGACCAATTAGCCACGAAAACTAAAACATGAGCAATTTCCTAAATGTGGTTATAACTCCAAAAAAAATGAAGTTTCACGAAAGGTGATAGAAAGTTTGCATCAAGTACTATAATCCACAAGCATAGTCACCAAATTTGTTCAATGGATGATGAAAACTAAAACTCAAGCCTTTGCACTGTACGCATATTTTCTATCACCTTTCACAAACCTTCACTTTTTTCTTGAGTTATAGCCACATTTAGGAAATCACTCATGTTTGAGTTTTCATGGACCATCGATCAACTTTGGTTACTATGCATATGAATTAAACTGTATTTTTTCATTCTATATGCGTATTTTCTATTGCCTTTCATGAAGTTTCATTTTTGGTTGAGTTATAACTCAACAAAAATTAAGGTTCACTAAAGGGGATAGAAAATTCACATATAGATTAAGCATGTACGGTGGAATCCACAATCGTAGTCACTAAAGTTGATCGATGGTGCACGGAAACTCAAACTCGTACGGTTAGACAACTATAGTGCAATCCACAATCGTAGTCACCAAAATTGATCAATGGCCCAAGAAAACTCAAACACGAGCAGTTTCCTAAATCCGGCTATAACTCAACGAAAAATGAAGGTTTGCAAAAGGCTATAGAAAATATGTGTATGGAATGCACAACTACTATGTAATCCACAATCGTAGTGACCAAAGTTGATCAATGGGCCATGAAAACTCAAACACGAGTGTTTTTACTGTGGGAGTAGATGGTGACTCCCCAACACCCCCAAAGAACAGTTGCGACCAAAACCACTTCCACAAGAGAGAGAATGGCAAGAAAGCTTGCTTCACAATGCAATATTGATTAATGGTTGAATTGGTATTGATTCAATTGCTTGATATTCAAATGTACATGAGATTCCTTGCTTATAAAGGCAAGGTTGAAATGTAGTAATGAACATGATGTTGACAAATGTCATAATCCTATGACATGAGACAACCAACAACCTAATCACCTAGGAAATGATGCACTACTAGCTAGATAAGATAATTTATAGGAAAGCCAACTAAGACTTCTAGAAAGAATCTTTTATCCTAAGTAAACTTAATCATGTGAATATGTCCCCTAATTTACCTCGTGAATGAATTAGCTAGGTACAAGACAATTATTGACACCAACACCCCCCCTTAAGTGCAACTTAGGGAGAAGATTATTATACACTCTATGCAAAGACTATGACTATGGGTCCCGGCTACTAGGCCATGTTAGGTACCCATTTACAATGAAAATGCAAACAATGAAATTCTCTCACAAGTGGAGAAAAGGAGAAAATCCAATGGGACAAAACTCCTCTCCAAAAGAGAGGAAAAAAAAACAAAAGAAACATGATGTATGGAGGACTCAATGATACCCCCCAAGGACTACATCCATCATGTATATACAATCAAATACCCCATAAGATGGAAGTAGAGAGATAATATATCCCCCCCATGATGAAGAAGCTCCAAAGCTGATGAAGAATGCCTGAAAACAAAAGATGACCCAATGTCTGCAAGCAACACATCTCCCCTTAGGAAGAAACAAATCCATAAGCTGATGAAGAAGCCACTCCATGTCCAACTGAAAGGAGGAAGAATGAATGCTCAACATGTATGCCTCTGAAAACTGATTAGGAGCCTCCAAGCTTGAATGAGCCAAGAAACATGACAAATCAAGTGAAGGAGGAGACTCATGAATGCCAATCTCCAAAGACAAAGAAGATGGTGTAACAATTGTGTTGAAACTATCATCAAAGAGGAGAGAAATCCCCTCAAGTGTGTCCTCCAAATCTACAGTATGAGACTTCATGAACAAGTTAGAGATACCTGTCATACTCATCCCACAAAGCAAGATCTGAAAAACTATGATCATCCTACTGAATAGAAGCATTAATGGTTGAAGGAGCAAGAGTTGAAGGAGTAGGAAGCTCAACATGGGTCTCTAGAATACCAAGGTGTAGATGACCAAACTTCTCCTCACTAATATGGTTCACACTCAATGGAGTGTGTGATGCAGTCAAAGGAACATTATCATTTTTTGAAGCAAAATGTGAAAAGGAATATACACGCAATGAATGATCAACCATCCCGATAGCAACATCTCTAGTCTCCAAGTCCCTTATGACCCTATCTGGAGTGAACTCAACTGTTTTACCTTGACCCCCATGAGTAATTTGATAAATAGAAAGGAGATTAGTGGACAAGGAAGGAACACAAAGCACATCATTGAAGGTCTCTTCCCCCATATGTATTGTTACCCATCAATATATGAGGTAAATTACAAGGCTCAAAAGAAGAGAACATATCCATAGAAGATTCCATATGATGAGATGCCCCTAAATCAAGAAGCCATCTATGAGATTTAGGACTTATAGAGGCTAGGAGTGCTTGTCCTTTCATCTTGTGTAGCCCAAAAGTAGATCATGTGTCCTGTGACTGAGATGATGATGAGGGGGTTGTCGATTGAGGTGTTGAAGAAGAAATAGAAGACACTGATGAGGGCAGCTTAATGTTATTCTTTGAAGAAGGTGTGTGATTTCATCAATCTTCTTATTATAACATCTATGATCATCATGTCCTAACCTTTTAAAATATGCACATTTTGACTTCTTCTTTTTAGATGATTCCTCTTTAGAAGAGGGTGTGGGATCAAGAGTGTTATGTGGAGGAGAATATTTACCTTTCTCATTAGACTTGGGAGCCTTGTTCTTCTTCTTACCTTTTCCACTTGAAGCATTTGTATCCTTTGCAAAAAGATCATGTGATGTAGAAGACTTCAATGTGCCCATGTGTACCAACTTTGCTTGTTCCCTTGTGAGTTGAGCTACAAATTCATCAAGAGAAGGAATTTTGTATGCATTGCCAAGGGCATCCATTGTAGCATAGAATGTAGAAACAAACACTAAATAATCAAGACCAAGCTTAGCAAGAATAGAAAGAATCAATTGTTCATCCCCTTTAGTAACCCCACAATTAGATAACTGTAATATGAGAGAATTGAGCTTATAGAAAAAGTCTTGGACATTTTAAAAATTTGAAGGATTAAGACCCATTAATTCATTCTCCAACTTAAATTTCCTCATCTTATCTAGCTTACCAAAGAGACTCTCTAAAGTAATCCAAGCTTCATTAGGATGAGTGCAAGATGAAACATGATATCTAAGATCTGGAGAAATGGACAAATTCAAAGTACCAAGAGCTTCATCCCTTCTATCAAGCCATTTTCTTTTCTCTTTTGCTCCTACGGGTTCTGGATCTTGACCAAATGTGATTCGTTGCAACTTTGATTTTAACAATAATAACTCCATTTGAGATTTCCACTCATGATAGTTATATGGAGTTAGCAGTACATTTTTTGTCAAATCCATGATACAATGAGATATTACAAGAGAAGAATAGAAAATTTCCCTCACAATACAAGATATCAACCCCTTTGTCCCAATAGATTTACAATTTTTTTACAAATTTACAACAAAGTATCCCAAATTATCAAATCAACTACAAACTGAAAATATGAAAATCTAGAAACAAATCTACAAAATGTGCATGAGTAGATCTGAAGTTCTCTCGAATACCTTCCAAATGCCACGAATTTGGAGAAAATTGGATATTGGAGCACAAAGATATGAGCTTAGAGGTGAAAAATGAAGATTTGGCTTCAACCTGGAAAAAGAGGCACAAAACTGCAAAATCTTTGCAAAATATCTGCACCACTGAAAACTTAGATCTTCACCTTTCCGACGATATTTCGTTTGAAAATTTTTTCCTCCGTGTGCAAAAGTTATGAAAAAATGAAAAAAAGGCCTATAAATAGGCACTTGGGGGAAAAATAGAGTCATTGAAGACTAAATCGGTGCAAAAATTTGGGCTCTAGTGGCTTAATTGAGGTTGGTCATATGACCGAAGGCAGAGATAGGAAAAAAAATATAAACCCTTCATTTTAGTAGACACCGACCATAATACATCCATCAGCCTTTATAAAATGCAAGTTGGCATAAATAAATATTAAGAAAGGTTTAATAATAACAAATTTTATAAATGAAACATACAAAATGATAAGATACCATCGATGCCAATTTGGCCTTACTAGTGTTGTATGGTAGATGACGCAGAAGGTACAATATGTCAGCCGACGGAGGAAGGACATATGCTTACTAGTGTAATTTCTGCCATATGTACCCGATGACGGTGACCAAGGTACCAAATGAAAAGGCCGATGCAGGAATGGATGAACGCCGACCAAGTAAGAAATATGCTCACCGGAAGATTTGACCGCCAATGGATATCTGCATGAGCAGTGCCAAGATAACCAAAAAAATTCCTAACACAAAAGCCTAGTAGGAGATGCAACTGATGATCATTGTACCTGGAAATGATAGAGTTGCCAGCGACCAAACAAATATGCATACCCTTGGCAGCAATCAGACTGTGTGTACGCCAATAGATGTCAGATCTAACAGTTGTGCCTTACCACATGATGGGATTTGATGGCGAGCTTTGTACCAGGCCCTTGATTTGATCGGGACATAAACAATGATGACGTCGATTTAGAGGTAGTGGGCCGATGACGAAGCACCAAACTGTGATAAGTCAGTATGGACGCCTGGCTAATGTGACTAGAATAGGAAGGTCGACCGAGACTTCACAATAAAATCTTGTGGAATAAATGAGTTCACAATAGAATATGCTGACAAGACCCTGTGAAAAAAGCCTCTGACAGTGCAGTATTGACTGTACCTTGTACAGATCCGATGGAAACCAGTACAATCCATGCAAAAAAAACCCCACAGAAAATAAATATTGTTCAAATATGTGTCCCGAATATTGAAAGAGCCTGATTTAAAATAAATTTCGCCCCAAAATTATAAATACAAATCACAGAAAATATTTTCAGAAAATATTTTTTTTGCAAAAATGAGAAAATCGTACCATTGAGAAGGTTGTTCCAGCAAAATTTTTTTTGCCTCAAAAGCAACTTTACCGAAAATGGACGAATTTACGATCAAAATTCATCTGCGGAACCTTCTAATCTCAACTGTGAGGTTATTCAAACCCCAATCTACACCTAGCAAATATCTTCAAGCCAACACAATACCCTCAGAACTAGGAAGGAATCTGCAACACCTGGTGAGCTTTGATACCATGTGGGAGTAAATGGTGACTCCTCAACACCCCCAAGAACAGTTGTGACCAAAACCACTTCCACAAGAGAGAATGGCAAGAAAGCTTGCTTCACAATGCAATATTGATTAATGGTTGAATTGATATTGATTCAATTGCTTGATATTCAAATGTACATGAGATGCCTTGCTTATAAAGGCAAGGTTGAAATGTAGTAATGAACATGATGTTGAAAAATCTCATAATCCTATGACATGAGACAACCAACAAGCTAATCACCTAGGAAATGATGCATTACTAGCTAGATAAGATAAGTTCTAGGAAAGCCAACTAAGACTTCTAGAAAGAATCTTTTCTCCAAAGTAAACTTAATCATGTGAATATGTCCCCTAATTTACCTAGTGAATGAATTAGCTAGGTACAAGATATTTCTTCACACCAACATTTACTAAATTCAGCTATAGATCAACAAAAAATAAAGGTTCATGAAAGGCGATTCAAAAATTGTGTACGAAATGCACAACTATAGTACAATCCACAATTGTAATCGTGAAAGATTATTGATGGCCCACGAAAACTCAACTTGGGTGGTTTCCTCAATGCGGCTATAACTCAACAAAAAATTAAGGTTTGGGAAAGGCAATGGAAAATACACATACATAATGGATGACTAAAGTGCAATCCATAATCATAGTCACCAAAGTTGATCGATGGGAAATGAAAGCTCAAACACAAGTGGTTTCCTAACTGCAACTATAACTCAACTAAAAATGAAGGTTCTAGAAAGGCGATAGAAAATACGTGTATAGAATGCACAACTATAGTGTTGTCCACAAGCGTAGTCACCAAAGTTGATCGATGGCCCAAAAAAAATGAAACTCGAGCAGTTTCCTAAATGCGGCTATAACTTAACAAAAAATGAAGGTTCGTGAAAGCCAATACAAATACATGTACAAAATGGACAACTACATTGCAATCCACAATCGTAGTCCCCAAAGTTTATCCATGGCCCATGAAAACTCAAACATGAGTGGTTTCCTAAGTGTGGCTATAACTCACTGAAACATGAAGGTTCACGAACGGCGATAGAAAATACACGTATACAATCCACAACTATAGTGTAGTCCACAATCATAGTCACCAAAGTTGATCGATGGCCCATGAAAACTCAAACACGAACATTTTCCTAAATGGGGCTATACCTCAACAAAAAATGAAGGTTCGTGAAAGGTGATTATAAATATGCGTACAGAATGAAAAACTACATTGCAATCCACAATTGTAGTCACCAAAGTTGATCAATGGCCCATAAAAACTCAAACATGAGCAGTTTCCTAAATACAGATATAATTCAACAAAAAATAAAGGTTCAAGAAAGGCAATAGAGAATACGCGTATAGAATGCACAACTACAATGTAATCCATAAGCGTAGTCACAAAAGTTGATCGATGGCTCACAAAAAATCAAACACTAGGGGTTTCCTAAATGCGGTTATAACTAAGAAAAAATAAAGGTTCGCGAAAGGTGATAGAAAATTAGCGATCATAATGCACAACTACAATGTAATCTACAATCATAGTCACCAAAGTTGATCAATGGCCCACAAAAAACTCAAACACGAGAGGTTTCCTAAATGTGGCAATAACCCAACAAAAAATGAAGGTTCACGAAAGGTGATAAAATATGAGTACATAATGGACAACTACAATGCAATCCACAATCGTAGTAATGAAAGTTGATCGATGGCCCACGAAAACTCAAACACGATCATTTTCCTAAATGCGGCTATAAGTCAACAAAAATTGAAGGTTGATGAAAGGTGATAGAAAATACGTGTACATAATAGACAACTACAGTGAAATTGAAAATCATAGTCAGCAGATTGATGGCCCATGAAAACTCAAACATGGGCGGTTTCATAAATGCAGCTATAACTCAACAAAAAATGAATGTTCACGAAAGGTGATAGAAAATACATGTACAGAACGGATAACTACAATACAATCCACAATCGTATTCACCAAAGTTTTTTAATGGCCCATGAAAACTCAAACACGAGCGGTTTGATAAATGTGGCTATAACTCAACAAAAAATGAAAGTTCATGAATGGTGATAGAAAATGCATGTACATAATAGATAACTAGAATGCTATCAACAATCATTTTCGCCAAAGTTGATTAGTGGCTCAAGAGAACTCAAACACAAGCGGTTATCCATTTTGTACACATATTTTCTATCGCCTTTCATGAACCTTCATTTTTTGTTGAGTTATAGCAGCATTTATAAAACTGCTCATGTTTGAGTTTTCATGGGCCATTGATAAACTCTCATGTCTACGATTTTGGATTGCATTGCAGTTGTCTATTCTGTACACGTATTTTCTATCACTTTTGATGAACCTTCATTTTTTGTTGACTTATAGCCGCATTTAGGAAAATGCTCGTGCTTGAGTTTTCGTGGGCCATCAATCAAATTTGGTGACTAAGATTGTGGATTGCACTTTAGTTTTCCATTCTGTACGTGTATTTTCTATCCCTTTTTGTCAACATTCATATTTTGTTGAGTTATACCCATATTTAGGAAACCACTCGTGTTTGAGATTTTGTGGGCCATTGATCAACTTTGGTGACTACGATTGTGGATTAAACTATAGTTGTCAATTTTGTATGCATATTTTCTATAACCTTTCACGAACCTTCATTTTTTGTTGAGTTATAGCTACATTTAGGAAACCACTCGTGTTTGAGGTTTCATGGGCCATCAATCAAATTTGGTGACTACAATTGTTTATTGCACTGTAGTTGTCCATTCTATATGTGTATTTTCTATCACCTTTCCCTAACATTCATTTTTTGTTGAGTTATAGCTGCATTTAGGAAACCACTCATGTTTGAGTTTTTGTGGGTATCGATCAACTTTGGTGACTACGATAGTGTATTGTACTGTAGTAGTGCATTTTGTATGCATATTTTTAATCACCTTTCACAAACCCTTATTTTTTGCTGTGTTAGAGCCACATTTAGGAAAACAATCATGTTTGAGGTTTCGTGGGACATCAATCAACTTTTGTGACTACAATTGTGGATTAGACTATAGTTGTGCATTCTTTACGTGTATTTTTTATCGCCTTTCATGAACCTTCATTTTTCGTTGAGTTGTGCACTTTGAAAACTGCTCGAGTTTAAGTTATTGTGGGCCATCAATGAACTTGGGTCACTACGATTGTGAATTGGTCTATAGTTTTCATTCTATATGCATATTTTCTATCGGCTTTTGTGAATCTTCATTTATTTTTGAGTTATAGCCGTATTTAGGAAACTTTTTGAGTTTGAGTTTTCATGGACCATCCATCAACTTTGTTGACTACGTTATAGATTATATTATAGTTGTGCATACCATATGCGTATTTTCTATCACCTTTCACGAACCTTTGTTTCTTGTTGAGTTATAGCCTCAATTAGGAAACCGATAATAATTGAGTTTTTGTGGGCCATCGATCAACTTTGGTGACTATGATTGTGGATTGTACTATAGTTGTGTATTTTGTATGCATATTTTTAATTGCCTTTCAAGAATTTTCAATTTTTGTTTAGTTATAGCCACATTTAGGAAAACGCTCGGGTTTGAGTTTTCATGGGCCATCGATTAAATTTGGTGACTACGCTTGTGGATTACATTGTAGTTGTCCATTTTATACGGATATTTTCTATCACCTTTTGCTAACATTAATTTTTTGTTGAGTTATAGCTGCATTTAGGAAACCACTTCTGTTTGAGTTTTTGTGGGCAATTGATCAACTTTGGTGACTACGATTGTTGATTGTACTAAAGTTAAGCATTTTCTAAGATTATTTTTAATCACCTTTCACAAACCTTCATTTTTTGTTGAGTTATAACTATACTTAGTAAACCACTCATGTTTGAATTTTCGTGGGAAATTGATCAACTTTGGTGACTACAAATGTGGATTGCACTATAGTCGTTCATTATGTACCTGTATTTTCTATCCCCTTTCGCGAACTTTCATTTTTTGTTGAGTTATAGCCGCATTTAGGAAACCACTCATGTTTGAGTTTTTGTGGTCCATCAATCAACATTAGTGACTACGATCGTGTATTGCACTATAGTTGTGCATTTTGTACACATATTTTTAATCGTCTTTCACGAACCTTCATTTTTTGTAGAGTTATAGCCGCATTTAGGGAAACGCTCGTGTTTGAGTTTTCGTGGGCTATCAATCAACTTTGGTGAATAAGATTATGGATTAGACTGTAGTTGTGCATTCTATATTGGTATTTTCTATCGCCTTTCGCGAACCTTCATTTTTTGTTGAGTTATAGCCGCAATTAGGAAACTGCTCATGTTGGAGTTTTTGTGGGCCATCTATCAACTTTGGTGACTATGATTTTGGATTGTATTGTAATTGTGCATTATGTATGTATATATTTAATCACCTTTAATGAACCTTCATTTTTTTTGAGTGAGACACACTTAGGAAAATTCTCACATTTGAGTTTTCGTGCACCATCGATCAACTTTGGTATGTATGATTGTGGATTACACTATAGTTGTGCATTATATATGCGTATTTTCTATCGGCTTTCATGAAGCTTCAGTTTTTGTTGAGTTATAATTGGACTTAGGAAACCAATCATGTTTGAGTTTTCTTGGGCCATTGATCAACTTTGGTGACTACAATTGTGGATTGCATTGTAGTTGTCCATTATGCACATGTATTTTCTATCACCTTTCGTGAACCTTCATCTTTTGTTGAGTTATAACTGCATTTAGGAAACCGGTCGATTTTGAGTTTTTGTGGGCCATCAATCAACTTTGTGACTACGATTGTGGATTGCACTGTAGTTGTCCATTCTGTACGCGTATTTTCTATTGCCTTTTCTGAACCTTCATTTTTTGTTGAGTGATAACCACATTGATTAAACTGCTCATATTTGAGTTTTCGTGGGCCATCGATCAACTTTGGTGACTACGATTGTCGATTAGACTATAGTTGTTTTGTACTCATATTTTCTATTGCCTTTGGAAAACCTTCATTTTTTTGAGTTATAGCCACACTTAGGAAACTGCTCATGTTTGAGTTTTTGTGGGCCAACGATCAACTATGGCGACTATGATTGTGGATTGCACTATAGATGTCCACTTTGTACACATATTTTCTATCGCCTTTCGCGAACCTTCATTTTTCGTTGAGTTGTAGCCGCATTTAGGAAACCGCTTGTGTCCAAAAGAGAAATAGATCACCCATTTTTTTAGAAAATAAGTTCTTAAAAAAGTATTTTTTGAAAAGTAGAAGCAGTAGAGGTAACAGAGGCAAATTTTTGAATCTTTTTATGAAAAATGGGATAAATGGGTTTTGTAGAGAATGTCATTTTGAGTAGACCCAGATCGTCTATTTTTCAAAAAACTAATATTTCACCAACATGCAAGAACCCCTCAAAAATAGAATCTATGAAACAATTTTCTTTTGCAAAATCGAAAATATGAGTTTTATAGGTACTCGTGTGCTCAAAAGTCCCAGATCATCTGGTTTTTGAAAAAAATTAGTTATTCTTGAAAAAGATAGGTTTCTTTGAAAAGTAGAAGTAGTGGAGGTAACAGAGGAATTTTTTTTGAATCTTTTAATGAAAAACCTGAGAAATGGGTTTTGTAGAGAATGTCATTTTGAGTAGACCCAGATCATGAATTTTTCACCAACATGCAAGAGCCCCTCAAAAATAGAATCTATGAAGCTTTTTTTTTGGGAAAATTAAAAAATGGGTTTTATACTTGCTCCAAAGCTAAAGAGATCCAGATCGTCCGTTTTTTGAAAAAATATGTTATTCCTTAAAAAGATAGATTTATTTGAAAAGTAGAAGTAGTAGAGGTAACAGACGCAATTTTTTTGAATCTTTTATGAAAAATATGAGAAATTGGTTTTGTAGAGAATGTCGTCCTTTTTTCGAAAAACTAATTTTTTACTAACATGCAAGAACCCCTCAAAAATAGAATCTACGAAAGTATTTTTTTTAGAAAATTGAAAATATGGGTTTTATAGATGTTCATATGCTAAAGAGACCCAGATCGTCCGTTTTCTCAAAAAATAACTTCTTGAAAAAGATATATTCTTTTGAAAAGTAGTAGTAGAGGTAACATAGGTAATTTTTTTGAATCTTTTTATGAAAAATGGGATAAATGGGTTCTATAGAGAATATCATTTTGAGTACACCGAAATCGTCCTTTTTTCTGAAAACTGATATTTCACTAACATACAAGAACCCTTCAAAAATAGAATCTACAAAATATTTTTTTCTCAGAAAATCGAAAGTATGGGTTCTAGAGGAACTCGTGTGCTGAAGAGACCTAGATTATTCGATTTTTGAAAAATAAGTTGTTCTTGGAAAAGATAGATTTTTTTGAAAAGTAGAAGAAGTGGAGGTAACAGAGGAAAAGTTTTTAAATCTTTTTATCGAAAATCTGAGAAATGGGTTTTGTAGAGATTGTTGTTCTGAATAGACCCAAATCATCCTTTTTTCAAAAAATTAATTTTTCACCAACATGCAAGAAGCCCTCAAAAATAGAATCTATGAAACAATATTTTTTTGGAAATTCAAATATATGGGTTTTATAGGTGTTCATGTGCTAAAGAGACCCAGATCGTCTGTTTTTTGAAAAAATAACTTCTTGAAATTTTTATTTTTTTTTGAAAAGTAGAAGCAGTAGAGGTAACAGAGGCAATTTTTTTGAACCCTTTTCTTAAAAAATGCGAAAAATGGGTTCTATAGAGAATCATTTTGAGTACACCCAAATCGTCCTTTTTTCAAAAAACTAATATTTCACCAAGGGACGCAGATCGTCCAATTTTTTTTAAAATAAGTAGTTCTTCAAACTGATAAAAAAAATTTAAAAGTAGAAGCAGTGGAGGTAACAGAGGAAAACTTTTTGAATCTTTTTATAAAAAATTTCAGAAATGGGTTTTGTAGAGATTGTCGTTCTAAGTAAACCTAGATTGTCCTTTTTCCGAAAAACTAATTTTTCAACAACATGCAAGAACCCTTCAAAAATAGAATCTATGGAACAATCTTTTTGGGAAATTTGAAATATGGTTTTTATAGGTGCTCATGTGCTAAAGACCCAGATCACCCATTTTTTGAAAAAATGAGTTATTCTTGAAAAAGATTGGTTTTTGTTATAAGTAGGAGAAGTAGAGGTAACAGGGGTAAATTTTTTGAATCTTTTTATGAAAAATCGAAGAAATTGGTTTTATATAGAATTTCATTCTGAGTAGAGCCAGATCGTCCTTTCTTTCAAAAACTAATTTTTCACCAACATGAAAGAACCCCTCAAAAATAGAATCTACGAAACAATTTTTTTTGGGGAAAATAGAAAATATGGGTCTTATAGGTGCTCGATAGGTATTATCTATCACCTTTTGCGAACCTTCATTTTTTTTTGAGTTATAGCCGCATTTATGAAACCACTCGTGTTTGAGTTTTCTTGGGCCATCGATCAACTCTGGTGCCTACGATTTTGGATTGCACTATATTTGTCTATTTTGTACACATATTTTCTATTGCCTTTCATGAACCTTCATTTTTTGTTGACTTATAGCCACATTTATGAAAATGATCGTGTTTGAGTTTTTGTGGGCCATCGATCAACTTTGGTGATTGCGATTATGGATTGCACTATAGTTATCTATTTTGTATGTGTATTTTCTATCACCTTTCGTGAACCTTCATTTTTTGTTGATTGGTTTCCTAAATGCGGCTATGACTTAACGAAAAATAAAGGTTCACTAAAGGTGATAGAAAATATGCGTATAGAATGCACAACTATAGTGTAATCTACAATCGTAGTCACCAAAGTTGATTGATAGGCTATGAATACTCAAACATGAGTGTTTTCCTAAATGTGGCTATAACTCAACAAGAAATGAAGGTTCGTGAAAGATGGTTAAAAATATTCATACATAATGCACAACTGCAGTACAATCCATAATCGTAGTCACCAAATTTGATCGATGGTCGAAAAAAACACAAATATGAGCCGTGTCTAGGAAGTTGGTCATGATTGAGTGTTTGTGGGAGATCTTTCAACTTTGGTGACTACGATTGTGGATTGTACTATAGTTGTGCATTCTGTACACATATTTTTAATCGCCTTTCACGAACCTTCATTGTTTGTTGAGTTATAGCCACATTTAGGAAAATGCCTGTGTTTTAGTTTTTGGGGACTATTGATCAACTTTGGTCACTACAATTGTGAATTACACTGTAGTTGTGCATTCTATATGCGTATTTTCTATCACCTTTCGCAAAACTCCATTTTTCATTGAGTTATAATTCCACTTAGGAAACTGCTCATGTTTCAATTTTCCTAGGCCATCAATCAAGTTTGGTGACTATGATTGTCAATGGAACCGTAGTTGTCCATTCTCTACATGTATTTTCTCACCTTTCGCAAGCCTTCATTTTTTGTTGAGTTATAGCCAAATTTAGCAAACCGCTTATGTTTGTGTTTTTGTTGTGTTATACCCGCATTTACGAAATCGCTCATGTTTGTGTTTTCATGGGTCATCGATCAAATTTGGTGACTATGATTGTGGATTGTCCTATAGTTGTGCATTTTGTACAAATATTTAAACGCCTTTCATGAACTTTCATTTTATTTTGAGTTATAGCCACATTTAGGAAACCACTCAAATTTGAGTTTTCGTGGGCCATCGATCAACTTTGGTGACTACGCCTGTGGATTACACTATAGTTGTGCATTCTATACGTTTATTTTCTATTGCCTTTCGCGAACCTTCATTTTTTGTTGAGTTATAGCAGCATTTAGGAAAACACTCGTGTTTGAGTTTTTGTGGGCCATCGATTAACTTTGGTGACTATGATTGTAGATTACACTGTAGTTGTGCATTCTCTACGTGTATTTTCTATCACCTTTTGTGAACCTTCACTTTTCCTTGAGTTATAACTGCACTTAAGAAACGACTCGTGTTTGAGTTTTCATGGGCCATCGATCAAGTTTGGTGACTACGATTGTGGATTGCAATGTAGTTGTCCATTCTATATGGGTATTTTCTATCAGCTTTCATCAAGTTTCATTTTTTATTGAGTTATAGCCGCATTTAGGGAACCGCTCGTGTTTGAGTTTTCGTGGGCTATCGATCAACTTTAGTGACTATGATTGTGGATTATACTATAGTTGTGTATGATGTATGCATATTTTTAATCGCCTTTCATGAAACTTCATTTTTTGTTGAGTTATAGCCGCATTTAGGAAAATGCTCATGTTTGAGTTTTCGTGCGCTATCAATCAACTTTCTTTACTACGATTGTGGATTCATTGTAGTTCTGCATTCTATAGCGTATTTTCTATTGGCTTTCATGAACCTTCATTTTTTGTTTAGTTATAGCCGTATTTGGAAAACCACACGTGTTTGAGTTTTCCTCGACCATCGATCAACTTTGGTGACTACAATTGTGGATGGCATAGTAGTTTTCAATTCTATACATGTGTTTTCCATCGCCTTTCACAAACCTTCATTTTTCATTGAGTTATAGCCGTATTTAGGAAATCGCTCGTGTTTGACTTTTTGTGGGCAATTAGTCAACTTTGGTGACTATGCTTGTGGATTACAGTGTCGTGCATTCTATATGCATATTCTCTATCGCCTTTCATGAACCCTCATTTTTTGTTTTGTTATAGCCACATTTACGAAAATGCTCATGCTTGAGTTTTTGTGGGCCATCAATCAACTTTCGTGACTACGATTCTGGATTACACTCTAGTTTTGCATTATCTATGCGTATTTTCTATCGCCTTTCGCAAACCTTCATTTTTCAGTAAGTTATATCTACACTTAGGAAACAGCTCATGTTTTCATTTTCAGGGGCCACCGATCAACTTTGGTGACTACGATTGTTGATTACATTGTAGTTGTGCATTCTATATGCATATTTTCTATCGCCTTTTGCGAACCCTAATTTTTTGTTGAGTTATAGTTGCATTTAAGAAACCTCTCATGTTTGAGTTTTCATGGGCCATTGATCAACTTTGGTCATTACGATTGTGGATTGTATAGTAGTTGTGAATTCTATACAAGTATTTTCTATCCCCTTTCGTGAACCTTCATTTTTCTTTGAGTTATAGCCATATTTAGGAAACTGCTCGTGTGTGTTTTTGTGGGCCATCGATCAACTTTGGTTACTACAATTGTGGATGGCACTGTAGCTGTCCATTCTATACGCATATTTTATTTGACCTTTTGCAAACCTTCAGTTTTCACTGAGTTATAGCCGTATTTTGGATATTGCTCGTGTTTGAGTTTTTTTGGCCATCGATCAACTTTGCTGACTACACTTGTGGATTACACTATAGTTGTGCATTCTATACGCGTATTTTATCTCACCTTTCACAAACATTCATTTTTTGTTGAGTTCTACTCGTGTTTAGGAAACCACTTGTATTTGATTTTTCATGGGCTGTCGATAAACTTTGGTGTCTACAATTGTGCATTGCAATGTAGTTGTGAATTATATACGCATATTTTCTATCCCCTTTCGCAAACCTTAATTTCTCGTTGAGTTATAGCCACATTTAGGAAACCACTCACGTTTGAGATTTCCTGGGCCATCGATCAAGTTTGGTGATTATGATTGTGGATTGCACAATAGTTTTCAATTTTCTACGTGTATTTTCTATCGCCTTTTATGAAGCTTCATTTTTTTTTGAGTTATACCTGCATTTTTGGAAACCACTCGTGTTTGAGTTTTTTTGGGCCATCAATCAACTTTGGTGACTACGCTTGTGGATTACAATGAAGTTGTGCATTCTTTACACGTATTGTCTATTACCTTTTGCGAACCTTCATTTGTGGTTTAGTTATAGCCACATTTAGGAAACCATTCATGTTTGAGTTTTTGTATTGACTTTTTGTAGGCCATAAGTGAACTTTGGTGACAATGATTGTGCATTGTACTATTGTTGTACATTCTGTATGCATATTTTTAATCGCATTTCATGAACCTTCATTTTTTGTTGAGTTATAGAGCTCCATTTAGGAAAACACTCCAATTTGAGTTTTTGTGGGCCATCAATCAACTTTGGTGACTATGCTTGTGGATTACATTTTAGTTGTGCATTTTATACATGTATTTTCTATCACCTTTCATGAACCTTCATTTTTTATTGAGTTATAGCCACTTTTCGGAAACTGTTCATGTTTCAGTTTTTGTAGGCCATCGATGAACTTTCGAGACTATGATTGTGGATTATACTGTAGTTTTGTATTCTGTACGCATATTTTTTATCGCCTTTCACGAATGTTCATTTTTTGTTGAGTTATAGCCACATTTAGGATAATGCTCATGTTTGAGTTTTCATGGATCATCGATCAACTTTGGTGACTACGACTAATGATTACATTATTCTTGTGCATTCTATACATGTATTTTCTATCGCCTTTTGCAAACTTTCAATTTTTGTTGAGTTATACCCACACATAAGAAACAACTCATGTTTGAATTTTCGTAGGCCATCGATCAACTTTGGTGACTGCGATTGTGGATTGCACTCTAGTGTTCCATTCTATAGTTGTATTTTCTATCGCTTTTCATGAACCTTAATTTTTTGTTGAGTTATAGCCACATTTAGGAAAATGCTCATGTTTTAGTTATCGTGGGCCATCAATCAAATTTGGTTACTACGATTGTGGATTCACTGTAGTTGTGCATTCTATACGCGTATTTTCTATCACCTTTCTTGAACCTTCATTTTTTGTTGAATTATAGTTGCACTTAGGAAATCGCTCATTTTTGAATTTTCGTGGGCCATCAATCAACTTTGGTGACTACAGTTGTGGATTGCACAATAGTTGTCCATCTTGTACTTTTATTTTCTAGTGCCTTTCATTAACCTTCTTTTTTTTTAGTTATAGCTGCATATAGGAAACTATTCGAGTTTGACTTTTTGTGGTCCACAGATCAAATTTAGTGACTACGATTATGGATTGTATTGTAGTTATGCATTATGTATATTTTTCATTTCCTTTCATAAACCTTCATTCTTTGTCCATTTTGTACACGTATTTTCTATCGCCTTTTCTAAACGTTAATTTTTGGTTGAGTTATAGCCACATTTAGGAAAACGCTCGTGTTTTATTTTTCATGGGCCGTCAATCAGCTTTGGTGACTACAATTATGGATTACACTATAGTTTTGCATTCTATATGTGTATTTTCTATCACCTTTCATGAACCTTCATTTTTCGTTGAGTTATAGCCGCACTTAGGAAACCGCTCGTGTTTGAGTTTTTTGGGACATCTATCAACTTTGGTGACTACGATTGTGGATTGTATTGTAGTTGTGCATTTTTTTCGCATATATTTAATCATTTTTCAAGAAACTTTATTTTTTGTTCAGTTATAGTATTTAGAAAAAACACCCGTGTTTGAGTTTTCATGGGCCATTGATCAACTTTGGTGACTAGGATTGTAGATTGCACTATAGTTGTTCATTTTGTATGCGTATTTTCCATCGCCTTTCGTGAACCTTCATTTTTTGTTAAGTTATAGCTGCATTTAAGAAGCCGCTTGTGTTTAAGTTTTTGTGGGCCATCGATCAACTTTGGTGACTACAATTGTGGATTTCACTGTTGTTGTCCATTATGAATGCTAATTTTCTATTGTAATTCACAAATCTTCATTTTTTGTTTTGTTATAGCCACATTTAGGAAATAGATCGTGTTTGAGTTTTTGTGGGCCATTTTTTAACTTTAGTGACTATGCTTGTGGATTACACTATAGTTGTGCATTCTATAAGCATATTTTTTATCACGTTATGCTAACCTTCATTTTTGTTTAGCGATAGCCTAATTTAGGAAGCCGATCGTGTTTGAGTTTTTGTGGCCCATCGATGAACTTTGATGACTACGATTGTGGATTGCACTGTAGTTGTGCATTTTGTACACGTATTTTTAATTGCGTTTCATGAACCTTTTTTTTTTGTCGAGTTATAGCCACATTTAGGAAAATGCTCATGTTTGAGATTTCATGGACCATCGATCAACTTTGAAGGTTCGTGAAAGGCGATTAAAAATATACGTACAAAATGCACAGCTATAGTACAATCTACAAACATAGTCACCAAAGTTGATCGATGGGCCACAAAAACTCAAACATGAGCGGCTTCCTAAATGTGGCTATAACTCAGCAACAAATGAATGTTCGTGAAAGGATATAGAAACTACATGTATAGAATGCACAACTATAGTGTAACCCACAAGCGTAGTCACCAAAGTTGATCGATGTCTCAAGAATACTAAAACATGAGTGTTTTCCTAAATGTTGCTATAACTGAACAAAAAGTGAAGGTTCCTGAAATGAAATTAAAAATATTTGTACAAAATGCACAACTACAGTACAATCCACAATTGTAGTCACCAAAGTTGACCAATGGCCCAAAAAAACACAAACATGAGCCACATTTAGGAAAATGCTCATGTTCGACTTTTCGTGGGCCATCGATCAACTTTACTCACTATGATTGTGGATGGCAGTGTACTTCTCCATTCTCTACATGTATTTTCTCTCTTTTTGTGAGCCTTAATTTTTTTTTGAGTGATAGGCGCATTTAGGAAACTGCTCATGTTTGTGCTTTTACGCGCCATCGATCAACTTTGCTGGCTACAATTATGGATTGTACTGTAGTGGTACATTCTGTATGAATATTTTTTATCGCCTTTCATGAACCTTCATTTTTTGTTTGAGTTATAGCCACATTTACGAAAATGCTCATGTTTGAGTATTCATGGGCCATCGATCCACTTTGGTGACTACAATTGTGGATTGTACTATAGTTGTGCATTTTGTACGCATATTTTTAATTGCTTTTCATGAACCTTGTTTTTTTGCTGAGTTATAGTTGCGTTTAGGAAAATGCTCGTGTTTGACTTTTTCGTGGGCCATCATTCAACTTTGGTGACTACAATTGTGAATTATAGTGTAGTTGTGCTTTCTATACACGTATTTTCTATCACCTTTCATGAAACTTCATTTTTCATTGAGTTATAGCTGGACTTAGGAAGCCGCTCATACTTGAGTATTTGTGGCACATCGATCAAGTTTGGTGATTACGAGTGTTGATTGCACTATAGTTGTCCATTCTGTATGTGTATTTTCTCACCATTCGCGAGCCTTCATTTTTTGTTGAGTTATAGCCACATTTAAGAAACCGCTCGATTTTGAGTTTTCGTGGGGCATCAATCAACTTTGGTGACTACGTGTGTGGATTACATTATAGTTGTGCATTCTATACATTTATTTTCTATTTCCTTTCGCGTACCTTCATTTTTTGATGAGTTATAACTGCATTCAGGAAAACACTCGTGTTTGAGTTTTCGTGGGCCATCTATCAACTTTGGTGTCTATGACTGTGGATTACATTGTAGTTGTGCATTATATACGTGTATTTTCTATCACCTTTCACATACCTTCATTTTTCATTCAGTTATAGCCACACTTAGCAAATCACTTGTTTTTGAGTTTTCAAGAGCCATCGATCAAGTTTGGTAACTACGATTGTGGATTGGACTGTAGTTGTGTATTATGAATGTGTATTTTCTATCACCTCTAACGAACCTTGATTTTTTGTTAAGTTATAGCCTAATTTAGGAAACCACTCATGTTTGATTTTTTGTGGGCCATCGATCAACTTTGGTGACTACGATAGTGGATTGTACTATAGTTGTCCATTCTGTAAGCATATTTTTAATCGCCTTTCACGATCCTTCATTTTTTGTTGAGTTATAGCCACATTTATGATAACGCTCGTGTTTGAGTTTTCGTGGGCCATCGATCAACTTTGGTGACTACGATTGTGGGTTACACTATAGTTGTGCATTCTATATGCGTATTTTCTATCGCCTTTAGCAAACCTTCATTTTTCGTTCAGTTATAGCTACACTTAGGAAACCACTCATCTTTGAGTTTTCATGGGCCATCAATAAACTTTGGTGACTAAGATTGTGGATTGCATTGTAGTTGCACATTCTATATGCGTATTTTCTATCGCCTTCCATGAAAATTAAATTTTCGTTGAGTTATAGCTGCACTGAGGATACGGCTTGTGTTTGAGCTTTTGTGGGCCATCGATCAACTTTGGTGACTATGATTGTAGATTGCACTATAGTTGTCCTTTTTGTATGGGTATTTTGTATCACCTTTCGAAAACCTTCATTTTTTGTTGACTTATAGCCAGTTTTAGGAAACTGCTCGAGTTTGGGTTTTCATGGGCCATTGATCAACATTGGTGACTATGCTTGTGGATTACATTGTAGTTGTGCATTCTCTATGCGTAATTTCTATTACCTTTCTTGAACCTTTATTTTTTGTTGAGTTATAGCCGCATTTAGGAAACCATTCGTGTTTGAGTTTTCGTGGGTCATCAATCAACTTTGGTGAGTATGATTGTGGATTAGACTTTAGTTGCGCATTCTCTATGTGTATTTTCTATCACCTTTTGTGAACCTTCTTTTTTTGTTGAGTTATAACTGCACTAAGGAAACTACTTGTGTTTGAGTTTTCATAGGGCATCGATCAACTTTGGTGACTACGATTATGGATCGCACTATACTTGTCCTTTCTATATGTGTATTTTGTATCACCTTTCGCAAACCTTCATTTTTTGTCGATTTCTAGCCACTTTTAGGTAACAGCTCGAGTTTGAGTTTTCGTGGGCCATCAATCAACATTGGTGACTACGCTTGTGGATTACATTGTATTTGTACATTCTATATGAGTATTTTCTATCATCTTTCTCAAACCTTCATTTTTTGTTGAGTTATAGCCGAATTTAGGAAACTGCTCATGTTTGTGTTTTCATGGGCCATCGATCAACTCTGGTGACTACAATTGGGGATTGTACTATAGTTGTGGATTATGTACCCATATTTGTAATCGTTGTCACCAAACTTGATCGATGGCCCACAAAATCTCAAATATGAGCATTTTGTTAAATGCACCAATAACTCAATAAAAATGAAGGTTCGCAAAAACAAATAGAAAATATGCATATAGAATGCACAACTACAGTTTAATCCACAAGCGCAGTACAACTAAAGTTGATCTATGGCCCACAAAAACTCAAACAAGAGCGGTTTATCAAATGCAGCTACAACTCAAGAAAAAATGAAGGTTCTCGAAAGGTGATAGAAAATTAGCTTTCATAATGCACAGCTATAGTGCAATCCACAATCATAGTCACCACAGTTGAATAATGGCCCATGCAAACTCAAACACGAGCGGTTTCCTAAATGCGGTTATAACTCAACAAAAAATGAAATTTCATGAAAGGTGATAGAAAATATGCATACAAAATGGACAACTATAGTATCATCCAAAATCATAGTCACCAAAGTTTATCGATGGCCCATGAAAATTCAAACATGTGCATTTTCCTAAATGCAACTATAACTCAACAAAAAATGAAGTCTCCTGAAATTCGATTAAAAATATGTATACAAAATGGACAACTATAGTGCAATCCATAATCGTAGTCACCAAAGTTGATCGATGGCCCACATAAACTCAAACACGAGCGGTTTCCTAAATGCGGCTATAACTCAACAAAAATGAAGGTTCAGAAAAGGTGATATAAAATATGTGTATAGAATTCATAACTATAGTATAATCCACTATTGTAGTCACTCAAGTTGAACGATGGCCCAAGAAAACTCAAACTTGATCGATTTCCTAAATGCTACTATAACTCAACAAAAAATGAATGTTAGCAAAAAGCAATAGAAAATACATGTATATAGAATGGATAACTACGATGTAATCACAAATTTATCACCAAGTTGATGTAATACAAACTCAAACAGCGGAACTGGTGCAGCTATAACTTAGCGAAAATGAAGGTTTAATGGCGATAAAATATAAAATGAACAGAGTACAGTGTAGTACGTCGTCACTGCAAAGTTGATTGATAATCGCAGCTCAAACATGATCATTTTCCTAAATGCGGCTATAACTAAACAAAAAATTAAGGTTCATGAAAAGCAATTAAAAATATGTTTACAAAACACACAACTATAGTACAATCCACAATCATAGTCACCAAAGTTGATCGATAGCCCACAAAAACTCAAACATGAGCAATTTCATAATTGAGGGTATAACTCAAAAAAAAATGAAGTTTCACAAAACACAAAAGAAAATACATGTATATAATGCACAACTACAATGTAATCCATAAGCATAGTCACCAAAGTTGATTGATGGCCCATGAAAACTCAAACATGAGTGGTTTCCTAAGTATGGCTATAAATCAACGAAAAATGAAGGTTCACGAAAGGTGATAGAAAATGTGCATATAGAATACACAACTATAATGTAATCCACAATTGTAGTCACCAAAGTTGATTGATGGCCTACAAAAACACAAACACGAGCATTTTCGTAAATGCGGCTATAACTCAACAAAAAATGAAGGTTTGCGAAAGGCATTAGAAAATTAGTGTTCATGGACAACTACAGTGCAATCCACAATTATAGTCACCAAAGTTGGTTGATGACCCACAAAAACTCAATCATGAGAGGTTTCCTAAATGCGTCTATAACTCAACAAAAAATGAATGTTCGACAAAGGAAATAGAAAATACTCTTATAGAATGCAATACTACAATGTAATCAACAAGCGCTTTCCAAACTTGAGCACTTTCCAAAGTGTAGCTATAAATAAAAACTGAGCGGTTTCCAAAGTGTAGCTATAACTCAACGAAAAATGAAGGTTTGCAAAAAGTGATTCAGTGGATATTTTCAATGGAAATTGAAGTGTCTCCATTCTCTCCAGAATCTACACCATCAGAAATATCTCAGCGTCCTGCTTCCAACACAACTCGAATGGAGGGAAAAGGAGTCCGTTTGTGCAAGTTATGGCCAGTCAAACCTTGGGTCAAACTGGGATCAGGGGGCGTCCAGGAAGCGAAAAAAATGATGTCGTCAAAAGTTGTCAAAGTTGGCATCATCGTGAAGAGATCGTTGCAAGCTTTCCAACGCAACTCATTTCATCAAAATTTGACATCGTATGCTCAACTTATTGTCAGTCACAGATCGTGCTATGAAGGTTGACTTTGACCGTACGGATGCTGACGTCAGCATTCCGTACGATACGGATAGTGAATTGGCCACCCAAAATCAGACACGTGGCATATCTGTACGGACCAATTTTGAGGTGACACGTGAGAGTCCATACATACAGTGAGCGTAGTCAGCATACAGTCAACAGGACACGTCATCGTACACGTCATCGTACAGTCAGTAGCATCAGCGAATCATGTGTCACTACGTGGCACCTCCTCGGCGTGCCACGTGTCCCCTGTCTTCCTCCCTCATTCCGCAAGGGTTGTTTGTTATAACAAAAAGTTTGTTATCGGGTTTGAACCCATGACTTCCCACATAACCGTCGACTACTCTACCGTTGCGCTATATCCGCGGCCGTTACTATATATAGTGGCCATTTGGTTTTTTTATGAAAGTTGTGAACATTGGCTATTAAAAGCCAGCGGCTGGGTTGGAACCCGTGACCACCGGCCCACCAAAATAGTAGGAAACCAACATGCCACCGGATACATTTGTTAATAATGTGGCAGCGGTTATTTTTATTGATTAGCCAGGCTGAATGCCTAACTAAATAAACTAAAAAAAAGTTATATTTAAGATTTAAAAATAAAACAAAACAAACAAAACCCCTATTATTAAACAAATCCTAAGGAAGCCTGAAAATACATTATTTAAGGGGGCTTAAATAATCTTGAAAGATATTATTTAAAATATTATTAAGGATATTTTAAGGATTATAATGGGAGATTTTCAAGTATTTTTCCATGTAAAGGTGATTTGGGAAATATTGTAAATCAATTGGTTAGTAACCAATTTGAGCCATTTTTTTGTATTTAAAGGGGTGAAAGGGAGAGAGTTAGGTAAGTGTGATTTGAAGTGTTTTGGAGGAGAATTTTGGCTAGGTGTTTTGTCTAAGCATTTTGGAAGGAATTTCTGGTGAAGCGAGAGGAGGCTATTCTAGAGTTTTTATTCTTTATTCATGCACTTTGAAAAGTGGCGTTGTGCGGATAGGGATGATTTTCTAACTCATTGTACACTCTTTTCCTAGAGATTAATCGGATTGGTCTTACTCCATTGGAGCGAACCCGGAGACGTAGTCACATTGTGGTGAACTCCATAATCAAACTCTGTTTGCATCTCTCTTTCTTTCTCTCACTTTCTTTCCTTCTGTTGTTATCACCTTGTCATTTTAATTATTGTAATTATTTCAATGAGTTAATTTTGTTCTAATTAACTTGGAATAATCATTGTAAAAGTTAAGCATTCAAAATTTGTAATTTAGTCTAGATCCTATGTAGATCAAGTTGGTATCAGAGCTCAGTTGACTATTATTGTAGTTATTTGTTTTTTTGAATGCTAACGAGATCCAGGATTCAGAAAGCTGAAGGAAAACTCGAAGACTTTGATCCTAAGATTCGGAAGCATAGAATATTTCCAAAGATGTCTGTTTCTGGAATGGAGGTTCCTGAAGAAATCAGTGAGCAGGAATTTCGAAGAGCATTCCTCGAGATGAAGGCTAAGGTGGACATTCTTTTCCAAGAAAGACAAGAACGGAAAGAATGTGAAGAAGGTTCGTCGAAACAAGAAGATCACAAAGACAAGAAAGGGAAACATCATGGAGATGGTGACAAGCAACCAGATCCACCCTTTTCTTCTTCTCCTCCCTCTTCTCCTTCTTCTCCATCTTCTCCTCATTCTACTTCTTTTAATCCTTTCAACAGTGGGTATAAGCCTAAGATCAAACTGGATGTAAAATTTGATTTACCAAAGTATTGTGGTGAACTTAATGCTGAAAAATTGGATGATTGGATTCAGCAAGTTGAAGTCTATTGTAGAGTCCAAAACCTATTAGATGATGTTGATAAGATCCAATTAGCTACTCTTTGTTTAGGAGGTACAACTTTAACCTGGTGGGAGAGTAAGTCTAAGGCAGAAGTTTCACAACATGGTAGAGTCAGTTTAACTTGGGCAGAGTTTGTTAATGCTCTTAAAAAGCAATTTTATCCCCTAGGACATATGCAGCAGTTAATGATGGACTGGCAAATGTTTAGGCAGTGGAAGGGACAATCTGTTCAAGAGTACACCCATGAATTTAGGAAGAAGGCTACTGCTTTGAATGTTCCTTTGTACACCCAAGACACTTTGTTGAAGTACATAGGAGGTCTACATCCCTACCTTAGGCATTCCATTTTGGTATTGAACCCTTGTAATTTGGATGAAGTGTTTGTTCAAGCTACACACTTAGAGTCAAGGGGTAAATGATCTTTTATTGATAAGTTTGATAATGATGTAAAGAAATCTTCTAAGGTTGCAGAGACAGGGAAAGGAAAGAAGGAAGCTACAGTTAGGAAGGATGAGAACCTTTCTTTCTCTCATTGTGACAAGAAGGGTCATGATGAAGATCATTGTTGGAAGTTGCATCCCGAATTGAAGCCTAAGTGGGCTCAGAGATAGAATCAGAAACAGAAAGGTAAGGAGAAAGCCACAAATGTTATGGATCTTGGTTCAGATTCAGATGATGAGACTAAGATAACAGCTATGGGTTTGAAAGGTAAAGCTCCTATTTCCAATGTTTTTGTTCATAGTTGTGCTTCTTCATCTAAAGTTAATGATTTCTCTGAAGATAAGAAAAGGAATGAGTTGTTTCATTTAAGGGTTGTTGCTAAGAACACTAAAATTGATGCACTCATAGATAGTGGATCTCAGGTTAATCTGATTTCAGAAAGTGTTGTAAGAAACTTGGGATTAAAAACTACACAACATAAGAAACCTTATCCACTAGGCTGGATTTGTGAAAATGATAAGTTGCAAGTAACAAGACAATGCACCTTAAGATTTGCAATCACTAGTAAGTTGTGGATGAAATCTGAGTTTAATGTGTGGTTCCACTTCGGATATCTATATGGGATGGTGCTTGGTGGCCCTTATTTATATGGCAGGCTATTTTCTAGGAAAAGATCATTTATCACTTGTTTAAGATGGCATTAGGTATATTGTACATTCTCACAGGATTAAGACTGATCATTCTTTTGCAAACACAGGGCAGTTAAAGAGGGTAATTAATGCAAGTAAAGAATTAACTCTTATGTCTGTTAGTACAGGTGGTTCTACACTTGAACTTGGAGTAGCTAACCAGGGTCAGATGTTGCAGGATGCACCCGCAGTACAGCATGAGGGAATGATGATTGAAAGAATTGATGGTCCCTTGGGTAAAAATGTTCCTGTTGTGAAGGATCGAATTGTTGTTGACTTATTCTCTTTCATTTCTGCATTATTGTTCAGCTTCATGCTAGTCAATTTTTGTTGGTTAGTGGCTATGACAGTTGATGTAGAAGCTTATGGAAGCAATAGAATAATGTTTATGTTCAACAATGTTATTGCAGTCTTCATTGTGCTTGTGAGCCAAGTATTCAGATGTACAGAGGATACAGGAAAAGTGGGGAGGCCAAGTCCTCACTTAATGTCAGAATAAATGCCACTTTTGGAGGTCCAAAAGGTCTTCAGTGGGGAGGCCTGATCCGGTGGATATTTTCAATGGAAATTGAAGTGTCTCCATTCTCTCTAGAATCTGTACCATCAGAAAGATCTCGACATCCTGATTCCAACGCAACTCGAATGGAGCGAAAAGGAGTCCGTTTGTGCAAGTTATGGCCAGTCAAACCTTGGGTCAAACTGGGATCAGAGGGCGTCCAGGAAGCAAAAAAAATGATGTCATAAAAAGTTGTCAAAGTTGGCATCATCACGAAGAGCTCATTGCAAGCTTTCCAACGCAATTCGTTTCATCAAAATCTGACATCGTATGCTTAACTTATCGTCAGTCAAAGATCGTGCTATGAAGGTTGACTTTGACCATATGGATGCTGACGTCAGCATTCCATATCGTACGAACAGTGAATTGGCCACCCAAAATCAGACACGTGGCATATTTGTATGAACCAATTTTAAGGTGACACATGGCGGTCTGTATGTACAGTCAGCGTAGTCAGCGTACAGTCAACATGACACGCCATTGTACACGTCATCGTGCAGTCAGCAGCGTCAGTGAATCATGTGTCGCCACGTGGCACCTCCTCGGCATGCCACATGTCCCTTGTCTTCCTCCCTCCTTCCGCGTGGGTTGTTTGTTATAACAAAAAGTTTGTTATCGGGTTTGAACCCGTGACTTCCCACATAACCGTCGACTACTCTACCGTTGCACTATATCCACGGCCGTTACTGTATATAGTGGCCATTTGGTTTTGTTATGAAAGTTGCGAACATTGGCTATTAAAAGCTAGTGGCCGGGTTGGAACCCGCGACCGCCGGCCCACCAAAATAGTAGGCAACCAACATTCCACTGGATGCATTTGTTAATAATGTGGTAGCGGTTATTTTTATTGATTAGCCAGGCCGAATGCCTAACTAAAATAAACTAAAAAAAGTTATATTTAAGATTTAAAAATAAAACAAAACGAACAAAACCCCTATTATTAAACAAATCCTAAGGAAGCATGAAAATACATTATTTAAGGGGGCTTAAATAATCTTGAAAGATATTATTTAAAAGATTATTAAGGATATTTTAAGGATTATAATGGGAGATTTTCAAGTATTTTTCCATGTAAAGGTGATTTGGGAAATATTGTAAATCAATTGGTTAGCAATCAATTTGAGCCAATTTTTTTGTATTTAAAGAGGTGAAAGGGAGAGAGTTAGGTAAGTGTGATTTGAAGTGTTTTGGAGGAGAATTTTGGCTAGGTGTTTTGTCTAAGCATTTTGGAAGGAATTTCTAGTGAAGCGAGAGGAGGCTATTTTGGAGTTTTTATTCTTCATTCCTGCACTTTGAAAAGTGGCGTTGTGCGGATAGGGATGATTTTGTAATCATTGTACACTCTTTTCCTAGAGATTAATCAGATTGGTCTTACTCCATTGGAGCGGACCCAGAGACGTAGTCACATTGTGGTGAACTCCATAATCAAACTCTGTTTGCATCTCTCTTTCTTTCTCTCACTTTCTTTCCTTCTGTTGTTATCACCTTGTCATTTTAATTATTGTAATTATTTCAATGAGTTAATTTTGTTCTAATTAACTTGGAATAATCATTGTAAAAGTTAAGCTTTCAAATTCTATAATTTAGTCTGGATCCTATACAGATCAAAAAGTGATAGAAAATACACGTATAAAATGCACAAATATAGTGTATTCTGCAATCATAGATAGAAAACTCAAACATGAGCGGTTTCCAAAGTGTAGATGAATGTTCATGAAAGGTAATAGAAAATATGTGTACAAAATGGACAACTAGAGTGCAATCAACAATCATAGTCACGAAAGTTGACTGATGGCCGACAAAAACTCAAACATGAGTGTTTTCCTAAATGCGGCTATGACTCAACAAAAAAATGAAGGTACACGAAAGGCAATATAAAATACGTGTATAGAATATACAAGTACAGTGTGATACATAATCGTAGTCACCAGAGTTGATTGATGGACCACGAAAAATACGAGTGGTTTCATAAATGCAGCTATAATTGAACAAAATAAAAGGTTCGTGAAAGGCGATAGAAAATACGCGTACAGAACTGAGAACTATAGTGTAATCCACAATCATAGTCACCAAAGTGGACTGATGGCACATGAAAATTCAAACATGAGTGGTTTCATAAATTCTTCTATAACTCAACAAAAAATGAAGGTTCGCGAAAGGTGATAGAAAATACATGTACAAAATAGACAACTATAGTGCAATCCATAATCGTAGTCACCAAAGTTGATCAATCACCCACAAACACTGAAACACAAGAGATTTCATAACTATGGTTATAACTCAACAAAAATTGATGGTTCACAAAAGGTGATAGAAAATACGCATATAGAATGCTCAACTATAGTGTAATCCACAAGCATAGTCACGAAAGTTGATCGATGGCTCACGACAAGTGAAACTCAAGTGGTTTCTTAAATGCGGCTATAACTCATAAAAAATTGAAGGTTCACGAAAGGGGATAAAAAATAAATGTATAGAATGAACAACTACAATGCAATCCACAATCGTAGTCTCCAAAGTTGATTGATGGTCCACAAAAACTCAAACACGAGTGATTTTTTAAATGCGGTTATTTTTCTACAAAAAAAGAAAGTTCATGAAAGGTGATAGAAAATACTCATATAGAATGCTCAACTATAGTGTAATTCACAATCCTAGTCACCAAAGTTGATTGATGGCCCACGAAAACTCAAAAATCGAGCAGTTTCCTAAATGCGGCTATAACTAAATAAAAAATGAAGGTTCACGAAAGGGATAGAAAATAAATGTAAAAAATGAACAACTACAGTGTAATCCACAATCGTAGTCACCAAAGTTGATCGATGGCTCACAAAAACTCAAGCACGAGCAGTTTCTTAAGTGCAGCTATAACTCAACGAAAAATTAAGGTTAGTAAAAAGTGATAAAAAAATGCGTAGAGAATGCACAACTACAGTGTAATCCACAATCGTAGTCACCAAAGTTGATCAATGGCCCACAAAAATTCAATCTCAAGCGGTTTGCTAAATACGGCTACAACTTAACAAAAAATGAAGGTACATGAAATTGGATAGAAATTACACATATAGAATGGACAACTATAGTGCAATCCACAATTGTACTCACCAAAATTGATCGATGGCCCACAAAAACTCAAACCCAAGCTGTTTCCTTAATGTGGCTATATCTCAACAAAAAATGAAGGTTCGCAAAAGGAAATAGAAAATTAACATTCATAATTCACAACTACAGTGCAATCCACAATCGTGGTCACCAAAGTTGATCTATGGCACTCAAAAACACAAACACGACCGGTTTCCTATATGCGGTTATAAATCAACAAAAAATGAAGATTCACGAAAGGCGATAGAAAATATGTGTATAGGATGCACAACTACAGTGTAATCCACAAGCATAGTCACCAAAGTTGATCGATGACCCACGAAAACTCATGCACGAGCGTCTTCCTAATTGTGTCTATAATTGAACAAAAAATGAAGGTTCATCAAAGGCGATTATAAATATGCATACAAAATGCATAACTATAGTGCAATCCACAATCATAGTCCCAAAATTTGGTAGATGGCCCACAAAAACTCAAACATGAGTGGTTTTCTAAATGCGGCTATAACTCAACAAAAAATTAAGGTTCATGAAAGGCAATAGAAAATATGCGTATAGATTGCACAACTATAGTGTAAGCCATAAGAGTAGTCACCAATGTTGATCGATGGCCCTCAAAAACTTGAACTCGAGCAGTTTGGTAAATGCGGCTTCTCAAGGAAAAATTAAGGTTCACAAAAGGCAATAAAAAATATGTAGACAAAATGGACACATTAGTGCAATCCACAATCGTAGTTAAGAAAGTTGATTGATATCCAACTAGAGTGCAATCCAAAATCGTAGTCACCAAAGTTGATCGATGGACCACGAAAACTCAAACACGAGTGGTATCCGAAGTGTTGCTATAACTCAGCGAAAAATGAAGGTTCGTGAAAGGTGATAGAAAATAGGTGTATAGAATGCTCAACTATAGTGTAATCCAAAATTGCAGTCACCAAAGTTGATCGATGGCATACGAAAATTCAAACACGAGCGCTTTCTTGAATGTGGCTACAACTCAACAAAAAATGAAGGTTCGTGAAGGGCGATTAAAATTATGCATACAAAATGCACAACTACAGTACAATCCACAATCGTAGTCACCAAAGTTGATCGATGGCCAAAAAAAACTCAAAGAATCAGCCATTTCTAAAGTGTGGCTATAACTCAACGAAAATGAAGGTTCTGAGAGCGATTAAAATAACATATAAGATACTGACTATAGTACAATCACAATCATAGTCTCACTGACATTATGATGTACGACAACCCAAACTAATGGGTTTTCATAAAGTAAACATAGCTCAACAAAAAGAATGTTTATGAAAGGTGCTACGTCACTCTGAGTGGAAGCCCTATAGTACAATCCATGTCAGCCCAGTGACCAAAGTTGATCGATGGCCCACAAAAACCCAAATACGAGTGATTTCCTAGGTGCAGCTATAACTAAATGAAAAATGAAGGTTCATAAAAGGCAATAGAAAATACGCGTATAGAATGCACCACTACAATGTAATCCACAATCATAATCACCAAATTTGATGAATGGCCGACGAAAACTCAAATACGAGAGTTTTCCTAGATTCGGCTATAATTAAACAAAAAATGAAGGTTCATGAAAAACAATTAAAAATATGCATCGATCAAATTTGGTGACTACTATTATGGATTGTACTGTAGTTGTGTATTCTATACGGGTATTTTTAATCGTCTTTCATGAATCTTCCTTTTTTGTTGAGTTATAGCCGCATTTAGGAAAAACACTCATGTTTGAGGGTTACAATTCAGCCATCCCGATCAACTTAAAGACTAGGATTTGGATTATGTGTTTTGCATTTGTACATATTTTTAAATTAGCCTTTTCACTTGAGCTCCTTTTGTTGAGTTATCCTTCACATTAGAAAAATACTCATGTTGATTTTTGTAGACCCATCAGTGCCCCGGTGTGTCTATGTTTCACGTGTTATTCTCCATTACATACCGTGTTTTCTATCACCATTGAATCTTCATTTTCGTTGATTCTCTACACATGAAACCGCTCATGTTCGGTTTTGGTGGGCCATTGGTCAACACAATGACAGTGGCATTGCGTTGTCCATTTACCATGTATTTTCTGCTTGCCTTTCGCGGGCCTTCGACCCACGATGAGTTAAAACATTGGGAAAGCTGCTGCGGTAACGCCTGGTCGTGCGGGCCGCCGATCAACTTTAATGACTTCTTCTTGTGGATGCACTGTAACTGCATTCTTTATCATCAGTACTGCTCATGTCCGCGACCTTGCTGGCGAGTTATAACCACATTAGAAACCTCTCATGTTGAGTTTTTCATAGACCCATCGATCAACACTATTGACTTTGATGTGGATTACACTATAGTTTATTCTACATGTATTTTAATCACGCCTGACATGTTTCGGAGTTATAACCATACTTCAAATGGTCTTCTTTGAGTTTCGTGGTCAACCAGGTCACTTTACAATGATGAATAACGCATAAATTATCAATGCATAATAACGTATTTCTATCGCTGGGAACCTTCATTTTTTTTTGAATTATAGCCGCATTTAAGAAACCACTTCAGTTTGAGTTTTTGTTGGCCATTGATCAACTTTGGTGACTATGCTTCTAGATTACCCTATAGCTATGCATTCTATACACATATTCTCATAGCCTTTTGCAAACCTTCTTTTTGTTTTGAGTTATTGCTGCATTTAGGAAACCACTCATGTTTGAGGTTTTGTGGGCCATCGATCAACTTTGCTAACTACGATTGTGGATTGTAACTTAGTGTGCATTTTGTCCATATATTTTTAATCTCCTTTCACAAGCCTTCATTTTTCATTGAGTTTCTTGCTTTGTTGAAACCCTCGTGTTTGTGTTTTGTAGGCGCTCGATCAAAGATTTAGTTACTACAATTTGTGGATTGCACTATAGTTATACGATTTTATGCAGCGTATTTTGCTCATTGCTGCGAACCTTCATTTTCCATTGAGTTATAGCGCGCTTTGAAACCCCGCGTGACTTGCGGGTTTTTCTTGGGCCATCGTTTCAGCTTTGGTGTCTAATTGTGGATTTGACTATCGTTATCCATTGTACGTATATTTTCTATCGCCTTTTGTGAACCTTCATTTTTTGTTGAGTTATAGCTACATTTGAGAAACCACTTGACTACACTTTGGTGACTATACTTGTGGATTACACTATAGATTTGCATTCTCAACGCGTCTTTTCTATCACCTTTCACGAACCTTTTTTTTTGTTGAATTATAGCCACATTTAGGAAACTGCTCATGTTTGAACTTTTGTGGGCCATTGATCGACTTTGGTAATTACGATTGTGGATTTTTGTGTAGTTGTCCATTCTATACACATATTTGTAATAGCCTTTTGTGAACCTTCATTTTTTGTTGAGTTATAGCCACATTTAGGAAACCACTCGTGTTTGAGTTTTCATGGGCCATCGATCAACTTTGGTGACTACGATTGTGGATTGTACTATAGCTGTGAATTTTGTACGCATATTTGTAATTGCCTTTCACAAACCTTCATTTTTTTTAGTTATAGCCGCATTTAGGAAACCGCTCGAGTTTGAGTTTACATGGGCCATTGATCAATTTTTTTGACTAAGCTTCTTAATTATACTATAGTTGTGCATTCTATACACGTAATTTCTATCGCCTTTTGTAAACCTTCATTTTTTGTTGAGTTATAGCCGCAATTAGGAAACTGCTCATGTTTGAGTTTTTGTGGGCCATCGATCACCTTTGGTGAATAAGATTGTGGATTTTACTATAGTTTTTCATTTTCTACGCATATTTTTATTACGATTATTGATTGCATTGTAGTTTTCCATTTTGTATGCATATTTTCTATCGCCTTTGGTGCGCCTTAATTTTTTCTTGAGTTATAGTGGCATTTAGGAAACCACTCATGTTTGAGTTTTCATGGGCCATCGATCAACTTTGGTTACTATGATTGTGGATTGCACTATAGTTTTGCATTCTATACTCGTATTTTCTATTGCCTTTTAGGAACCTTCATTTTTCATTGAGTTATAGTTGCACTTAGGAAACTGCTTGTGTTTGAGATTTTGTGGGCAATCGATGAACTATAGTGCAATCCACAAAAGGCGATAGAAAATACATTTATAGAATGGACAACTATAGTGCAATCCACAATTGTAGTCAACAAACTTGGTAGATGCCCCATAAAAACTCAAACATGAGCATTTTCCTAGATACGGCTATCACTCAAAATAAAAGAAGTTTCATGAAAGCCAATTAAAAATATTCCTACAAAATACACAACTATAGTACAATCTACAACCATAGTCACCAAAGTTGATGGATGGCCCAGAAAAACTGTAACATGAGTTGTTTCCTAAATGCGGCTATAACTCAATGAAAAATGAAGGTTTGTGAAAGGAAATAGAAAATACGCGTATAAAATGAATGCACAACTATAGTGTAATCAACAAGCGTACTCACCAAATTTGATCAATGGACCATGAAATTTCAAATATGAGCGGTTTCCTAAATGTGGCTATAACTCAACAAAAAATGAAGGTTCATTAAAGGTGATAGAAAATATGCGTACAAAATTGACAACTAGAGTGCAATCCACAATCGTACTCACCAAAGTTGATCAATGGCCCACAAAAACTCAAACAAGAGTGGTTTCATAAATGTGGCTATAACTCAATGAAAAATGAAGGTTTGTGAAAGGCGATAGAAGATACGCATACATATTGGACAACTACAGTTCAATCCACATTCATAGTCAACAAAGTTGATTGATGGCACATGAAAAACTCAAATACAAACAGTTTCCTAAGCATGGCTATAGTATGCACAACTACAGTCCAAACCACAATTGTAGTTACCAATGTTTATCGATGACACACGAAAACTCAAACTTGACCGGTTTCCCAAATGCTCCTATAACTCTACAAAAAATGAAGTTTTGTGAAAGGCGATAGAAAATACATGTACAAAATGGAGAAGTAAATTACAATCGAATATCGTAGTCACCAAAGTTGATTGACGGCCCACAAAAACTCAAACACAAGCGGTTTCCTAAGTGCGGCTATAACTCAACAAAAAATGAAGGTTTGTGAAAGGTTATAGAAAATACACATATAGAATGCACAACTACAGTGTAATTCACAATCTTAATAACAAAAGTTGATCAATGGCCGATAAAAACTCAAACATGAGTGTTTTCCTAAATGCGGCTATAACTCAACATAAAATGAATGTTCGTGAAAGGTGATTAAAAATATATGTACATAATTCACAAGTAGAGTGCAATCCACAATCGTAGTCACCAAAGTTTATTCACGGCCCACAAAAACTCAAACACGTGTGGTTATCTAAATGTGGCTATAACTCATCAAAAAATAAAAGTTTGAAAGGCAATAGAAAAGGCATGTATAGAATGCACAACTACAGTGTAATCCACAATCATAGTCACCAAATCTGATCGATGGCCCAAGAAAACTCAAAAATGAGCGGTTTCCTAAATGCGTCTATAACTATATGAAAAATGAAGGTTCTTAAAAGACTATAGAAAATACGCATATAGAATGCACAATGATTACTGTAATCCACAATCCTAGTCACCAAAGTTGATTGATGGCCTAGGAAAACTCAAACACGAGCATTTTCATAAATGCGGCTAAAGCTCAACAAAAAATTTTGGTTCGTGAAAGGCGATTAAAAATATTTGTACAAAATGCACAACTTAGTACAATCCACAATCATAGTCACCAAAGTTGATTGATGGCCCACGAAAAACTCAAACTCGAGTGGTTTCCTAAATGTGGCTATAACTCAACAAAAAATGAAGGTTCGTGAAAGGCGATTAAAAATATGCATACAAAATGCACAACTACAATACAATCCACAATCGTAGTCACCAAATTTGATTGATGGCCCACAAAAACACAAACATGAGTGGTTTCCTAAATGCAGCTCTAACTCAACAAACAATGAAGCTTCACGAAAAGTGATAGAAAATACATGTATCTAGAATACACAACTATAGTGTAATCCACAATCGTAGTGCCCAAAGTTGATCAAATTTGATCGGTGGCCTACGAAACCTCAAACACGAACATTTTCCTAAATTTGGGTACAACTCAACAAAAAATGAAGGTTCACGAAAGGTAATAGAAGATTCACATATAGAGTGCACAACTATTGTGTAGTCCAGAAGCGTAGTCACCAAAGTTGATTGATGGTCCACAAAAACTCAAAATCCAGTGCTTTCCTAATTGTGGCTATAACTCAACAAAAAATGAAGGTTCCCAAAATGTGATAGAAAATTAGCATTCATATAATGCACAACTATAGTGCAATCCACAATCGTAGTCACCAAAGTTGATCGATAGCCCACGAAAACTCTAAATGAGTGGTTTCCTAAGTACAACTATAACTCAACAAAAATATGAAGGCTCATGAAAGGCAATAGAAAATATGCATACAAAATGTACAACTATAGTGTAGTCCACAATCATAGTCACCAAAGTTGATCGATAGCCCACGAAAACTCAAACATGAGCGTTTTCCTAAATGTGGCTATAACACAAAAAAAATGAAGGTTCATGACAGGAAATTATAAATATGCGTACAGAATGCACAACTACAATGCAATCCATAATCATAGTTAGCAAAGTTGATTGATGGCCCATAAAAATTCAAACATGACCAGTTTTAAATGTAGGTATAACACAACAAAAAATGAAGGTTCGTGAAAGGCGATAGAAAATACGTATAGAATGCACAACTACAATGTAATCCACAAGTGTAGTCACGAACTACAATGTAATCCACAAGCGTAGTCACAAAAATTTATTGATGGCCCACAAAAACTCAAACACTAGTGGTTTCCTAAATGCGGCTATAACTCAACAAAAAATAAAGGTTGGCAAAAAGTGATAGAAAATTAGCATTCATAATGCACAACTACAGTGAAATCCCCAATCGTAGTCAAAAAAGTTGATCAATGGCCCACGAATCCTCAAACACGAGAGGTTTTCCTAAATGCGGCTATAACTTAACAGAAAATGAAGGTTCACCAAATGTGGTAGAAAATACGCATACAAAATGGACGACTATAGTGCAATCCACAATCATAGTCACCAAAGTTGATCGATGGCCCATGAAAAACTCAAACACGAGCATTTTCCTGAATGCGGCTATAATTCAACAAAAAATGAAGGTTCGTGAAACGTGATAGAATACATGTACAAAATGGCCAACTATAGTGCAATCCACAATCGTACTCACCAAAATTGATCGATTGCCCACAAAAACTCAAACACGAGTGGTTTCTTAAGTGCAACTACATTGCCACCGAAAATGAAGGTTCACATAAGGCGATAGAAAATACACGGACAGAATGCACAGCTATAGTGTAATCCACAATCGTAGTCTTTGAGTTGATTGATGGCCCACGAAAACTCAAACATGAGTTTTTTCCTAAATGCGGCTATAACTCAATAGAAAATGAAGGTTCATGAAAGTTGATTAAAAATATATGTACAAAATGCACAACTAAAATACAATCCACAATCGTAGTCACCAAAGTTGATCAATGGCCCACAAAAACTCAAACATGAGCGGTTTCCTAAATGCATCTATAACTCAACAAAAAATGAAGGTTCGCAAAACTAAATTTCAACTAGGCATATAGAATGAACAACTACAATGTAATCCACAAGCGTAGTCAACAAAGTTGACAGATGTCCCATGAAAACTCAAACTCGAGTGGTTTCCTTAATGCAGCTATAACTCAACAAATGATGAAGGTTCATGAAAGGTGATAAAAAATACATGTAAAAAATGGACAACTAGAGTGCAATCCACAATCGTAGTCAACAAAGTTGATTGTTGGCCCATGAAAACTCAAACATGAACGTTTTCCTAAATGTGGCTATCACTCAATGAAAAATGAAGCTTCATGAAAGGCAATTAAAAATATGTGGAAAAAATGCACAACTATATTACAATTCTCAATCATAGTCACCAAAGTTGATCGATGGCCCAAAAAATCTTTAAAATGAGGGGTTTTCTAAATGCAGCTATAATTCAACAAAAAATGAAGGTTTGCGAAATGCAAATACACATATAGAATGCACAATGAAAAATTAAAGTTAGCAAAAGAAGATAGAAAATATGCATACAAATTGGTCAACTATAGTGCAATCCACAACTGTAGTCACCAATGTTGATCGATGGCCCACGAAAAACTCAAATATAGAATGTGTACAGAATGCACAACTATAGTATAATCCACAATCTGGGTCTACTCAGAACGACATTCTCTACAAAACCCATTTCTCACATATTTCATAAAAAGATTCAAAAAATTTCCTCTTTTACCTCTACTACTTCTACTTTTCTAAAAAATCTATCTTTTTCCAGAACAACTTATTTTTTCAAAAAATAGATGATCTGAATCTCTTCAGCACACCGGCACCTATAAAACCTATATTTTTTATTTTCCCAAAAAAAATTGTTTCATAGATTCTATTTTTGAGGGGTTCTTGCATGTTGGTGAAAAATTAGTTTTTCGAAATAAGGACGATCTGGGTCTATTCAGAACGACATTCACTACAAAACCCATTTCTTAGTTTTTTCATAAAAAGGTTCAAAAAAAATTCTTTTGTTACCTCTACTGCTTCTACTTTTCAAAAAAATCTATCTTTTTCAAAAACAACTTATTTAAAATAAAACGGATTATCTGGGTGTCTTTAGTTGTCGAGCACCTATCAAAGCCATATTTTTTATTTTCCCAAAAAAAATTGTTTTGTAGATTCTATTTTTGATGGGTTCTTGCATGTTGGGGAAAAAATAGTTTTTTCAAAAAATGGACGATTTGGGTCTACTCAGAACGACATTCTCTACAACACCCATTTCTCAGATTTTTCATAAAAAGATTCAAAAAAATTACCTATGTTATCCCTATTGCTTCTACGTTCAAAAAAATCCATCTTTATCAAGAATAACTTATTTTTTCAAAAAACGGACAATCTAGAACCCTTTAAAACATGAGTACCTATAAAAACCATATTTTGATTTTTCCAAAAAAAATTGTTTGGTAGATTCTATTTTTGAGGGGTTCTTCATGTTGTTGAAAAATTAGTTTTTCGAAAAAAGGACGATCTGGGTCTACTCAGAACGAGAATCTCTACAAAACCCATTTTTCAGATTTTTCATAAAAAAATGAAAAAAATTCCCTCTGTTACCTCCACTTCTTCTACTTTTCAAAAAAATGTATCTTTTTTAGGAACAACTTATTTTTTCAAAAATCAGACGATCTAGGTCTCTTGAGCACACAAGTACCTATAAAACCTATATTTTCGATTTTCCTAGGAAAAAATTATTTCATAGATTCTATTTTGGAGGGGGTTCTTGCATGTTGGTGAAATATTAGTTTTTTGAAAAAAGGACGATCTAGGTGTACTCATAATGACATTCTCTACATAACCCATTTATCCCATTTTTCATAAAAAGATTCAAAACTTTTGCCTCTGTTACCTTCACATTTTCTACTTTTCAAAAAAATATATCATTTTCAAGAAGAAGTTATTTTTTCAAAAAACAGACGATTTGGCTCTCTTTAGCACATGAACATCTATAAAGCCCATATTTTTTATTTTCAAAAAAATATAGTTTCATAGATTCTATTTTTGAGGGGTTCATGCATGTTGGTGAAAAATTAGTTTTTCGAAAAACTTATTCACCATTGTTTGAGTTTTTGTGGGCCATCGATCAACTTTGGTAACTATGATTGTGGATTGCACTATAGTTGTCAATTTTGTACGCTTATTTTCTATCGCCTTTCACAAACCTTATTTTTTTGTTAAGTTATAGGTGCATTTAGGAAACCACCCAAGTTTGGGTTTTTCGTGGGCCATTGATCAACTTTGGTGAGTACACTTGTGGATTACACTGTATATGTGCATTCTATATGTGTACTTTCTATTGCATTTCGTGAACCTTCATTTTTTGTTGAGTTATAGCCGCATTTAGGAAACCGCTTGTGTTTGAGTTTTTCATGAGTGATCAATCAACTTAGGTGACTATGACTGTGGATTGCACTGTAGTTGTCTATTATGCACATGCATTTTCTATTGCCTTTCACAAACCTTCATTTTGTTTTGAGTTATAGCTGCATTAAGGAAACCACTTGAGTTTGAGTTTTCGTGGGCCATCGGTCAACTTTGGTAACTACGATTGTGGATTGTAGTGTAGTTGTGCATTCTATATGTCTATTTTCTATTGGCTTTTGCGAACCTTCATTTTCTGGTGAGTTATAACCGCAACTAGGAAAATGCTCATGTTTCAGTTTTTCGTGGGCCATCGATCAACTTTGGTGACTAAGATTGTTGATTACACTATAGTTTTGCATTCTACACATGTATTTTCTATCGCCTTTTGCGAACCTTCATTTTTTGTTGAGTTATAGCTGCACTTAGGAAGCCTCTCATGTTTGAGTTTGTGTGGGCCATCAATCAACTTTGGTTACTACCATTTTGGATCGTACTGTAGTTATCCATTTTGTACGTGTATTTTTTATCGCCTTTCACGAACTTTCATTTTTTTCAGTTATACCTGCATTTAGGAAACTGCCTAAGTTTAAATTTTCATGGTCAACTTTGGTGACTATGATTATGAATTAGACTGTAGTTATGTATTATATACATGTCTTTTCTATTTCCTTTCATGAACCTTCATTTTTCGTTGAGTTATAGCCACACTTAGGAAACCGCTCGTGTGAGTTTTCGTCTACCATTGTTCAACTTTGCTAACTACGATTGTGGAATACACTGTAGTTGTGCATTCTATACGGTTATTTTCTATCGCCTTTTGCAAACCTTCATTTTTCATCTAGTTATAGTAACACTTACAAAACCGCTAGTTTTTTCAGTTTTTGTGGGCCATCGATCAACTTTAGTGACTACGATAGTGGTTTGCACTGTAGTTGTCCATTTTGTACGCATATTTTTTGTCACCTTTTGTGGACCTTCATTTTTTGTTGAGTTATAGCCGCATTTAGTGAACTGCTTGTGTTTGAGTTTTTGTGGGCCATCGATCAACTTTGCTGACTATGATTGTGGATTGCACTGTAGTTTTACATTATGAACGCTAATTTTCTATTGCATTTTGTGAACCTTTCTTTTTCATTGAGTTATAGCCGCACTTAGGAAACTCCTCTTGTTTAAATTTTCATGGGCCATCGATCAACTTTTTTGACTATGATTGTGGATTGCACTATAGTTGTGCATTCTATATGCATATTTTCTATCACATTTTGTGAACCTTTCGTTTTTATTGAGTTATAGCCGCATTGAGGAAACCGCTTGAGTTTGAGTTTTCGTGGGCCATCGATGAAATTTGGTGACTATGCTTGTGGATTACACTATAGTTGTGCATTCTATATGTTTATTTTCTATCACCTTTCACAAACCTTCATTTTTTGTTGAGTTATAGCCGCATTTGGGAAACCGCTCATGTTTGAGTTTTAGTGGGCTATCGATCAACTTCGGTGACTACGATTGTGTGTTGTATTGTAGTTGTGCATTTTGTACACATATTTTTAATCACCTTTCATGAACCTTCTTTTTTTGTTGTGTTATAGCCGCCTTTAGGAAAACACTCGTGATTGAGTTTTCGTGGGCCATCGATCAACTTTGATGACTATGATTGTGGAGTACTGTGGTTGTGCATTTTGTATGTGTATTTTCTATCACTTTTCGTGAACCTTTATTTTTAGTTGAGTTATAGCCGCACTTAGGAAACATCTCGTGTTTGAGTTTTCATGGACCATTGATCAACTTTAGTGAGTACAGTTGTGGATTGCACTGTAGTTGCACATTCTATACACATATTCTTAATCACCTTTTACAAACCTTCATTTTTTGTTGAGTTATAGCCATATTTAGGAAACTACTCGTATTTGAGTTTTCTTGGGACGTCGATCAACTTTTGTGACTATGCATGTGGATTACACTGTAGTTGTGCATTCTATACACATATTTTCTATCACCTTTTGCGAACCTTCATTTTTTGTTGAGTTATAGCCGCATTTAGGAAACAACTCTTGTTTGAGTTTTTGTGGGCCATCAATTAACTTTGGTGACTACGATTGTGAATTGCACTCTAGTTGTCCATTTTGTATGCACATTTTCTATCACCTTTTGTGAACCTTCATTTTTTGTTAGGTTATAGCCAAATTTAGGAAACCGCTCGTATTTGAGTTTTTATTGGCCATCGTTCAACTTTGGTGACTACGATTATGGATTACACTATAGTTGTTCATTCTATACACGTATTCTCTATCGCCTTTTCATGAACCTTCATTTTTTGTTGAGTTATAGCCGCATTTAGGAAACCACTCATGTTTGAGTTTTTGTGGGCCATCAATCAAAGTTGGTTACTATGATTGTGGATTGCACTGTATTTGTCCATTCTATATGCGTATTCTCTATCGCCTTTCACGAACCTTCATTTTTTGTTGAGTTATAGATGTGTTTAGGAAACTGCTCATGTTTGAGTTTTTTTGGGCCATCAATCAACTTTGGTGACTACCATTGTGTGTTGGACTGTAGTTTTCCATTATGTATGCGTATTTTCTATCTCCTTTTGTGAATTTTCATTTTTTGTTGAGTTATAGCCACATTTAGGAAACTGCTCATGTTTGAGTTTTTCATGGGCCATCGATCAACTTTGGTGACTAAGATTGTGGAGTACTATATTTGTGCATTGTATACGCATAATTTTAGTCGCTTTTTACAAATCTTCATTTTTTGTTGAATTATAGCTGTATTTAGGAAATCCCTCATATTTGAGTTTTCATGGGCCATCGATTAACTTTGGTAACTATGATTGTGGGTTGCCCTATAGTTGTCCAATCTGTACATGTATTTTCTATCTCCTTTAGCGAACCTTGCTTTTTCATTCAGTTATAGCGGCATTTAAGAAACTACTTGTGTTTGAGTTTTCATCAGCCATCGATCAACTTTGGTGACTACGATTGTGGATTGCACTGTAGTTGTCCATTATGTACATGTATATTCTATCACCTTTCGTGAACCTTTATTTTTTGTTGAGTTATAGCTGCATTTAGGAAACTGCTCATGTTTGAGGTTTTTTGGGCCATCAATCAACTTTGGTGACTATGACTATGGATTGTACTGTAGTTGTGCATTTTGTACACATATTTTTAATCGACTTTCATGAACCTTGAGTTTTTTGCTATGTTATAGTCAAATTTAGAAAAGTGCTCGTGTTTGTTTTTTGTGGGCCATAGATAAACTTTGGTGACTACAATTGTGGATTGTGTTGTATTTGTCCATTATGTACGCATATTTTCTATTTCCTTTCGTGAACCTTCCTTTTTTGTTGAGTTCAAGCCACATTTAGGAAACCACTCATGGTTTAGTTTTCATGGTCCATTGATCTACTTTGGTGACTATGATTGTCAATTGCACTATAGTTGTCCGTTATGAACACTAATTTTCTATCGCCTTTCGTGAACCTTCAATTTTTCTTGAGTTATAGCTGCATTTAGGAAACAGATCATGTTTGAGTTTCAATGGGACATTGATCAACTTTGGTGACTACAAGTCTGGATTGCACTATAGTTGTCCATTCTCTATGTTTATTTTCTATCCCCTTTCGTGAACCTTCATTTTTTTTTGAGTTATAGCTGCATTTAGGAAACTGTTTGAGTTTGATTTTTTGTGAGCCTTTGATCAACTTTGGTGTCTATACTTGTGGATTACACTGTAGTTGAGCATTCTATATGCATATTTTGTATCAACTTTCATGAACCGTCATTTTTTGTGGAGTTATAACCACATTTAGCAAATCGCTCGTTTGAGTTTTCGTGGTCCATTGATCAACTTTGGTTACTACGATTGTCGATTGCACTATAGTTTTCTATTCTATACGCGTATTTTCTATAGGTTTTGTGAAGCTTCATTTTTTGTTGAGTTATAGCCACATTTATGAAACCGCTCGTGTTTGAGTTTTCTTGGGCCATCAATCAACTTTGGTGATTGTGATTGTGTATTGCATTGTAGTTCATTTTGTACGCGTATTTTGTATCGCCTTTCGCGAAATTTCATTTTTTGTTGAGTTATAGCCAGATTTATGAAACTACTCGTGTTTGCATTTTTGTGGGGCAACGATGAACTCTGATGTCTATGATTGTGGATTTTATTGTAGTTGTCTATTCTGTACTCGTATTTTCTATCGCCTTTTGTGAAGCTTCATTTTTTGTTGAATTATAGCCGCATTTATGAAAATGCTCATGTTTGAGTTTTTGTAGGCATCAATCAACTTTGGTGACTACGATTGTGGATTGCACTGAAGTTGTCCAGTATGTATGTGTATTTTCTATCAGCTTTTGTGAACCTTCACTTTTTGTTTAGTTATAGCTGTATTTAGGAAACTGCTTGATTTTGAGTTTTTGTGGGCCATCGATCAACTTTGCTGACTACGATTGTGGATTGTACTATAGTTGTGCATTTTGTATGCATATTTTTAATCACCTTTCATGAGCCTTCATTTATTGTTTAGTTATAGCCGCATTTAGGAAAACGATCATGTTTGTGTTTTTGTGGGCTAGCGATCAACTTTGGTAATAATGATTATGGATTACACTATACTTGTGCATTCTATATGTGTATTTTCTATTGACTTTCATTAACCTGCATTTTTCATTGAGTTATATCCACAATTAGGAAACTGCTCATGTTTGAGTTTTCTTTGGCCATTGATCAAATTAAGTGACTACGATTGCGATTTGCACCATAGTTGTCCATTATGTATACGTATTTTCTATCGCCTTTCGTCAACCTTCATTTTTTGTTGAGTTATATCTGCATTTAGGAAAGCACTCAAGTTTGACCTTTTGTGGGCCATCGGTCAACTTTGGTGACTACACTAGTTAATTACACTATAGGGTTGTATTTTATACGAATATTTTCTATTGCCTTTTGTGAAACTTCATTTTTTGCTTAGTTATAGCCGCATTTAGGAAACCGGTCATGTTTGAGTTTTGTGGGCCATCGATCAACTATAGTGACTACAATTGTGGATTGTACTGTAGTTGTGCATTATGTATGCATATTTTAATCGCCTTACATGAACCTTCATTTTTTGTTGAGTTATAGCTGCATTTAGGAAAACGTGCATCTTTGAGTTTCTAGTGGGCCATCGATCAACTTTGGTTACTACGATTGTGGATTACATTGTAGTTATGCATTTTATATGCATATTTTCTATCGACTTTTGTGAACCTTCATTTTTTGTGGAGTTATAAGTGCACTTCCAAAACCGCTCGTGTTTGTGTTTTCATGGGGCATCGATCAACTTTAGTGACAACAATTCTGGATTGCACTACAGTTGTCCATTTTGTACATGTATTTTCTATCGCCTTTCATGAACCTTTAGTTTTTTTTAGTTATAGCGGCATTTAGGAAACCGCTCAAGTTTGAGCTTTCGTGGGAAATCGATCAACTATGACGACAACGCTTGTGGATTACACTGTATTTGTGCATTGTATATGTGTATTTTCTATCACCTCTCGCGAGCCTTCATTTTTTGTTGAGTTATAGCCGCATTTAGGAAACTGGTCATGTTTGATTTTTTGTGGGCCATCAATCAACTTTGGTGACTACAATTGTGTATTGTATTGTAGTTGTGCATTTTGTACACATACTTTTAATTTCCTTTCATGAACCTTCATTTTTTGTTGAGTTATAGCCGAAATTAGGAAAATGCTCATGTTTGAGTTTTCATGGGCCATCAATCAACTTTGGTGACTACAATTGTGGATTGCACTGTAGTTTTCCATTCTATACATGTAGTTTCTATTATCTTTCGTGAACCTTCATTTTTCATTGAGTTATAGATGCAGTTGGGAAACCGCTCATGTTTGAGTTTTCATGGGCCATCGATCAACTTTGGTGACTACGCTTGTGGATTACACTGTAGTTGTGCATTTTATATGTGTATTTTCTATAACCTTTCACAAACATTCATTTTTTGTTGAGTTTTAGCCACATTTAGGAAACTGTTAATGTTTGAGTTTTTGTGGGCCATCGATCAACTTTGGTAACTATGATTGTGGATTACAATGTATTTGTGCAATGTATACACATATTTTCTAGCACCTTTCATGAACCTTGTTTTTTCTTTGAGTTATAACTGCTCTTAGGAAACAACTTGTGTTTATGATTTCTTGGGACATTGACCAACTTTGGTAACTATGATTGTGGATTACACTGTAGTTGTCCATACTGTACATGTATTTTCTAGCATTTTTCATGAACCTTTTATCTTTTGTTGAATTATTGCCGCATTTAGGAAACTGGTCATGTTTGGGTTTTTGTGGGCCATTGATCAACTTTAGTGACTATGATATTGGACTGTACTAGTTGTGCATTTTGTACGCATATTTTGAATAGCTTTTCACGAACCTTCTTTTTTTGTTGAGTTATAGCCCCATTTAGGAAAACGCTCATGTTTGAGTTTTTGTGGGCATCAGATCAATTTTGGTGACAAGGATTATGGATTACATTGTAGTTGTGCATTCTGTATGCATATTTTTTGTCACCTTTTGCAAACCTTAATTTTTGGTTAGGCTCAAGTTGCACTTAGGAAACCGCTCATGTTTGAGTTTTTGTGGGCCATCGATCAACTTTGGTGACTACAATTTTGGATTCCACTATAGTTTTCCATCCTCTAGGTGTATCTTTATCGCCTTTTGCGAACCTTCATTTTCTATTGAGTTATAGCTGCATTTAGGAAACCACTCATTTTTGAGTTTTTGTGGGCCATCAATCAACTTTGGTGACTATGATTTTGGATTTTACTGTAGTTGTGCATTCTATATGCATATTTTTAATTTCCTTTCATGAACCTTCTTTTTTTGTTGAGTTATAGCTGCATTTAGGAAAACGCTCGTATTTGAGTTTTCGTGGGCCATTGATCAACTTTGGTGACTACGATTGTGGATTACACTATAGTTGTGCATTCTATATGCTTATTCTCTATCAACTTTCGCGAACCTTCATTTTTCGTTGAGTTATAGCCGCACTTAGGAAATCGCTCGTGTTTGAGTTTTCATGGGCCATCCATCAACTTTGAAGACTATGATTGTGGATTGCAATGTCATTGTCCATTTTGTTTGCGTATTTTTTATCGCCTTTCTTGAACCTTCCTTTTTTGTTGAGTTATGGCTACATTTAGCAAACCGCTCATGTTTTAGTTTTCATGGGTCATCAATCAACTTTGGTGACTACGTTGTGGATCGCACTGTAGTTGTGCATTATGAATGCTAATTTTCTAATGCCTTTCACGAACCTTCAATTTTTTTTAACTCATTTAGGAAACCACTCCTGTTTGAGTTTTTGTTGGCAATCAATCAACTTTGGTGACTAAGATTGTGGATTGTACTATATTTTTTCATTTTGTATGCATATTTTTAATCTCCTTTCACGAACCTTCATTTTTTTTGAGTTATGGCCCCATTTAGGAAAACACTCAAGTTTAAGTTTTCGTGGCCATCGATCAACCTTGGCGACTACTATTGCAGATTATACTATAGTTGTACATTCTTTACGTGCATATTTTTAATCACCTTTTGTGAGCCTTCATTTTTCGTTGATTTATAGTAGCATTTAGGAAAAAGCTCATGTTAGAGTTTTCGTGGGCCATTGATCAACTTTTGTGACTTTGATTTTGGATTACACTATAGTTTTCCATTTTGTACCTATATTTTCTAGTGCCTTTACACATATTTTCCTTTCGCAAACCTTCATTTTATGTTGAGTTATAACCGCATTTACCAAACCGCTCGTGTTTAAGTTTTTGTGGGCCATCGATCAACCTTAGTGACTACGATTGTGGATTGCACTGTAGTTCTCCATTCTATATGCGTATTTTCTATCGCCTTTTGTGTTCCTTCATTTGTCGTTGAGTGATAGCCGTATTTAGGTAACCACTCATATTTGAGTGTTCGTGAGTCATCAATCAACTTTGGTGAGTACGATTGTGGATTAAACTATAGATGTGCATTATGAAATCTAATTTTCTATCACCTTTCGTGAACCTTCATTTTTTGTTGAGTTATAGCCACATTTAGGAAACTGCTTGTGTTTGAGTTTTTGTGGGCCATTGATCAACTTTGGTGACTACGCTTGTGAATTACACTATAGTTGTGCATTTTATACGCGTATTTTCTATCGCCTTTCGTGAACCTTCAAACAGTCGTGTTTGAGTTTTTGTGGGCCATTGATCAACATTGGTGATTACGATTGTAGATTGCACTGTAGTTGTGCATTCTTTACACCACACTTAGGAAACTGTTTGTGTTTGAGTTTTCATGGGCCATCGATCAAATTTTGGTGAGTAACGAGTGTGGATTACACTCTTGTTGTCCATTTTGTACGTGTATTTTTTATCACCTTTCATGAACCTTCATTTTTTGTTGAGTGATAGTTGCATTTAGGAAAGCACTCAAATTTGAGTTTTCGCTGGCCATCGATCAACTTTGGTGAGGATGATTGTGGATTACACTGTAGTTGTGCATTATATTCGAATGTTTTCTATTGAATTTTGCAAACCTTCATTTTTTGTTGAGTTATAGACACATTTAGGAAACCGCTCGTGTTTGAGTTTTCATGTGCCATCGATCAACTTTGGTAACTATGATTGTGGATTGCACTGTATTTTTTCATTCTTTACACTTATTTTCTATTGCTTTTTGCAAACCTTCATTTTTTGTTGAGTTATAGCTGCATTTAGGAAACCGCTCATGTCTGAGTTTTATTGGGCCATCAATCAACTTTGGTGACTATGATTGTCGAATGAACTATAGTTATGCATTTTGTACGTGTATTTTTCATTGTCTTTCATGAACTGTCAATTTTTGTGTTTGAATTTTCATGGGCCATTCAACTTTGGTGACTACAATTGTGGATTACACTGTAGTTGTGCATTTTATACACATATTTTATATTGCCTTTCACAAACCTTCATTTTGTGTTTAGTTATAGCTGCACTTAGGAAACCTCCCATGTTTGAGTTTTCATGGGCAATCGATCAAGTTTTGTGACTATGATTGTGGATTGCATTGTAGTTGTCCATATTGTACACATATTTTCTATCACCTTTCACAAACCTTAATTTTTTGTTGAGTTATAGCCGCATTTAGGAAAACACTCATGTTTGAGTTTTTGTGGGGTATCAATCAACTTTGGTGACTACGATTGTGGATTGCATTGTAGTTGTCCATTCTATATGTGTATATTCATTTTTCTTTCATGAACCTTCATTTTTTGTAGATAGAGCCGCATTTAGGAAACCGCTCAAGTTTGAGTTTTTGTGGGCCATCGATCAATGTTGGTGACTAATCTTGTGGATTACACTTTTTTTGTGCATTCTATATGTGTATTTTCTATCACTTTTGTGATTCTTCATTTTTTGTTTAGTTATAGCCATAATTAGGAAACCGCTCATGTTTGAATTTTTGTGGGCCATCGTTGAACTTTGGTGACTACGATTGTGGATTGTACTACAGTTGTGCATTTTGTACGCATATTTTTAATCACCTTTCACAAACCTTCATTTTTTGTTCAAGTCTACATTTAGGAAAATGCTAAAGTTTGAGTTTTCGTGGGCCATCGATCAACATTTGTAACTATGATTGTGGATTGCACTGAAGTTGTCCATTTTGTACGTGTATTTTCTCTATCGCCTTTCACAAACCTTCATTTTTTGTTGGGTTATAAGAGCAATTAAGAAACCGCTCGAGTTTGAGTTTTCGTGGGCCATCGATCAACTTTGGTGACTACGCTTGTGGATTACATGATAGTTGTGCATTTTATGCACATATTTTCTATTACCTTTCGTGCATCTTCTTTTTTTGTTGAATTATAGCTGCATTTAGGAAACCACTCATGTTTGAGTTTTGGTGACTACTATTGTGGATTACACTATAGTTGTGCATTCTATAGGAGTAGTTTCTATTACCTTTCGTGAACCTTACTTTTTTATTGAGTTATTGCCGCATTTAGGAAACAACTCATGTTTGAGTTTTTCAGGGTTGTCAATCAATTTTGGTGACTACGATTGCGGATTGTACTATAGTTGTGCATTTTGTACGCATATTTTTTATCGCCTTGAATCAGGAACCTTCTTTTTTTGTTGAGTTATAACTGCATTAATGAAATCGCTCATGTTTGAGTTTTTGAGGGCCATCGATCAACTTTGGTGACTACAATTGTGGATTACACTGTAGTTGTGCATTCTATACACGTTTTTTCTATCTCATTTCGTGAACCTTCAATTTTTGTTCAGTTATAGTTGCACTTAGGAAACCGCTCATGTTTGAGTTTTTGTGGGAAACGATCAACTTTGGTGACTACAATTGTGGATTGCATTTTAGTTGTCCAAGCTGTACTCATATTTTTTGTTGAGTTATAGCCGCATTTAGGAAACAACTCGTGTTTGAGTTTTTGTGGGCTATCAATCAACTTTGGTGACTATGCTTTTGGATTACACTGTAGTTGTGCATTCTATACGTTCACTTTCTATTGCCTTTTGCAAACCTTTATTTTTTGTTGAGTTATAGGAACATTTAGGAAACCTCTCATATTAGTGTTTTTGTGGGCCATCAATAAACTTTGGTGACTACAATTGTGGATTGTACTTTAACTGTACATTTTGTAAGCATATTTTTAATCGCCTTTCATGAACCTTCATTTTTTGTTGAGTTATAGCCACATTTAGTAAAACGCTCGTGTTTGAGTTTTTGTGGGCCATCAATCAACTTTAGTGACTATGATTGTGGATTCCACTATAATTTTCCAATCTGTACACGTATTTTCTATCCCTTTTTGTGAAACTTCAATTTTTGTTGAGTTATAGCCATATTTAGGAAACTGGTAGTGTTTTTGTTTTTGTGGGCCATCGATTAGCTTTGGTGACTACAATTGTGGATTGTACTATAGTTGTAAATTTTGTATGCATATTTTAGATCGCCTTTCATGAACCTTCATTTTTTGCTGAGTTATAGCCGTATTTAGGAAAATGCTTGTGTTTGAGTTTTTGTGGGCCATCGATCAACTTTAGTTACTATGATGTTGTATTGCACTATAGTTGTGGATTATATACCTATATTTTCTATCGCCTTTCATGAACCTTGAAATTTTGTTAAGTTATAGCGGCATTTAGGAAACCGCTCGAGTTTGAGTTTTCGTGGGCCATCGATTAACTTTGTTGACTACGCTTGTGGATTACACTATTGTGCATTCTATATGCTTATTTTCTCTCCTTTTGCAAACCTTCATATTTTTTTGAGTTATAGCCGCTCAACAAAAAATAAGGTTCGTGAAAGGCAATAGAAAATACGTGTAATGTAGTTAATAAACTTGATTTATGGCCTACTCAAACACAAGGGGTTTGTGGGCCATAGATCAACTTTGGTGACTAATATTGTGGATTGTACTATAATTGTGCATTTTGTATGCTTATTTTTAGTCCCCTTTCATGAACCTTCATTTTGTGTTGAGTTATCACCGCATTTAGGAAAACACTCATGTTTGAGTTTTTGTGGGCCATCAATCAACTTTGGTGACTATGATTTTGGTTACACTGTAGTTGTGCATTCTATACACATATTTCTACCACCTTTCTCGAACGTTCATTTTTGTTGTGTTATAGCTTTTCTTAGGAAACGGCTCGTGTTTGAGTTTTTGTTGGGCATCGATGACCTTTGGTGACTATGATTTAGGATTGCACTATTTTTTTTTTAGTTATAGCCGCATTTTGGAAACTGCTCGAGTTTGAGTTTTTGTGGGCCATCGATCAACCTTGGTGAATAACCTTGTGGATTACACTATAGTTGTGCATTCTATACTCGTATTTTCTATCGCCTTTCACAAACTTTCATTTTTTGTTGTGTTATAGCTACATGTAGGAAACCGCTCATGTTTGAGATTTTTGTGGGCTATCGATCAACTTTGGTGACTACAATTGTGGATTACATTATAATTGTCCATTCTATACACATATTTTCTATCGACTTTCATGAACCTTCATTTTTAGTTGAGTTATAGCCTCATTTAGGAAACCACTCATGTTTGAGTTTTTGTGGGAAATCCATCAAATTTGGTGACTACGATTGTGGATTGTGGGTATGTGCAGGATCATCATGGAAAAAATAGGCCCTTAAGTGGCAAAAAAAAATAGAAAAATCAGAGTTAGGAAACCTTACGTAAAAATTTGAATAAGTTATCTATACTATTTTAGAAATATGTAAGAACAAAATCTATAGAAAATTGAATGTAGTTTCTAAACTACTAGGTTTGTTTTAAAAAAAATCTATTTGGTGAAAATTTGAAATTTTAATGTAGTGGTACTTAAATTTTAGGGAAAAAACAAGTAGGGTTCTGTCTGACCAACCTAACCACAATAAAATTATAATATTTTTTTATAAGATTTTAGATATAAGTAAAGAACTCGTGCCCCGATGTGATGCATTTTTTTTGTAGTTTTTTTCCAAGTAAATAATTAATTATGAATTTTTTATTAAAACTTTTTAAAAACTATACAAACTCGTGTGTCTAACCACCTTAACTTGGTCAAAAATTCATGAAATTCTTTTTTTTATTTTTTAATCCTATACTATGCGAAGCATGGAATGTGACGCATATTTTGGATTCAAAAAATGTGATATTGTTTCAAAGCTATGAATGTTTTTCAATCAGCCTATCAATTAGGACTTTAGTCATAATTTGAATAGAAAATGAATAATAATTACTTATTAAATTCAAAGTAAAGCATAATTTATATCAATGGAAAGCTGAGAATATCCTTTAAAAACCCTTTTCGTTTCATCAATTTTAGGAAAAAAATAGTCGTCAGCCACATACCCATCATATTGCCACTTTTTGGCCCATCATGATCCTGCACATACCCTTGTACTATAGTTGTGCATTCTGTATGAATATTTTTAATCACCTTTCACGAACCTTCATTTTTTGTTAAGTTATAACTGCATTTAGGAAAACACTCGTGTTTGAGTTTTTGTGACCATCGATCAACTTTGGTGACTACAATTGTGGATAACATTGTAGTTGTGCATCATATGTGTATTTTCTATTTTTTCAAGACACAGACTATCTGAATCTTTTTAGCACACTAGCTCCTATAAAACCCATATTTTTGAATTCCCAAAAAAATAAAATTTGTACATTCTATTTTTGAGAGGTTCTTGCATGTTGGTGAAAAATTAGTTTTTTGAAAAAAGGATGATCTAGATCTACTAAGAATGACATTCTCTAAAAAACCCATTTCTCAGATTTTTCATAAAAAGATTCCAAAAAATAGCCTCTATTACCTCTACTACTAGTTTTCAAAAAAATCTATCTTTTTCAAGAACAACTTATTTTTTCAAAAAACGGACGATCTGGGTCTCTTTAGCACACGAGCACCTATAAAACCCATATTTTTTTATTTTTTGAAGGAAAAAATTGTTTTATAGATTCTATTTTTGAGGGGTTCTTGCATGTTGTTGAAAAATTAGTTTGTCGAAAAAAGGACGATTTGGGTTTACTTAGAGCGACATTCTCTAAAACACCCATTTTTCAAGAACAACTTTTTTTTTCAAAAATTGGACAATCTGGGTCTCTTAAGCACACGAGTACCTATAAAACCCATATTTTCAATTTTCCCAAAAAAAAAATGTTTCATAGATTCTATTTTTAAGGGGTTCTTGCATGTTGGTGAAATATTAGTTTTTCAAAAAAAGGATGATCTGGGTCTACTCAAAATGACATTCTCTACAAAACCAGTTTATCCCATTTTTCATAAAAATATTCAAAAAAATTCCTCTGTTACCTCCACTGCTTCTACTTTTCAAAAAAATCTATCTTTTTCAAGACAAAGTTATTCTTTTAAAAAACAGACGATCTAGGTCTCTTTAGCACATGAACACCTATAAAACCCATAATTGTGATTTTCCAAAAAAACTTTTTTCGTATATTCTATTTTTGAGGGGTTCTTGCATGTTGGTGAGAAATTAGTTTTTTGAAAGGACGATATGGGTCTACTCAGAACGACATTCTCTACAAAACCCATTTCTTAAATATTTCATAAAAAAGATTCAAAATAATTGTCTCTATTACCTCTATTACTTCTACTTTTCAAAAAAATCTATCTATTTGAAGAACAAATATTTTTTTCAAAAACCAAATGATCTGGGTCTCTTTATCACGCAGGAACCTAATAAACCCATATTTTAGATTTTCCCAAAAAAAATTGTTTCATAGAATTCTATTTTTGAGGAGTTCTTGCATGTTGGTGAAAAATTAGTTCTTCAAAAATAGGACAATCTCTATCTACTCAGAATGACATTCTCTACAAAACCCATTTCCTAGGTTTTCCATAAAAAGATTTAAAAAATTTACCTCTGTTACCTCTACTACTACTTTTCAAAAAAATCTATCTTTTTCAAAAATAACTTATTTTTTCAAAAAACGGACAATCTAGAACCCTTTAAAACACGAGTACCTATAAAAACCATATTTCAATTTTCCAAAAAAAAATGTTTCATAGATTCTATTTTTGAGGGGTTCTTGCATGTTGATAAATTAGTTTTTCGAAAAGAGGACGATCTGGATCTACTCAGAATGGCATTCTCTACAAAACCCATTTCTCAGATTTTTCATTAAAAGATTCAAAAAAATTGCCTCTGTTACCTCCACTACTTCTACTTTTCCAAAAAATATTTTTCAAGAACCAGACGATCTGGGTCTCTTGAGCACACGAGTACCTATAAAACCGATATTTTTTATTTTCCCAAAAAAAATTGCTTAGTAGATTATATTTTTGAGGGGTTCTTGCATGTTGGTGGAATAATAGTTTTTTGAAAAAAGGAAGATCTCGGTCTACTAAAAATGAGATTCTCTACAAAACACATTTAGTCCATTTTTCATAAAAAGATTCAAAAAAAATTCCTCTGTTACCTCTACTGCTTCTACTTTTCAAAAAAATCTTTTTCAAGAAGAACTTATTTTCTCAAAGTGGACAATTCGCGGTCTCTTTTAGAACACGAGCCATTTCCTAAATGTGGCTATATAACTCAACTTAAAAAAATAAAGGTTCAAGCAAAAGGTGATGAAAATACGATTCAAAAATAGACAACTACAAGATAATCCACAATCAGAGTCACCAAAGTTGATCGATGGCCCATGAAAACTCAAACACAATCGGGCTCTTTAATGCAAATTTTATAACTTAGCAAAATACTTTATGGAGTCGGGTATTCTATATGCGATTTCTGTCATTTTTTTTGGGAATTTTCATTTGTTGAGTTATAGCTCCATATAGGAAAAAGCTCATGTTTGAGTTTTCGTGGGCCATTGATCAACTTTGGTGACTATGATTGTGGATTACACTATAGTTGTCCATTCTCTATGCATATTTTCTATCGCCTTCCGTGAACCTTCTTTTTTGTTGAGTTATAGCTACATTTAGGAAACTGCTCGTGTTCTAAAGAGACACAAATCGTTCATTTTTTGAGAAAATATTTTTTTTGAAAAAATATTTTTTTGAAAAGTAGAAGCAGTAGAGGTAACAGAGGCAGATTTGATGATGAGGTATTTGAGAAGGAGAAGGATACCTGATGAATAATTTTAGAAATAGGTTTGAGAGACATCTTCCTCGACATGATACTTTGAATTTATTTGAAAAAATTTGAGAAAATGGGTTTTGTAGAGAATGTCGCTCAGCAGACCTGCATTGTTCCTCTTCAAAAACCAATTTTCAAATCAAATATGCTAACTCCTTCAAAAATAGAACTATGAAACACTTTTTTCTATGTAGGTGTTCATATATGGTAAAGAAACCCGTGATCGTAATCGCTTTTTAAAACAATAACTCTTCTTGAAAAGATAGATTTTTGAAAATTGTAGCGTAGAGTAGGTTTTCAAATTTTTTGAATTTTATTATAAAAAATTGGATAAATGGGTTTAGTAGAGAATGTCATTCTAAGTAGACCAAAATCGTCATTTTTTCAAAAAACTAATATTTCACCAACATGCAAGAACCCCTCAAAATATAATCTACTAAGAATTTTTTTTTTGGGAAAATAAAAAATATGGGTTTTATAGGTACTCATGTGCTCAAGAGACCCAGATCGTCTGGTTCTTGAAAAAATAAGTTCTTGAAAAAGATAGATTTTTTTGAAAAGTTGAAGTAGTGGAGGTAACAAAGGCAAATTTTTTGAATCTCTTAATGAAAAATTTGAGAAATGGGTTTTGTAGAGAATGTCGTTCTGAGTAGACCCAGATTGTCCTCTTTTCGAAAAACTAATTTTTCAACAACATGCAAGAACCCCTCAAAAATAGAATCTATGAAACACTTTTTTCTATAGGTGTTCATATGGTAAAGAAACCCAGATCGACCGTTTTTTAAAACAATAACTTCTTCTTGGAAAAGATAGATTTTTTTGAAAATTAGAAGCAGTAGAGTAGAGCCAAATTTTTTGAATCTTTTTATAAAATTGGGATATATGGGTTTTGTAGAGAATGTCATTTTGAGTTGACCCAGATCGTCCTTTTTTTGAAAAACTAATATTTCACCAACATGCAAGAACCCCTCAAAATATAATCTACTAAGCAAATTTTTTTTGGGAAAATAAAAAATGTGGGTTTTATAGGTACTTGTGTGCTCAAGAGACCCAGATCGTTTGGTTCTTGAAAAAGATAGATTTTTTTGAAAAGTCAAAGTAGTGGAGGTAACAAAGGCAAATTTTTTGAATCTTTTAATGAAAATTTTGAGAAATGGGTTTTGTAGAGAATGTCATTCTGAGTAGACCCAGATCGTCCTCTTTTCGAAAAACTAATTTTTTAACAACATGCAAGAACCCCTCAAAAATAGAATCTACGAAACATTTTTTTCTATAGGTGTTGATATGCTAAAGAAACCCAGATCGACCGTTTTTTAAAACAATAACTTCTTCTTGGAAAAGATAGATTTTTTTGAAAATTAGAAGCAATAGAGTAGAGGCAAATTTTTTGAATCTTTTTATAAAAATGGGATATCGTTTTGTAGAGAATGTCATTTTGAGTTGACCCAGATCGTCCTTTTTCCGAAAAACTAATATTTCACCAACATGCAAGAACCCCTAAAAAATAGAATCTATGAAACTTTTTTTTTTAGGAGAATCGAAAATATTGGTTTTATAGGTACTTGTGTGCTCAAGAGACCCAGATTGTCCGGTTTTTGAAAAAATAAGTTGTTCTTGAAAAATATAGATTTTTTTGAAAAGTAGTAGTGGAGGTAATAGAGGAAAAAATTTTGAATTTTTTTATGAAAAATCTAAGAAATGGGTTTTGTAGAGAATGTCATTATGAGTAAACTCAAATCGTCATTTTTTTGAGAAACTAATTTTTCAACAACATGCAAGAACCCCTGAAAAATAGAATCTATGAAACAATTTTTTTTGGGAGAATCGAAATATCGGTTTTGTAGGTGCTCATGTGCTAAAGAGGCCTAGATCATCCGTTTTTTGAAAAAATAAGTTATTCTTGAAAAAGATATATTTTTTTAAAAAGTAGTAGAGGTAATAGAGGCAAATTTTTTGAATCTTTTTATAAAAAATCTAAGAAATGGGATTTTGTAGAGAATGTCGTTTTGAGTAGACCTAGATCGTCCTTTTCTCGAAAAACTAATTTTTCACCAACATGCAAGAACCCCTCAAAAATAGATTCTACAAAGCAATTTTTTTTTGGGAAAATAAAAAATATAGGTTTTGAGAGGTGCTTAATAAACAACAATTCAAATCAGTCCTTTTTCTCTAAAAATTAGTTCTTGAAAAAAGATAGATTTTTGAAAAGTAGAAGTAGTAGAGGTAACAGTTTCAAATGTTTTGAATCTTTTTATGAAAAATATGGAGAAAATGGGTTTGTAGAGAACGTCATTCTCACAGACCTGTGATCATCATTTTTCAAAAACTATTTTTCACCTAACATGCAAGAACTTCATTAAAATAGAATCTAAGCAAACAATTTTTGGGAAATAAAAATATGGGTTTTATAGGTGCTCGTGTGCTAAATAGACCTAGATCATCCATTTTTTGAAATTATTTGTTCCTGAAAAAAAAAGATTTTTTTCAAAGTACAAGTAGTAGAGGTAACAAAGTAAAAATTTTTGAATCTTTTTATGAAAAATCTAAGAAATGGATTTTGTAGAGAATGTCGTTCTTAGTAGAACCAAGATCGTCCTTTTTTTGAAAAATTAATTTTTCACCAAAATGCAAGAACCCCTCAAAATAGAATCTATGAACCAATTTGTTTTGGGAAAATTGAAATATAGGTTTTATAGGTGCTCATGTGCTAAAGACACCCAGATTGTCCATTTTTTGAAATTATTTGTTCTTAAAAAGAGATTTTTTTGAAAACTAGTAGTAGAGGTAACAAAGGCAAATTTTATCAATCTTTTTATGAAAATTGTAAAAAATGGGTTTTGTAGAGAATGTCAATCAGAGTAGACCCAGATTGTCCTTTTTCGAAAAACTAATTTTTCACCAACATGCAAGTACCCCTCAAAAATAGAATCTACGAAACAATTTTCATTGGGAAAATTGAAAATATGGGTTTTATAGGTGCTCGTTCACTGAAAAGATTCAAATCATCCAGTTTTTGAAAAAATATGTCGTTCTTGAAAAAGATAGATTTTTTTAAAACTAGAAGCAGTAGAGGTAGGAGAGGCAATTTTTTTTAATCTTTTATGAAAAATATGAGAAATGGGTTTTTTAGAGAATGTCATTTTAGTAGATCCAAATCATCCTTTTTTTGAAAAACTACTTTTTCACCAACATGCAAGAACCCCTCAAAAATAGAATCAATCCAAGTAGACCCAGATCGTCCTTTTTTCGAAAAACTAATTTTTCACTCAACAAAAAAAGAAAGGTTCACGAAAGGCAATAGAAAATGCATTACAAAATGGACAACTATAGTGAAATCCAAAAACGTACTCAACAAAGTTCATTGATGGCCCACAAAAACTTAAACACAACCGGTTTCCTAAGTGTGCCTATAACTCAACAAAAAATGAAGGTTCGCAAAAGGAAATAGAAAATATGTGTATCGAATGCACAACTATAGTGTAATCCACAATCATAGTCACTAAAGTTGATCGATGGCCTATGAAAACTCAAACACGGTGGTTTCCTAAATGCAGCTATAACTCAACAAAAAATAAATGTTTGCAAAAGGCGATAGAAAATATTTGTACAGAATGGACAACTAGAATGCAATCCACAATCGTAGTCACCAAAGTTGTTTGATGGCCCACGAAAACTCAAACACCTAAATGCAGCTATAAATCAACAAAAAATGAAGGTTCATGAAAGGAAATAGAAAATAAGCGTACAAAATGGACAACTACAATGCAATCCACAATCGTAGTCACCAACATTGATCAATAGCCCAAAAAAACTCAAACAAAAGTAGTTTCCTAAATGCAGCTATAACTTAACAAAAATTGAAGTTTTGTGAAAGGTGATGGAAAATACGCATATAGAATGCACAACTACAATGTAATCCACAATCGTAGTCACCAAAGTTGATTGATGGCCCACAAAAACTCAAATATGAGCAGTTTCCTAAATGCGGCTATAACTCAACAAAAAATGAAGGTTCATGAACGACGATTAAAAATATGCGTATAGAATGTGCAACTACAGTACAATCCACAATCATTGTCACCAAAGTTGATCGATGGATGACAAAAAACTCAAACATGAGCAGTTTCCAAAATTTTGATATAACTCAACAAAAAATGAAGGTTTGTGAAAGGGTATAGAAAATATGTGTATAGAATGCACAACTATAGTGTAATACACAATCGTAGTCACCAAAGTTGATCGATGGCCTAGGAAAACTCAAACACGAGCGTTTTCCTAAATGTGGCTATAACTCAAAAAAAATGAAGCTTCATGAAAGGCGATTAAAAATATGCATACAAAATGCACAACTACAATGAAATCTACAATCATAGTCACCAAAGTTGATTGATGGCCCACAAAAACTCAAACATGACTGGTTTCTTAAGTGCGGCTATAACTCAATGAAGGTTTAGAAAAGGTGATAGAAAATACACGTACAAAATGAACAACTACAAAGAAATTCATAGTTGTAGTCACCAAGGTTGATCGATGGCCCACGAAAACTCAAACACGAGTGGTTTCCAAAGTCCAACTATATCTCAACGAAAAATTAAGGTTCGAGAAAAATGATAGAAAGTATGCGTACAAAATGCACAACTAGAGTACAATCCACAAACATAGTCACCAAAGCTCATTGATGGACCACCAAAACTCAAACATGAGCGGTTGACTAAATGCGGCTATAACTCAACAAAAAATGAAGGTTCGTGAAAGGCGATAGAAAATATGCATATAGAATACGCATGTATAGTACAATCCACAATCTTAGTCATCAAAGTTCATTGACGGTCCACAAAAACTGAAACATGAGCGGTTTCCTAAATGCAGCTATAACTCAACAAAAAAAGAAGGTTTGCGAAAGGCAATAAAAAATATGAGTTTAGAATGCACAACTACAGTGTAATTCACAATCGTAGTCACCAAAGTTGATCGATTTCCCACGAAAACTCAAACTCGAGTGGTTTCCTAAATGCAGCTATAGCTCAAAAAAAATGAAGGTTCGTGAAAGGTGATAGAAAATACATGTACAGAATGGACAACTACAGAGAAATTCACAATCATAGTCACAAAGGTTGATCAATGGCCCACAAAAACTCAAACATGAGTGGTTTCCTAAATGTGGCTATAACACAACAAAAAATGAAGGTTCACAAAAGGCGAATAGAAAATACATGTATAGAATGCATA
>VDFB02000017.1:565656768-565691716 GCA_007258455.2 Sequoia sempervirens
ATTGAGGAAACCGCTTGAGTTTGAGTTTTCGTGGGCCATCGATGAAATTTGGTGACTATGCTTGTGGATTACACTATAGTTGTGCATTCTATATGTTTATTTTCTATCACCTTTCACAAACCTTCATTTTTTGTTGAGTTATAGCCGCATTTGGGAAACCGCTCATGTTTGAGTTTTAGTGGGCTATCGATCAACTTCGGTGACTACGATTGTGTGTTGTATTGTAGTTGTGCATTTTGTACACATATTTTTAATCACCTTTCATGAACCTTCTTTTTTTGTTGTGTTATAGCCGCCTTTAGGAAAACACTCGTGATTGAGTTTTCGTGGGCCATCGATCAACTTTGATGACTATGATTGTGGAGTACTGTGGTTGTGCATTTTGTATGTGTATTTTCTATCACTTTTCGTGAACCTTTATTTTTAGTTGAGTTATAGCCGCACTTAGGAAACATCTCGTGTTTGAGTTTTCATGGACCATTGATCAACTTTAGTGAGTACAGTTGTGGATTGCACTGTAGTTGCACATTCTATACACATATTCTTAATCACCTTTTACAAACCTTCATTTTTTGTTGAGTTATAGCCATATTTAGGAAACTACTCGTATTTGAGTTTTCTTGGGACGTCGATCAACTTTTGTGACTATGCATGTGGATTACACTGTAGTTGTGCATTCTATACACATATTTTCTATCACCTTTTGCGAACCTTCATTTTTTGTTGAGTTATAGCCGCATTTAGGAAACAACTCTTGTTTGAGTTTTTGTGGGCCATCAATTAACTTTGGTGACTACGATTGTGAATTGCACTCTAGTTGTCCATTTTGTATGCACATTTTCTATCACCTTTTGTGAACCTTCATTTTTTGTTAGGTTATAGCCAAATTTAGGAAACCGCTCGTATTTGAGTTTTTATTGGCCATCGTTCAACTTTGGTGACTACGATTATGGATTACACTATAGTTGTTCATTCTATACACGTATTCTCTATCGCCTTTTCATGAACCTTCATTTTTTGTTGAGTTATAGCCGCATTTAGGAAACCACTCATGTTTGAGTTTTTGTGGGCCATCAATCAAAGTTGGTTACTATGATTGTGGATTGCACTGTATTTGTCCATTCTATATGCGTATTCTCTATCGCCTTTCACGAACCTTCATTTTTTGTTGAGTTATAGATGTGTTTAGGAAACTGCTCATGTTTGAGTTTTTTTGGGCCATCAATCAACTTTGGTGACTACCATTGTGTGTTGGACTGTAGTTTTCCATTATGTATGCGTATTTTCTATCTCCTTTTGTGAATTTTCATTTTTTGTTGAGTTATAGCCACATTTAGGAAACTGCTCATGTTTGAGTTTTTCATGGGCCATCGATCAACTTTGGTGACTAAGATTGTGGAGTACTATATTTGTGCATTGTATACGCATAATTTTAGTCGCCATAAATCTTCATTTTGTTGAATTATAATGATTTAGAAACTTCATTTGAGTTTCTTCATACCATCGATTAATCCTTTGGTAACTATGATTGTGGGCTTCGCCTCATAGTTGTCCAACTGCATACGTATTTTCTATCTCCCTAGCCGAACCTGCTTTTCTTCATTCAGCTATAGCCGCATTTAAGAAACCATCAGGTTTGAGTTTTCATCGCCCATCGATCAACTTTGGTGACTACCGACAGGATTGCAATCAGAAGGTCCATTATGTTACGTATATTCATCACCGTGAACCTTATTTTTGTTGTTATAGCCGCATCGAAACCCGCTTCATGTTTGAGGTCTGGGGCCATCAATCAACTTTAAGGACTATGACTATGGATTGTAAATCAGAAGGTGCATTTTGTACACATATTTTTAATCGACTTTCATGAACCTTGAGTTTTTTGCTATGTTATAGTCAAATTTAGAAAAGTGCTCGTGTTTGTTTTTTGTGGGCCATAGATAAACTTTGGTGACTACAATTGTGGATTGTGTTGTATTTGTCCATTATGTACGCATATTTTCTATTTCCTTTCGTGAACCTTCCTTTTTTGTTGAGTTCAAGCCACATTTAGGAAACCACTCATGGTTTAGTTTTCATGGTCCATTGATCTACTTTGGTGACTATGATTGTCAATTGCACTATAGTTGTCCGTTATGAACACTAATTTTCTATCGCCTTTCGTGAACCTTCAATTTTTCTTGAGTTATAGCTGCATTTAGGAAACAGATCATGTTTGAGTTTCAATGGGACATTGATCAACTTTGGTGACTACAAGTCTGGATTGCACTATAGTTGTCCATTCTCTATGTTTATTTTCTATCCCCTTTCGTGAACCTTCATTTTTTTTTGAGTTATAGCTGCATTTAGGAAACTGTTTGAGTTTGATTTTTTGTGAGCCTTTGATCAACTTTGGTGTCTATACTTGTGGATTACACTGTAGTTGAGCATTCTATATGCATATTTTGTATCAACTTTCATGAACCGTCATTTTTTGTGGAGTTATAACCACATTTAGCAAATCGCTCGTTTGAGTTTTCGTGGTCCATTGATCAACTTTGGTTACTACGATTGTCGATTGCACTATAGTTTTCTATTCTATACGCGTATTTTCTATAGGTTTTGTGAAGCTTCATTTTTTGTTGAGTTATAGCCACATTTATGAAACCGCTCGTGTTTGAGTTTTCTTGGGCCATCAATCAACTTTGGTGATTGTGATTGTGTATTGCATTGTAGTTCATTTTGTACGCGTATTTTGTATCGCCTTTCGCGAAATTTCATTTTTTGTTGAGTTATAGCCAGATTTATGAAACTACTCGTGTTTGCATTTTTGTGGGGCAACGATGAACTCTGATGTCTATGATTGTGGATTTTATTGTAGTTGTCTATTCTGTACTCGTATTTTCTATCGCCTTTTGTGAAGCTTCATTTTTTGTTGAATTATAGCCGCATTTATGAAAATGCTCATGTTTGAGTTTTTGTAGGCATCAATCAACTTTGGTGACTACGATTGTGGATTGCACTGAAGTTGTCCAGTATGTATGTGTATTTTCTATCAGCTTTTGTGAACCTTCACTTTTTGTTTAGTTATAGCTGTATTTAGGAAACTGCTTGATTTTGAGTTTTTGTGGGCCATCGATCAACTTTGCTGACTACGATTGTGGATTGTACTATAGTTGTGCATTTTGTATGCATATTTTTAATCACCTTTCATGAGCCTTCATTTATTGTTTAGTTATAGCCGCATTTAGGAAAACGATCATGTTTGTGTTTTTGTGGGCTAGCGATCAACTTTGGTAATAATGATTATGGATTACACTATACTTGTGCATTCTATATGTGTATTTTCTATTGACTTTCATTAACCTGCATTTTTCATTGAGTTATATCCACAATTAGGAAACTGCTCATGTTTGAGTTTTCTTTGGCCATTGATCAAATTAAGTGACTACGATTGCGATTTGCACCATAGTTGTCCATTATGTATACGTATTTTCTATCGCCTTTCGTCAACCTTCATTTTTTGTTGAGTTATATCTGCATTTAGGAAAGCACTCAAGTTTGACCTTTTGTGGGCCATCGGTCAACTTTGGTGACTACACTAGTTAATTACACTATAGGGTTGTATTTTATACGAATATTTTCTATTGCCTTTTGTGAAACTTCATTTTTTGCTTAGTTATAGCCGCATTTAGGAAACCGGTCATGTTTGAGTTTTGTGGGCCATCGATCAACTATAGTGACTACAATTGTGGATTGTACTGTAGTTGTGCATTATGTATGCATATTTTAATCGCCTTACATGAACCTTCATTTTTTGTTGAGTTATAGCTGCATTTAGGAAAACGTGCATCTTTGAGTTTCTAGTGGGCCATCGATCAACTTTGGTTACTACGATTGTGGATTACATTGTAGTTATGCATTTTATATGCATATTTTCTATCGACTTTTGTGAACCTTCATTTTTTGTGGAGTTATAAGTGCACTTCCAAAACCGCTCGTGTTTGTGTTTTCATGGGGCATCGATCAACTTTAGTGACAACAATTCTGGATTGCACTACAGTTGTCCATTTTGTACATGTATTTTCTATCGCCTTTCATGAACCTTTAGTTTTTTTTAGTTATAGCGGCATTTAGGAAACCGCTCAAGTTTGAGCTTTCGTGGGAAATCGATCAACTATGACGACAACGCTTGTGGATTACACTGTATTTGTGCATTGTATATGTGTATTTTCTATCACCTCTCGCGAGCCTTCATTTTTTGTTGAGTTATAGCCGCATTTAGGAAACTGGTCATGTTTGATTTTTTGTGGGCCATCAATCAACTTTGGTGACTACAATTGTGTATTGTATTGTAGTTGTGCATTTTGTACACATACTTTTAATTTCCTTTCATGAACCTTCATTTTTTGTTGAGTTATAGCCGAAATTAGGAAAATGCTCATGTTTGAGTTTTCATGGGCCATCAATCAACTTTGGTGACTACAATTGTGGATTGCACTGTAGTTTTCCATTCTATACATGTAGTTTCTATTATCTTTCGTGAACCTTCATTTTTCATTGAGTTATAGATGCAGTTGGGAAACCGCTCATGTTTGAGTTTTCATGGGCCATCGATCAACTTTGGTGACTACGCTTGTGGATTACACTGTAGTTGTGCATTTTATATGTGTATTTTCTATAACCTTTCACAAACATTCATTTTTTGTTGAGTTTTAGCCACATTTAGGAAACTGTTAATGTTTGAGTTTTTGTGGGCCATCGATCAACTTTGGTAACTATGATTGTGGATTACAATGTATTTGTGCAATGTATACACATATTTTCTAGCACCTTTCATGAACCTTGTTTTTTCTTTGAGTTATAACTGCTCTTAGGAAACAACTTGTGTTTATGATTTCTTGGGACATTGACCAACTTTGGTAACTATGATTGTGGATTACACTGTAGTTGTCCATACTGTACATGTATTTTCTAGCATTTTTCATGAACCTTTTATCTTTTGTTGAATTATTGCCGCATTTAGGAAACTGGTCATGTTTGGGTTTTTGTGGGCCATTGATCAACTTTAGTGACTATGATATTGGACTGTACTAGTTGTGCATTTTGTACGCATATTTTGAATAGCTTTTCACGAACCTTCTTTTTTTGTTGAGTTATAGCCCCATTTAGGAAAACGCTCATGTTTGAGTTTTTGTGGGCATCAGATCAATTTTGGTGACAAGGATTATGGATTACATTGTAGTTGTGCATTCTGTATGCATATTTTTTGTCACCTTTTGCAAACCTTAATTTTTGGTTAGGCTCAAGTTGCACTTAGGAAACCGCTCATGTTTGAGTTTTTGTGGGCCATCGATCAACTTTGGTGACTACAATTTTGGATTCCACTATAGTTTTCCATCCTCTAGGTGTATCTTTATCGCCTTTTGCGAACCTTCATTTTCTATTGAGTTATAGCTGCATTTAGGAAACCACTCATTTTTGAGTTTTTGTGGGCCATCAATCAACTTTGGTGACTATGATTTTGGATTTTACTGTAGTTGTGCATTCTATATGCATATTTTTAATTTCCTTTCATGAACCTTCTTTTTTTGTTGAGTTATAGCTGCATTTAGGAAAACGCTCGTATTTGAGTTTTCGTGGGCCATTGATCAACTTTGGTGACTACGATTGTGGATTACACTATAGTTGTGCATTCTATATGCTTATTCTCTATCAACTTTCGCGAACCTTCATTTTTCGTTGAGTTATAGCCGCACTTAGGAAATCGCTCGTGTTTGAGTTTTCATGGGCCATCCATCAACTTTGAAGACTATGATTGTGGATTGCAATGTCATTGTCCATTTTGTTTGCGTATTTTTTATCGCCTTTCTTGAACCTTCCTTTTTTGTTGAGTTATGGCTACATTTAGCAAACCGCTCATGTTTTAGTTTTCATGGGTCATCAATCAACTTTGGTGACTACGTTGTGGATCGCACTGTAGTTGTGCATTATGAATGCTAATTTTCTAATGCCTTTCACGAACCTTCAATTTTTTTTAACTCATTTAGGAAACCACTCCTGTTTGAGTTTTTGTTGGCAATCAATCAACTTTGGTGACTAAGATTGTGGATTGTACTATATTTTTTCATTTTGTATGCATATTTTTAATCTCCTTTCACGAACCTTCATTTTTTTTGAGTTATGGCCCCATTTAGGAAAACACTCAAGTTTAAGTTTTCGTGGCCATCGATCAACCTTGGCGACTACTATTGCAGATTATACTATAGTTGTACATTCTTTACGTGCATATTTTTAATCACCTTTTGTGAGCCTTCATTTTTCGTTGATTTATAGTAGCATTTAGGAAAAAGCTCATGTTAGAGTTTTCGTGGGCCATTGATCAACTTTTGTGACTTTGATTTTGGATTACACTATAGTTTTCCATTTTGTACCTATATTTTCTAGTGCCTTTACACATATTTTCCTTTCGCAAACCTTCATTTTATGTTGAGTTATAACCGCATTTACCAAACCGCTCGTGTTTAAGTTTTTGTGGGCCATCGATCAACCTTAGTGACTACGATTGTGGATTGCACTGTAGTTCTCCATTCTATATGCGTATTTTCTATCGCCTTTTGTGTTCCTTCATTTGTCGTTGAGTGATAGCCGTATTTAGGTAACCACTCATATTTGAGTGTTCGTGAGTCATCAATCAACTTTGGTGAGTACGATTGTGGATTAAACTATAGATGTGCATTATGAAATCTAATTTTCTATCACCTTTCGTGAACCTTCATTTTTTGTTGAGTTATAGCCACATTTAGGAAACTGCTTGTGTTTGAGTTTTTGTGGGCCATTGATCAACTTTGGTGACTACGCTTGTGAATTACACTATAGTTGTGCATTTTATACGCGTATTTTCTATCGCCTTTCGTGAACCTTCAAACAGTCGTGTTTGAGTTTTTGTGGGCCATTGATCAACATTGGTGATTACGATTGTAGATTGCACTGTAGTTGTGCATTCTTTACACCACACTTAGGAAACTGTTTGTGTTTGAGTTTTCATGGGCCATCGATCAAATTTTGGTGAGTAACGAGTGTGGATTACACTCTTGTTGTCCATTTTGTACGTGTATTTTTTATCACCTTTCATGAACCTTCATTTTTTGTTGAGTGATAGTTGCATTTAGGAAAGCACTCAAATTTGAGTTTTCGCTGGCCATCGATCAACTTTGGTGAGGATGATTGTGGATTACACTGTAGTTGTGCATTATATTCGAATGTTTTCTATTGAATTTTGCAAACCTTCATTTTTTGTTGAGTTATAGACACATTTAGGAAACCGCTCGTGTTTGAGTTTTCATGTGCCATCGATCAACTTTGGTAACTATGATTGTGGATTGCACTGTATTTTTTCATTCTTTACACTTATTTTCTATTGCTTTTTGCAAACCTTCATTTTTTGTTGAGTTATAGCTGCATTTAGGAAACCGCTCATGTCTGAGTTTTATTGGGCCATCAATCAACTTTGGTGACTATGATTGTCGAATGAACTATAGTTATGCATTTTGTACGTGTATTTTTCATTGTCTTTCATGAACTGTCAATTTTTGTGTTTGAATTTTCATGGGCCATTCAACTTTGGTGACTACAATTGTGGATTACACTGTAGTTGTGCATTTTATACACATATTTTATATTGCCTTTCACAAACCTTCATTTTGTGTTTAGTTATAGCTGCACTTAGGAAACCTCCCATGTTTGAGTTTTCATGGGCAATCGATCAAGTTTTGTGACTATGATTGTGGATTGCATTGTAGTTGTCCATATTGTACACATATTTTCTATCACCTTTCACAAACCTTAATTTTTTGTTGAGTTATAGCCGCATTTAGGAAAACACTCATGTTTGAGTTTTTGTGGGGTATCAATCAACTTTGGTGACTACGATTGTGGATTGCATTGTAGTTGTCCATTCTATATGTGTATATTCATTTTTCTTTCATGAACCTTCATTTTTTGTAGATAGAGCCGCATTTAGGAAACCGCTCAAGTTTGAGTTTTTGTGGGCCATCGATCAATGTTGGTGACTAATCTTGTGGATTACACTTTTTTTGTGCATTCTATATGTGTATTTTCTATCACTTTTGTGATTCTTCATTTTTTGTTTAGTTATAGCCATAATTAGGAAACCGCTCATGTTTGAATTTTTGTGGGCCATCGTTGAACTTTGGTGACTACGATTGTGGATTGTACTACAGTTGTGCATTTTGTACGCATATTTTTAATCACCTTTCACAAACCTTCATTTTTTGTTCAAGTCTACATTTAGGAAAATGCTAAAGTTTGAGTTTTCGTGGGCCATCGATCAACATTTGTAACTATGATTGTGGATTGCACTGAAGTTGTCCATTTTGTACGTGTATTTTCTCTATCGCCTTTCACAAACCTTCATTTTTTGTTGGGTTATAAGAGCAATTAAGAAACCGCTCGAGTTTGAGTTTTCGTGGGCCATCGATCAACTTTGGTGACTACGCTTGTGGATTACATGATAGTTGTGCATTTTATGCACATATTTTCTATTACCTTTCGTGCATCTTCTTTTTTTGTTGAATTATAGCTGCATTTAGGAAACCACTCATGTTTGAGTTTTGGTGACTACTATTGTGGATTACACTATAGTTGTGCATTCTATAGGAGTAGTTTCTATTACCTTTCGTGAACCTTACTTTTTTATTGAGTTATTGCCGCATTTAGGAAACAACTCATGTTTGAGTTTTTCAGGGTTGTCAATCAATTTTGGTGACTACGATTGCGGATTGTACTATAGTTGTGCATTTTGTACGCATATTTTTTATCGCCTTGAATCAGGAACCTTCTTTTTTTGTTGAGTTATAACTGCATTAATGAAATCGCTCATGTTTGAGTTTTTGAGGGCCATCGATCAACTTTGGTGACTACAATTGTGGATTACACTGTAGTTGTGCATTCTATACACGTTTTTTCTATCTCATTTCGTGAACCTTCAATTTTTGTTCAGTTATAGTTGCACTTAGGAAACCGCTCATGTTTGAGTTTTTGTGGGAAACGATCAACTTTGGTGACTACAATTGTGGATTGCATTTTAGTTGTCCAAGCTGTACTCATATTTTTTGTTGAGTTATAGCCGCATTTAGGAAACAACTCGTGTTTGAGTTTTTGTGGGCTATCAATCAACTTTGGTGACTATGCTTTTGGATTACACTGTAGTTGTGCATTCTATACGTTCACTTTCTATTGCCTTTTGCAAACCTTTATTTTTTGTTGAGTTATAGGAACATTTAGGAAACCTCTCATATTAGTGTTTTTGTGGGCCATCAATAAACTTTGGTGACTACAATTGTGGATTGTACTTTAACTGTACATTTTGTAAGCATATTTTTAATCGCCTTTCATGAACCTTCATTTTTTGTTGAGTTATAGCCACATTTAGTAAAACGCTCGTGTTTGAGTTTTTGTGGGCCATCAATCAACTTTAGTGACTATGATTGTGGATTCCACTATAATTTTCCAATCTGTACACGTATTTTCTATCCCTTTTTGTGAAACTTCAATTTTTGTTGAGTTATAGCCATATTTAGGAAACTGGTAGTGTTTTTGTTTTTGTGGGCCATCGATTAGCTTTGGTGACTACAATTGTGGATTGTACTATAGTTGTAAATTTTGTATGCATATTTTAGATCGCCTTTCATGAACCTTCATTTTTTGCTGAGTTATAGCCGTATTTAGGAAAATGCTTGTGTTTGAGTTTTTGTGGGCCATCGATCAACTTTAGTTACTATGATGTTGTATTGCACTATAGTTGTGGATTATATACCTATATTTTCTATCGCCTTTCATGAACCTTGAAATTTTGTTAAGTTATAGCGGCATTTAGGAAACCGCTCGAGTTTGAGTTTTCGTGGGCCATCGATTAACTTTGTTGACTACGCTTGTGGATTACACTATTGTGCATTCTATATGCTTATTTTCTCTCCTTTTGCAAACCTTCATATTTTTTTGAGTTATAGCCGCTCAACAAAAAATAAGGTTCGTGAAAGGCAATAGAAAATACGTGTAATGTAGTTAATAAACTTGATTTATGGCCTACTCAAACACAAGGGGTTTGTGGGCCATAGATCAACTTTGGTGACTAATATTGTGGATTGTACTATAATTGTGCATTTTGTATGCTTATTTTTAGTCCCCTTTCATGAACCTTCATTTTGTGTTGAGTTATCACCGCATTTAGGAAAACACTCATGTTTGAGTTTTTGTGGGCCATCAATCAACTTTGGTGACTATGATTTTGGTTACACTGTAGTTGTGCATTCTATACACATATTTCTACCACCTTTCTCGAACGTTCATTTTTGTTGTGTTATAGCTTTTCTTAGGAAACGGCTCGTGTTTGAGTTTTTGTTGGGCATCGATGACCTTTGGTGACTATGATTTAGGATTGCACTATTTTTTTTTTAGTTATAGCCGCATTTTGGAAACTGCTCGAGTTTGAGTTTTTGTGGGCCATCGATCAACCTTGGTGAATAACCTTGTGGATTACACTATAGTTGTGCATTCTATACTCGTATTTTCTATCGCCTTTCACAAACTTTCATTTTTTGTTGTGTTATAGCTACATGTAGGAAACCGCTCATGTTTGAGATTTTTGTGGGCTATCGATCAACTTTGGTGACTACAATTGTGGATTACATTGTAATTGTCCATTCTATACACATATTTTCTATCGACTTTCATGAACCTTCATTTTTAGTTGAGTTATAGCCTCATTTAGGAAACCACTCATGTTTGAGTTTTTGTGGGAAATCCATCAAATTTGGTGACTACGATTGTGGATTGTGGGTATGTGCAGGATCATCATAGAAAAAACAGGCCCTTAAGTGGCAAAAAAATTAGAAAAATTAGAGTTAGGCAACCTTACGTAAAAATTTGAATAAGTTATCTATATTATTTTAGAAATATGTAAGAAAAAAATCTATAGAAAATTGAATGTAGTTTCTAAACTACTAGGTTTGTTTTAAAAAATATCTATTTGGTGAAAATTTGAAATTTTAATGTAGTGGTACTTAAATTTCAGGGAAAAAACAAGTAGGGTTCTATCTAACCACCCTAACCACAATAAAATTATAATTTCTTTTTATAAGATTTTAGATATAAGTAAAGAACTCGTGCCCCGATGTGATGCATATTTTTTTGTAGTTTTTTTCCAAGTAAATAATTAATTATGAATTTTTTATTACAACTTTTTAAAAACTATACAAACTCGTGTGTCTGACCACCTTAACTTGGTTAAAACTTCATGAAATTATTTTTTTATTTTTTTAATCCTATACTATGCGAAGCATGGAATGTGATGCATATTTTGGATTCAAAAAATGTGATATTGTTTCAAAGCTATGAATGTTTTTCAATCAGCCTATCAATTAGGACTTTAGTCATAATTTGAATAGAAAATGAATAATAATTACTTATTAAATTCAAAGTAAAGCATAATTTATATCAATGGAAAGCTGAGAATATCCTTTAAAAACCCTTTTCGTTTCATCAATTTTAGGAAAAAAAATAGTTGCCAGACACATACCCATCATATTGCCACTTTTTGGCCCATCATGATCCTGCACATACCCTTGTACTATAGTTGTGCATTCTGTATGAATATTTTTAATCACCTTTCACGAACCTTCACTTTTTGTTAAGTTATAACTGCATTTAGGAAAACACTCGTGTTTGAGTTTTTGTGACCATCAATCAACTTTGGTGACTATAATTGTGGATCACACTGTAGTTGTGCATCATATATGCGTATTTTCTATTTTTTCAAGACACAGACTATCTAAATCTTTTTAGCACACTAGCTCCTATAAAACCCATATTTTTGAATTCCAAAAAAAAAAAATTTTGTACATTCTATTTTCGAGAGGTTCTTGCATGTTGGTGAAAAATTAGTTTTTTGAAAAAAGGATGATCTAGGTCTACTAAGAATGACATTCTCTAAAAAACCCATTTCTCAGATTTTTCAGAAAAAGATTCAAAAAAATAGCCTCTATTACCTCTACTACTTCTAGTTTTCAAAAAAATCTATCTTTTTCAAGAACAACTTATTTTTTCAAAAAATGGACGATCTGGGTCTCTTTAGCACACGAGCACCTATAAAACCCATATTTTCGATTTTTTGAAGAAAAAAAATTGTTTCATAGATTCTATTTTTGAGGGGTTCTTGCATGTTGTTGGTTTGTCGAAAAAAGGACGATTTGGGTTTACTTGGAGCGACATTCTCTAAAACACCCATTTTTCAAGAACAACTTATTTTTTCAAAAACTGGACAATCTGGGTCTCTTAAGCACACGAGTACCTATAAAACCCATATTTTCAATTTTCCCCAAAAAAAAATGTTTCATAGATTCTATTTTTAAGGGGTTCTTGCATGTTGCTGAAATATTAGTTTTTCGAAAAAAGGACGATCTGGGTCTACTCAGAATGACATTCTCTACAAAACTAGTTTATCCCATTTTTCATAAAAATATTCAAAAAAATTCCTCTGTTACCTCCACTGCCTCTACTTTTCAAAAAAATCTATCTTTTTTAAGACAAAGTTATTCTTTTAAAAAACAGACGATCTAGGTCTCTTTAGCACATGAACACCTATAAAACCCATAATTGTGATTTTCCAAAAAAACTTTTTTCATATATTCTATTTTTGAGGGGTTCTTGCATGTTGGTGAGAAATTAGTTTTTCGAAAGGACGATATGGGTCTACTCAGAACGACATTCTCTACAAAACCCATTTCTTAAATATTTCATAAAAAAGATTCAAAACAATTGTCTCTGTTACCTATATTGCTTCTACTTTTCAAAAAAATCTATCTATTTGAAGAACAAATAATTTTTTCAAAAACCAGATGATCTGGGTCTCTTTATCATGCAGGAACCTAATAAACCCATATTTTAGATTTTCCCAAAAAAAATTGTTTCATAGAATTCTATTTTTGAGGAGTTCTTGCATGTTGGTGAAAAATTAGTTTTTCAAAAATAGGATGATCTCTGTCTACTCAGAATGACATTCTCTACAAAACCCATTTCCTAGGTTTTTCATAAAAAGATTTAAAAAATTTACCTCTGTTACCTCTACTACTTCTACTTTTCAAAAAAATCTATCTTTTTCAAAAATAACTTATTTTTTCAAAAAACGGACAATCTAGAACCCTTTAAAACATGAGTACCTATAAAAACCATATTTCAATTTTCCAAAAAAAAAATATTTCGTAGATTTTATTTTTGAGGGGTTCTTGCATGTTGATAAATTAGTTTTTCGAAAAGAGGACGATCTGGATCTACTCAGAATGACATTCTCTACAAAACCCATTTCTCAGATTTTTCATTAAAAGATTCAAAAAAATTGCCTCTGTTACCTCCACTACTTCTACTTTTCCAAAAAATATTTTTCAAGAACCAGACGATCTGGGTCTCTTGAGCACACGAGTACCTATAAAACCCATATTTTTTATTTTCCCAAAAAAAATTGCTTAGTAGATTATATTTTTGAGGGGTTCTTGCATGTTGGTGGAATAATAGTTTTTCGAAAAAAGGAAGATCTCAGTATACTAAAAATGAGATTCTCTACAAAACACATTTAGTCCATTTTTCATAAAAAGATTAAAAAAAAATTCCTCTATTACCTCTACTGCTTCTACTTTTCAAAAAAATCTTTTTCAAGAAGAACTTATTTTCTCAAAAAATGGACAATCTGTGTCTCTTTAGAACATGAGCAATTTCCTAAATGTGGCTATAACTCAATGAAAAACTAAAGGTTCACAAAAGGTGATAGAAAATACGTGTCCAAAATGGACAACTACAGTACAATCCACAATCGTAGTCACCAAAGTTGATCGATGGCCCACGAAAACTCAAACACGATCGATTTCCTTAATGCGGCTATAACTTAGCAAAAAATAAGGTTTGCGGAGCTGGGCATTCTATACTCATATTTTCTATTGCCTTTTGGGAACCTTCATTTTTTGTTGAGTTATAGCTCCATATAGCAAACCGCTCATGTTTGAGTTTTCGTGGACCATTGATCAACTTTGGTGACTATGATTGTGGATTGCACTATAGTTGTCCATTCTCTATGCATATTTTCTATCGCCTTCCATGAACCTTCTTTTTTGTTGAGTTATAGTTGTATTTAGGAAACTGCTCGTGTTCTAAAGAGACACAAATCGTTCATTTTTTGAGAAAATATTTTTTTTGAAAAAATATTTTTTTGAAAAGTAGAAGCAGTAGAGGTAACAGAGGCAGATTTTTTGAATTTTATTATAAGAAATCAAGGATAAATGGGTTTTGTAGAGAATGTCATTCTAAGTAGACCAAAATCATCATTTTTTCAAAAAACTAATATTTCACCAACATGCAAGAACCCCTCAAAATATAATCTACTAAGAAATTTTTTTTTGGGAAAATAAAAAATATGGGTTTTATAGGTACTCATGTGCTCAAGAGACCCAGATCGTCTGGTTCTTGAAAAAATAAGTTCTTGAAAAAGATAGATTTTTTTGAAAAGTCGAAGTAGTGGAGGTAACAGAGGCAAATTTTTTGAATCTTTTAATGAAAAATTTGAGAAAAATGGGTTTTGTAGAGAATGTCGTTCTGAGTAGACCCAGATCGTCCTCTTTTCGAAAAAATAATTTTTCAACAACATGCAAGAACCCCTCAAAAATAGAATCTACGAAACACTTTTTTCTATAGGTGTTCATATGCTAAAGAAACCCAGATCGACCGTTTTTTAAAACAATAACTTCTTGAAAAAGATAGATTTTTTTGAAAATTAGAAGCAGTAGAGTAGAGGCAAATTTTTTGAATCTTTTTATAAAAATGAGATATATGGGTTTTGTAGAGAATTTCATTTTGAGTTGACACAAATCGTCCTTTTTTCGAAAAACTAATATTTCACCAACATGCAAGAACCCCTCAAAATATAATCTACTAAGCAATTTTTTTTTGGGAAAATAAAAAATGTGGGTTTTATAGGTACTCGTGTGCTCAAGAGACCAAGATTGTTTGGTTCTTGAAAAAGATAGATTTGTTTGAAAAGTCAAAGTAGTGGAGGTAACAGAGGAATTTTTTTTGAATCTTTTAATGAAAAATTTGAGAAATGGGTTTTGTAGAGAATGTTGTTCTGAGTAGACCCAGATCATCCTCTTTTCGAAAAACTAAATTTTCAACAACATGCAAGAACCCCTCAAAAATAGAATCTACGAAACATTTTTTTCTATAGGTGTTCATATGCTAAAGAAACCCAGATCGACCATTTTTTAAAACAATAACTTCTTCTTGAAAAATATAGATTTTTTTGAAAAGTAGTAGTGGAGAGGCAAATTTTTTGAATTTTTTTATGAAAAATCTAAGAAATGGGTTTTGTAGAGAATGTCAGTATGAGTAAACTCAAATCGTCATTTTTTTGAGAAACTAATTTTTCAACAACATGCAAGAACCCCTGAAAAATAGAATCTATGAAACAATTTTTTTTTGGGAGAATCGAAATATTGGTTTTGTAGGTGCGTGTGCTAAAGAGGCCTAGATCATCCATTTTTTGAAAAAATAAGTTATTCTTGAAAAAGATATATTTTTTAAAAAAGTAGTAGAGGTAATAGAGGCAAATTTTTTGAATCTTTTTATAAAAAATCTAAGAAATGGGATTTTGTAGAGAATGTCATTTTGAGTAGACCTAGATCGTCATTTTCTCAAAAAACTAATTTTTCACCAACATGCAAGAACCCCTCAAAAATAGATTCTACGAAGCAATTTTTTTTTGGGAAAATAAAAAATATAGGTTTAATAGGTGCTCGACAGCTAAAGACACCCAAATCATCCTTTTTTCTAAAATTAGTTCTTGAAAAAGATAGATTTTTTTGAAAAGTAGTAGTAGAGGTAACAAAGCCAAATGTTTTGAATCTTTTTATGAAAAATATGAGAAATGGGTTTTGTAGAGAATGTCATTCTGAATAAACCCAGATCATCCGTTTTTCAAAAAACTATTTTTTCACCAACATGCAAGAACCCCCACAAAATAGAATCTACAAAACAATTTTTTTTGGGAAATCGAAAATATGGGTTTTATAGGTGCTCGTGTGCTAAATAGACCCAGATCATCCATTTTTTGAAATTATTTGTTCCTGAAAAAAATATATTTTTTTCAAAGTACAAGTAGTAGAGGTAACCGAGTAAAATTTTTTGAATCTTTTTATGAAAAATCTAAGAAAATGGATTTTGTAGAGAATGTCGTTCTTAGTAGAAACTGAGATCGTCCTTTTTTTGAAAAAATAATTTTTCACCAAAATGCAAGAACCCCTCAAAATAGAATCTACGAACCAATTTGTTTTGGGAAAATTGAAATATAGGTTTTATAGGTGCTCATGCGCTAAAGACACCCAGATTGTCCATTTTTTGAAATTATTTGTTCTTAAAAAGAGATTTTTTTGAAAAATAGTAGTAGAGGTAACAAAGGAAAATTTTATCAATCTTTTTATGAAAATTGTAAAAAATGGGTTTTGTAGAGAATGTCAATCAGAGTAGACGCAAATTGTCCTTTTTTCGAAAAACTAATTTTTCACCAACATGCAAGAACCCCTCAAAAATAGAATCTACGAAACAATTTTCATTGGGAAAATTGAAAATATGGGTTTTATAGGTGCTCGTTCGCTGAAAAGATTCAAATCATCCGGTTTTTGAAAAAATATGTCGTTCTTGAAAAAGATAGATTTTTTTAAAAACTAGAAGCAATAGAGGTAAGAGAGGCAATTTTTTTGAATCTTTTATGAAAAATATGAGAAATGGGTTTTCTAGAGAATGTCATTTTAGTAGATCCAGATCATCCTTTTTTTGAAAAACTACTTTTTCACCAACATGCAAGAACCCCTCAAAAATAGAATCGATCCAAGTAGACCCATATCGTCCTTTTTTCGAAAAACTAATTTTTCACTCAACAAAAAAAGAAAGGTTCACGAAAGGCAATAGAAAATGCATTACAAAATGGACAACTATAGTGCAATCCACAAACGTACTCAACAAAGTATGAAGGTTCGCGAAAGGAAATAGAAAATACGTGTATCGAATGCACAACTATAGTGTAATCCACAATCGTAGTCACCAAAGTTGATTGATGGCCTATGAAAACTCAAACACGGTGGTTTCCTAAATGCAGCTATAACTCAACAAAAAATAAATGTTTGCAAAAGGCGATAGAAAATATTTGTACAGAATGGACAACTAGAATGCAATCCACAATCGTAGTCACCAAAGTTGATTGATGGCCCACGAAAACTCAAACACCTAAATGCAGCTATAAATCAACAAAAAATGAAGGTTCACGAAAGGCAATAGAAAATAAGCATACAAAATGGACAACTACAATGCAATCCACAATCGTAGTCACCAACATTGATCAATAGCCCAAAAAACCTCAAACAAAAGCAGTTTCCTAAATGCAGCTATAACTTAACAAAAATTGAAGTTTTGTGAAAGGTGATGGAAAATACGCATATAGAATGCACAACTATAGTGTTATCCACAATTGTAGTCATCAAAGTTGATTTATGACCCACAAAAACTCAAATATGAGTAGTTTCCTAAATGCGGCTATAACTCAACAAAAAATGAAGGTTCGTGAAAGACGATTAAAAATATGTGTATAGAATGTGCAACTACAGTACAATCCACAATCATTGTCACCAAAGTTGATCGATTGATGACAAAAAACTCAAACATGAGCAGTTTCCAAAATTTTGATATAACTCAACAAAAAATGAAGGTTCATGAAAGGGTATAGAAAATATGTGTATAGAATGCACAACTATAGTGTAATACACAATCGTAGTCACCAAAGTTGATTGATGGCCTAGGAAAACTCAAACATGAGCATTTTCCTAAATGTGGCTATAACTCAAAAAAAAATGAAGGTTCATGAAAGGCGATTAAAAGTATGCATACAAAATGCACAACTATAGTGAAATCCACAATCATAGTCACCAAAGTTGATTGATGGCCCGCGAAAACTCAAACATGACTGGTTTCTTAAGTGCGGCTATAACTCAATGAAAAATAAAGGTTCAGAAAAGGTGATAGAAAATACACGTACAAAATGAACAACTACACAGAAATTCATAGTTGTAGTCACCAAGGTTGATCGATGGCCCACAAAAACTCAAACACGAGTGGTTTCCAAAGTCCAACTATATCTCAACAAAAAATTAAGGTTCGAGAAAAATGATAGAAAGTATGCGTACAAAATGCACAACTAGAGTACAATCCACAAACGTAGTCACCAAAGCTCATTGATGGACCACCAAAACTCAAACATGAGCGGTTTCCTAAATGCAGCTATAACTCAACAAAAAATGAAGGTTCGTGAAAGGTGATAGAAAATATGCATATAGAATGCGCATGTATAGTACAATCCACAATCTTAGTCATCAAAGTTCATTGACGGTCCACAAAAACTCAAACATGAGTGGTTTCCTAAATGCAGCTATAACTCAACAAAAAAAGAAGGTTTGCGAAAGGAAATAAAAAATATGAGTTTAGAATGCACAACTATAGTGTAATTCACAATCGTAGTCACCAAAGTTGATCGATTGCCCACGAAAACTCAAACTCGAGTGGTTTCCTAAATGCAACTATAGCTCAAAAAAAATGAAGGTTCGTGAAAGGCGATAGAAAATACGTGTACAGAATGGACAACTACAGAGAAATTCACAATCATAGTCACAAAGGTTGATCGATGGCCCACAAAAACTCAAACATGAGCAGTTTCCTAAATGTGGCTATAACACAACAAAAAATGAAGGTTCACAAAAGGCGATAGAAAATACATGTATAGAATGCATAATTACAATCTAATCCACAAGCATAGTCACCAAGTAATTTGATGGCCCAATAAAAACTCAAACTCGATCAGTTTCCTAAATGTGGCTATAATCGTAGTCACCAAAGTTGATTGATGGCCCACAAAAGGCAATAGAAAATATGTGTATAGAATGGATAATTACAGTGCACTCCACAATCCTAGTCACCAAAGTTGACTGATGGCCCACAAAGAGTCAAACACGAGTGGTTTCCTAAATGCCGCTATAACTAAACAAAAGATGAATGTTTGCGAAAGGTGATAGAAAATACACATATAGAATGCACTACTACAATGTAATCCACAAGCGTAGTCACCAAAGTTGATCGAAGCCCCATGAAAACTAAAACTCGATCGGTTTACTAAATGAGGTTATAACTCAACAAAAAATGAAGTTTCGCAAAAGGTGATAGAAAATACATGTAGAGAATGGACAACTACAGTGCAATCCACAATAGTAGTCACTAAAGTTGATGGATGGCACATGAAAACTCAAACATGAGCAATTTCCTAAGTGCAGGTATAACTCAACAAAAAATGAAGGTTCACGAAAGGTGATAGAAAATACACATAGAATGGACAACTATAGTGTAATCCACAATCGTAGGCACCAAAATTGATCAATGGCTTAGGAAAACTCAAACACGAGCATTTTCCTAATTGTGGCTATAACTCAAGAAAAAATGAAGTTTGATGATAGGTGATTAAAATTATGCATACAAAATGCACAACTACAGTACAATCCACAATAATAGTCGATAAAGTTCATCGATGGCCCACAAAAACTCAAACATGAGTGGTTTCCTAAATGTGGCTATAACTCAACAAAAAATGAATGTTCGCAAAAGGCGATAGAAAATACGCATATAGAATGCACAACTACTATTTAATCCACAAGCATAGTCACCAAAGTTCATCGATGGCCTACAAAAACTCAAACTAGAGCGGTTTCCTAAATACGCCTATAACTCAACAAAAAATGAAGGTTTTACAAATGGCGATAAAAAATAATCATATAGAATGGACAATTACAGTACAATCTACAATTGTAGTCACCAAATTTCTTCGATGGCCACGAAAACTCAAACATGAGCGGTATCCTAAGTGCACCTGTAACTCAACAAAAAATGAAAGTTCACAAAAGGCGATAGAAAATACGCATAGAGAATGCACAACTACATTGTAATCCACAAGCGTAGTCACCAAAGTTGGTCGATGGCCCATGAAATCTCAAACTAGAGCGGTTTACTAAATGCACCTATAACTCAACAAAAAATGAAGGTTTACAAATGGCAATAAAAAAATATGCATAAAGAATGGACAATTACAGTAAATCCACAATTGTAGTCACCAAAGTTCTTTGATGGCCCACGAAAACTCAAACATGAGTGATTTCCTTAGTTTTGTCTATAACTCAACAAAAAAAAAATACTTGCGAAGGACGATAGAAAATAAGCGTAGAGAATGGACTATAGTGCAATCCACAATTGTAGTCACCAAAATTGATCGATGGCATCAATATAAAACCACTCATGTTTGAGTTTTTGTGGGGCATTAATGAACTTTGATGACTACGATTGTGGATTGTACTGTAGTTGTGCATTCTATACGCATATTTTCTATCGCCTTTCATGAACCTTCATTTTTTTGGTGATATAGCTGCATTTAGGAAACTACTCGTGTTTTAGTTTTCATGGGCCATCGATCAACTTTGGTGACTATGATTATGGATTGTAGTGTAGTTGTCCATTATGTACGTGTATTTTATGTCGCCTTTTATGAACCTTTATTTTTTGTTGAGTTAAAGTAGCATTAAAGAAACCGCTTGTGTTTGAGTTTTCATCAGGCATCGGTCAACTTTGGTGACTACGCCTATGGATTAACCTTCATTTTTCGTTGAGTTATAGCTGCAATTAGTAAACCGCTCGTGTTTGAGTTTTCATGGGCCATCAATCAACTTTGGTGACTACGATTGTGGATTGCATTGTAGTCATTCATTTTGTAAGCGTATTTTCTATCGCTTTTCATGAACCTTCTATTTTTTGTTGTGTGACAAATTATTTTTTCGAAAAAAGAATGATTTGGGTCTACTTAGAACGACATTCTCTACAAAACTGATTTCTCAAATTTTTCATAAAATGATTCAAAGATTTTCCTCTGTTACCTCTACTACTTCTACTTCTCAAAAAAATCTATGTTTTTCAAGAATAACTTATTTTTTCAAGAATCGGACAATCTGGGTCTCTTTAGCACAAGAGCACCTATAAAACCCATATTTTTTATTTTCCCAAAATAAATTGTGTTGTAGATTCTATTTTTGAGGGGTTCTTGCATGTTGAAAATTTAGTATTTGTAAAAAAGGACGATTTGAGACTACTCAGAATGACATTCTCTACAAAACCCATTTCTCAGATTTTTCATAAAAAGATTGAAAAAAATTTCCTCTATTACCTCCACTACTTCTACTTTCCAAAAAAAATCTATCTTATTCCAAAACCAACTTATTTTTTCAAAAACTAGACAATTTGGGTCTCTTGAGCACACGAGTACCTATAAAATCCATATTTTTTATTTTCCAAAAAGAAATGGTTTCTTAGATTCTATTTTTGAGGGGTTCTTGGAAGTTGGTGAAAAATTAGTTTTTCAAAAAAAGGGTGATCCGGGTTTTCTCAGAACGACATTCTCTACAAAACCCATTTCTCATATTTTTCATAAAAAGATTCATAAAATTTGCCTCTATTACCACTACTGCTTCTACTTTTCAAAAAAAACTATCTTTTTCAAGAACAACTTATTTTTTCAAAAAATGGATGATCTGGGTTTCTTCAACACATGAGCACCTGTAAAACCCATATTTTTTATTTTCCCACCAATAATTGTTCCGTAGATTCTATTTTTGAGGGTTTCTTGCATGTTGGTGAAAAATTAGTTTTTCGAGAGAATGATGATCTGGGTCTATTCAGAATGACATTCTCTACAAAACCCATTTCTCACATTTTTCATAAAAGGGCTCAAAAAAATTGCTTTTGTTATAGCTACTACTACTTTTCAAAAAAAATTATTTGTTTCAAGAACTGATTTTTTTTAAAATGGACGATCTGGGTGTCTTTAGCTGTCAAGCACCAATAAAACCCATATTTTTTATTTTCCCAAAAATAATTGTTTCATAGATTCTATTTTTGAGGTGTTCTTGCATGTTGGTGAAAAATTAGATTTTTGAAAAAAAGGATGATTTGGGTCTACTCAGAATGACATTCTCTACAAATCCCATTTCTTATTTTTTTCATAAAATGATTCAAAAAAATTTCTCTTTTACCTCTATTGCTTCTACTTTTCAAAAAAATCTATCTTTTTCAAGAACAACTTATTTTTTCAAAAACCGGACAATTTGCGTTTCTTGAGCACACGAGTACCTATAAAACCCATATTTTCATTTTTCCCAAAAAATAATGTTTCGTAGATTCTATTTTTGAGGGGTTCTTGCATGTTCATCAAATATTAATTTTTTGAAAAAAGGACGATCTGGGTGTACTCAGAATGACATTCTCTACAAAACCCATTTATCCCATTTTTCATAAAAAGATTCAAAAAATTTACTTATGTTACCTCTACTACTTGTACTTTTCAAAAAAATCTTACTACTTGTTCTTTTCAAAAAAATCTATCTTTTTCTAGGCTCGTTAAGGGGCAAGGTTGGGCTAATCTAACGCATTGTCAATCTGAGATTGCAAAATGGGAAAGTCCAAGGGAAGGATGGTTGAAGTTTAATTTTGATGGGGCAGAAAAGGAAAACCCAGGACCTTTTGGAGCATGGAAATGTGGTCACATTTGGAGTAATGAGACTGCAAGATGGGACAAACAATGTAATAGAAGCTAAACTAGCTCTAATGGCAATTAAATTGGCAAGAAGGTTAGGAATCCTAAAGGTGGACTTAGAGGGAGATTCATTAATAATAATTCAGGCAATTATCAACTGGAAAATTGATGCATGGCACCTCCAGGGTTCGATAGGGAAGATTTATGATGAACTAGATCTATTTGAAGAATTTGAAGTTAGTCATACACGGTTTATGGGGAATGTGGAAGCAGACGTCCTTTCAAAATGGGCTCTCACACTTGAGGAATTAGACGTTATTCTATTTGAAGATTTAAGAGCATTAAGTGCAGAGGATTTGGGTGATATTTTTTGATGGAAAAGTTGCAGTATGGAGTACGAAGCAAGGTAAGAAAGCTCCTCATGAATAGATAGGCATTAATGAGATGGAGGTGGCAGCACCAATGGTACGCCCATATTTATTGAATTTGGCTAGTGTAGTGGGTAAATTGATGCTTATTTCAGAAATACCAACCGAGATTTCTCTAAAAATTGAGTGTGTAAGGATTGGTTGGGTGTATCTGATGGTGGGTGGCAGAGAAAGCCGTTTGGGAAGAGCCAGGATGGAGGCTAGCTTTACACTTTCCTCACCAAAGAAGCTAGACCCATTTATGGGAAAGGCCTCATTAAAAAGACTGTGAGGTCTTTTTAATTTCAAAGATAAGAAGGTGGCTCAAGTGGTGGAGATCATGTTGGAAGATGGGTTTGAGAATCTACTACATAGATATCGAACATATATGGACATATATTCACTGGTGATGGTGTGGGGTATCAATCTTGGAGAGTCGGTTGATGAGGTGAGGCATGTAATGCTAACGCTAGTGTCGATGGAGTACCTAAAGGATATGGACGAGATCCTGAAGAGAGTTGTGCCTGGTGTGGGGCTTGTGAAGGAGGATGGAAGAGATGGAGGAGGCCCTGAGATGGTTAATCTAAACCACCTTTTCATACGATGGTTGGAGGGACGTACGAAAGATTGTTGGTGCAAGAATGCAAAACGAGGGTGGATGGATTTGAAAATATGCATGAAGCTCATAGATTTGGAAAAGAAAATTGTGGACTGGAAGGAAATAGCTTGGGAGGAGCAACAAGAAAAGAAAGGACTTCAGCCACGAAAGAAGGTGAAGTCACTGAACAAGATCTCGAAACCTGGAGCGGAGGTGAATAGTTTGGAATTGGTGTAGTGTCGAACTGGTCTGGTAAGTCTTCGTAGTTCCATTTTGATGAAGTCCTCTGTTTTGAATTCAAAGCCTAATGTAATGCATAATATGGGGACTTTATTTGGCTTTGAAATGGTGGGATGGGTTGGGTAGCTATAAAACACTATTGAATTTGACACCATCGGATGTTCGTTGGTCGTTTGACAAATCTTTTTTAGACAAGTGACGAAAATATTTTCGGACAAGCGACGAAAATATTTTCGTCACTATTTTTTCATGGAAAGGCTAACGACGAATTATGCGTCGAAATAATGGCACAGATTCATTGGTCGTTGGCATCATAAAATGACTTGGACTTTCATCGAAATATCGACGAAAACTTTGTCTATCCACTAACGAATTACACCATAAGTTCGTTGCAATTTCAACAAAATGGGTAAGGAGTAGCGTCGAAACAACACCAGATGTTTGTCACCATTTTGATGAAATGGGTAAGGAGTAGCGCGTCGAAACAACACCAAAAGTGCATCAAAATTATGATGAAATGGGCAAGTAGTAGCATCGAAACAACACCAAAAGTTCATCGAAATAGCGACGCAATGGGCAAGGAGTTATGATGAAACCTTCGTCATAGCTATAGAAACTTTTTCGAACCTTTTCTGAGATTTGTCGGTGGGTTTCATCAAAATTGCGATGAAACAATGCAATTTTTTTAAAAATAAATATTCGTTGAAATGTACCATCGCGTAGATTGACGACTGATCATACATACAAACTGCATATTGGTTTGACTCTTCAAACGATGCATTTCTTATATTGAAAAGTGCATTACCTTATTGAGCTTCTCTTTGTTTTGAGAATAGTTTAATATTTTCTACTTAACATGGCCAACCATGTGACGGCTCATTTGGTCCCTCCCCCGCCCCCTCACATCACTCTCAATTGCCGATACCCAATCATATAACATTAATCATTCATTCATCCATTAATAACATATAACATTCATTCATTCATCCATTAATAACATATAACATTCATTCATTAACATATAACATTCATTAATTAACATATTCACATTCATTCTTTTAGTTTTTACATATTATCAAAAATATGGTTGTCATGATATGATTACAATCACTTTTTTTTGTTTCTTTTTTAAAGCTACATAAAGTTGAAGTGAAGTATCATTTTCTCAATCAATATCTATCCCCCCTTTAGTTTTTCTTCCCTTTTCTCATGATCTTAATGTACGCCTAGTCGTCTGCTCATGATGTGGACACTGCTGCAAGGGGCGGTCTGCTGCAATAAGAAAGAAATGTTTAACTAATATTTTTTATTATTATTGTTACAAGTATTTCATTAATTAAAAGAACATTAGAGTGGTTCTCTTTACCTGATGGGTCCACATCATGTTCCTGAAATTTTGTTATAGACTCATGCTCAACATGTTGAACACCCTCTAAACCTTGATCCAGTTGAAACACGAAAGGTTACATTAATTAATACAACAATTGAAATTAAATATGTTTAAGAGACAATGAGGGTGTTCCTCTTTACCTAATGGGGCCACATCATGTTCCTAATCTTCTCTAGCCTGATCATGCTCAACACGTTGATCACACTCTACATGCTCTAAAGTTGAAACACGAAAGGTTACATTAATTAATACACCAATTGCAATTAAATATGTTTAAAAAAACTTTAGAGTGATCCTCTTTACCTGATGGGGCCACATCATATTCCTGATCTTCTCTAGCCAGATCATGCTCAACATGTTGATCACGCTCTACATGCTCTAAAGTACCGGGATGCACACCATGACCTTCATCTGCATGTTGTGCTCCACCCTCACCAGGATGCATTCTAATGTCATGTGTAGGATTATCATTGCTTGAATGTTTAAAACAAATAGGCATGTAATTACTTTATGGTGGAAATTAATATTGAATAGATTCCACAAGCATTCAATTTTAAATAAAATTTATTGAGTTTATTTACCTGCATGTCAGATGCAATGGAAGATTGTGTTTGCCTAGTGAAGACTCTTAGGCATTCAACCACAACTCCATAGCCTTGCTGGAAGGAAATCTCTAGGTCATCTTCTGTGTGAACTCTGTTGAATTTAGAGCCCTACATTTTTGCATAACATCATGAATTTTGCTTCTATGGTGTGATAAAACCAAAAAAAAAACCAATTTATTATAATTTGGATGCAATATTTCATTTATTGATACTTACAATTCATGCGGCTAATTTCATATAACCACCAGAGCCACATTTGTGTTGCCCGTGCTTTTCTAGTGTTGCCTTTGTTGCCTTCGATGTGTCGGGCAGCCTATGAAAAGTTTGAAATACATTAGATTATGTAAAAAGAAAGAGTAATCAATATATAATTACATTGTTGATAGTATCACATACCTTCCTTGGCCCGACGGTGTCTTTCCTTTTTTCTTTTTAGCCTTCTGCTTTCCATCGAACACCAGGTCCTTCCACTCCCTCTCCAAAATCATGGGGGGACGCTCGTACTTTTTGTTCTTCTCTAAATGTGACCTATATTGGTCCCTCGCATACTTTAGATAGTTACCAACTTTCTTAAGGACCTTGGTTCGGTTGAATGTTTTATCACCAAACAACACAACTAAATGGTTAATGAACTCATCTTTTAAATCTTGATTTTGGGCATTCCACCATGTACATATGGTGGGCCCGAAGAGCTCCAATGTAATATCACATATCTATGTTTATAAAAAACATCATTTCCTGCAAAATGTTCATGGGTTCAATAGTCTAAAACGAGTGATCAATAAGTAAATTTCAATTGGATTATATATAATAATAATTAAAACATTTTAAAGTACCTGGGACCTTCTCTATCTTTATGGCAACAAAATCCATGGTCACCACAAGTGTGACCGGCAATGTTCACGTACTAGTAATACGAGAAGATCTAGGAAATACTGCTAAAACATCACTAGTACTAGTAGCCTTTGCATCCCCAGGTACATGTCCTGACGCGTGTTCTGGTATGCTTTCGCTACCAGAGGGTACATTAATGGATGCCTGCATGGTATGTGTTGCTGACATTTCAGACGACAATATAGGCACGGATGATGGGGTTCCATGATGTGATGTATGCGTAGGAAGATCAGGATGGAAACTTGTACCAACCCTTACTCCTCGAGCAACACTTGTAGTACCCTAATCATGGCCAGGAGCATCATGAGGAGGCAAATAACCCTATAATAACAACACATTTTTTAGTTCATGACATAAAATTGTACAAAATATAAAACCATGAATGAACTTATGTTATAATTAAAGACCTCATGACAACTTACTTGCAAGTTTTGTAATCTCTCAGTCAATATTTTAACCCTCTCTCTTATCTCATCTATTTGAGGCACTCTGAACATCAACTTAACCATTTCTCATTGCATTTTTTTGGATCTTCTTTATTGTATCAAGAGGGTTTGTTGAATAAGCGATGTCATCATCAGAAAATATTGACTGCACCTCACTATGGATGCTCTCCTCTACTATTGATGCCTTTCCCTGATCAGTCGACTACAACAAGAATATTAAAAAAATTATCAAAATTAACCCAAAAAACTTATGAAAAAAACATAAGGGTATGTGCAGGATCATGATGGGCCAAAAAGTGGCAATATGATGGGTATGTGGCTGACGACTATTTTTTTACCCAAAATTGATGAAACAAAAGGGTTTTAAAGGAGATTCTCAGCTTCCATTGATATAAATTATGCTTTACTTTGAATTTAATAAGTAATTATTATTCATTTTTATTCAAATTATGACTAAAGTCCCAATTGATAGGCCGATTGAAAAATATCTATAGCTTTCAAATGGTATCACATTTTAAATCCAAAACATGTATCACATTCTATGCTTCACATACTATAGAATTATAAAAATAAAAAATAATTTCATGAAGTTTTGACCAAGTTAAGGTGGTCGACAAACGAGTTTTTCATATTTTTTAAAAAGTTGTAATAAAAAATTCATAATTAATTATTTACTTGGAAAAAAATTACAAAAAAATATGCATCACATCAGGGCATGAGTCCTCTACTTATATCTAAAATATTATAAAATAATATTATCTTTTTATTGTGGTTAGGGTGGTCAGACAGACACCTACTTATGTTTTCCCTGAAATTTAAGTACCAATGCATTGAAATTTCAAATTTTCACCAAATAGATTATTTTGTATTTTAAAAAAATCTAGTAGTTTATAAACTACATTGGATTTTCTACAGATTCCATTCTTACATATTTTTGAAATAATATAGATAACTTATTCAAGTTTTTATGTCAATTTGCCTAACTCTGATTTTTTTTGAATTTTTTGCCACTTAAGGGCCTATTTTTTCCATGATGATCATGCACATACCCATAATAATAAAAAAAATTCTCATCTCTAATTTGTACAATTACAATGAGGTAAACCTATCAGGTAGAAGCACTTGAAGAGACATCACGATCTGTGCTCTAGGCTAGAGCCTTTTCCGTACGATCAATGTCCCCTTGTGACAAAAATTAAATATAAAAAACATTACCGAAATGAAACCAATAGACTTATGAAAAAAAAACATAAGAATAAAATGGTACATATTATGTACCACTCCCATAGTAACTATGTTTGTAACTAAGTGATTCAAATTGTAATCGATTAGCAACTCTTCCCTTGTAGTTATTGATTTTATCGCACATATGAATACATGATTTCCCTCGCGTGCCTCAAATATGCAATTGGGTTGCTTATTTGTTGACTCAGGTCATGTACTATTTATAAACCCTACAATATTCCCTGATTCTTTTGGCCTTCCATCAATGTACATACCACTCCTTTATTTTGATCCTTATCTTTTAGTTGTATATAATTTGCTGACAGTGCATACCTACGTATACTTTGTGTATATCAAACCAGTTGCATCCAATCTTTGTAACTATAACAGGGTCCAACATACTCCATCAATTCAGTAACTTTGTTGTAACAAACCTTTATGTTGTCTATGCAAAATAGGCCCAAGCCATGTAATGATGATGGTGCTATGCGATATATCCTCTCATTGACACAAAAATCAGTGTTTATTGGAGGAAGTTCCTTGGGTACCCATTGTTTCCGTAGATGTTTGTACCTCAAGGGAACCTCAATGTTGCATATGCTCTCATCATCACAAGAACATGACCCCCCTTCAGCAAGGATAAATTCCATGCATTTACGGAATTTTCTTCTAATCTTTTGACCTCTAGTTGATCTCCCTCTTTTAGACATACTACATGTCTCACTTTTCTCTTCTCTTCCTGAATTTCCCTCGCTCGAGGAAGACAGATCTGACAAATACCTATTTGGTGGTACCTGCACTGATAAGGATGTTGGATGAAGTTCTTTCATGGTGATGTGATCCCAAGGTGACATTATGATTAATCTATCATTTCATCGCTAGAATTTCATAGGTTATAAGGTAAACAAGTCTTGATATATTGCAAGCTATTGTTACTGTCGTCTAAATGTGTCTATCACAAATCAAATCTACTTAATGTTTTAACTCCCAAACTTTGTAACAAGTGTTAAATGTGACTATGGTCCACTAGTTACACAACCAAGGCCTCAAATTTATTCTCTAATTGTAATCAAAGGACTTTTTCTCTTCATTCAAGTAAATAAACTTAAAGGGAAACACCACCAAGTGGTTTATTGGACACCTACATGACTAAAAATAGCAGAAAATTTACATTTAATTTCCATATGTCTAAATGGTTAATGGGGAGGGAGTGTGTACTAGGCCTGGTTAAGTCATCATAAGTTTACGCTTTGGCAATAAAAATTTTTTAAGTCATATTAAATCTTCCTATGTCTAATTGCTAGGAGACTTTTGGTATGTTTTAAGGTAGGATGATTAATGAAAGAGCCCAAAGACTAGCCTTTCTCCATGGTATCTAGGTACACATAGCAACGGTCTTATCTTGTATGGTTGGACATGATTTAATGAAATTAGCTAGGAATTATTCATTTTACCTAAGGTTTTCTCATAATGCATCATTGGAAAAGTATGATCAAATTCTTCTATTATGAAGAATTGGTCTATGTGCCTCTAGTAATCACTATAAATGTTTGTAAGGATAAAATGACTAATTGAATCAGGTAGGAGAGAATCAACTTTGAGTTCTTCAAAGATTATATTCCTCTATTCATAATTTTTAAGGGTTGTGTGTGGAGGAGGTTATCACTACCAAGAAGGGAGGAGACCTTTCCTTGTATTCTTTTATAATTTTCATTATTCTTATTTATTTTACACTTACATTTACAAATACACATACATATGCATTTACTATTTTCATTTATTTCTCATGTAGTTTAATAGTTTGATCAATTTCATATTATATGTGTTGAAGACTTTAGAATTTCAATTACATTAATTTATGGATATGTTGTATCTATAACACTACAAAACGATATGCTCTTTGCATTTACACTTGCATTTAGAAATACACATTTATATACATAGATCTAGATTTCTTTAATGATATGTTGCATTTATTGTTCTAGGAGAGCACCCAATAATTGCATTTACATTTACATTGAAAAATACATATACATACATGCATGCATACATACATACATATATATGTGTGTGTGTGTGTGTGTATCATTTATATTTAGTGTTCAGAAACAACCCATTAGGTCTGCACATGGATAAAAATTCATAAAATCAGATCTCCCATACTTGTTTTGTTGAAACCTAGGCTTGAACCTCTAATTTCACATGCTTTTCTTCACAAAACTATTGAGGACAACAGCTATACCTTCTTTATTTCTCATCCTACGACCTATTCATGCATCCTACAATTACAACAATATCCATGGGGCCTCTTACACAAACTATAGTAATCAAAAAAAGTGTAAGAGCCCCTTTATATAATGTTTCGACTACAAAACCCTCAAATAAAGGGTAACTCAGATTATGATTTGTTGGTGAGTTGTATGGACAAAATCATTAGCACCGACTCATTCTTGAAGTCTTTTGAAAGAGAAGCGAATCAGGTGGCAGTTAAGTACAAACCTTATAGTGTCAAGGTGAATGAGGTGATCAATTTTGATTGGCCAGCTGATGAAGAGTACCAAAAATGGGTAAATGTATATTTAACTGAGGAAGAGTGAAAAGGAGTAGGTTGCTAACGGTTGAAAAATTAGTTGTTGCAGTTACAACAGATTCCAGTTTTGTTCTTTGGTGATAGTCTAGGTGCGAAATTCTTGAATTTTTTTTTTGTTGCATCAGCCATTCTCAGCGGGCACGATGCACAAGAAGATTCTTTGGGGAGATTGTTGTTGCAACAAATTTTTGGAATATCACAAGGCAGTTCAATTGGCTGGTGACACATGTGCTTTCTAGCCCGATGCTTGTTTGCTGCTTATTTTTCTATAAGAAGGATTTCAAGGCCAAAAGTATGAGTTAGCAAGTTAGATATTTTTGGTCGAGTCTAGATGAAGCTGCAAATCAAATTGTAAAGTTTGATGGTTTTAGGGAAAATGCAATTTAGGTTTTGAGTCATTCTGTAGTAGGTTTTGAATTCATGGGGATTTGATGTTTTATGGTAGTATTGGCATTTGAATTGATATGATTAATTCAAACTCACGTCTCTCCATTATACAAGCATATCTGAATTTTGAATAAAATGATCAAGGGTTGTTTCGTTCATCTCACTATTGTGGTGTGTATGATTCTTGTTTTAGGTTTAATTCAAGGAATTAATTAAAATGCTTGAATGGGATTGTGGTGGATATTTTCTGTATAAGGATTTGATAAGTAGTATTGGGTTAGAATACATATTGATGAGATTGTAAAGCAATTTTATCAAGGATCTTATATGTTATGTGTTAAATCTATCATAAACCCTTAGATGCTTATAAATTTGACTCCTTCAATGGATATATGGCACTGATCTAAGTTGTACGTATTCGTATGGTTCAATATTTGTTTGCTAGAGCTTGCTACAAATTGAAAATCAATGACTATCTTATACTGTGAAATGTTGTTGTAGTTATCTTATGCTCCAAATAGTTGATATTATTGATAAACAACCAATTATATTCAGTATTATCCTATTATGTTGAGCTATTAAATGAGATTATCTATTGTTGTTAATGTTGTTTATGATGATGGTGTAGAGGTTGTAAACACATTAAGGGATCACCCTCCCAGGTCTTGGAGAGTCCAAAGTGTAGGAGGTCTTTCAAATCCTCGTTAGTTGGTCCAGGTCCTAAGAGCTGCCCTTTATTGGGATTGGCAATTCCATAGGTAGATTAGAAGATCAACCTGCTTACCGGAAAAACAACCAACACCTTGCATATGTTTGTGGTGGAGGTATTAAAGAAGAATTGTATGCCTCTATTTCCATTCATTAGATCTAAGTCTACAATTGCTTCAGACTCATTAGATGAAGGCTATGTGTGATGAAATCCTAGACCTCAACCAAGATGTGGGTAGATTATGGGATTTTTTCCAAGACCTGAGGCTGGTGGATAAAAATGTGAAAGACTAAGCTATTTTATTTTTTGTCTTATCTTATACCATTTGACAAGAATGGGGGTGCCAATGTACCTAAGTGCCCTCAACCTCGTCCTCGACATTGGTATTGACCTTGTTTTCACTCCTCCAAACTCTTCGTCGGCACTAGTATTGACCTTGTTTTAACTCCAAACTCTTCCTCAGCACTGGTATTGAACTTGTTTTCACTCCTCCAAACTCTTCCTCCATGATGATATTGACCTTGTTTTCACTCCTCCAAACTCTTCATCAGCACTGGTATTGACCTTGTTTTAACTCCAAAATCTTCCTCGGTGCTGGCATTGACCTTTCACTTCTCCAATTTGACGAGCTACAACCTTTCGTTAGGTTTTATAGTATGTTAATTAAGTTCAAAATTTTGGTGCCATTTAGCTAGGTTTTAATATTCTACAATATAGTTAAATATATATTAGCTATATTTTACATAATAAATAATATAATTATTCAACTTATTATAGTTATATATTATATTCTTTAACAAAATTATTAAATACATATAAAATTATTATAATTAATAATTAATAATAAGTATATTTTTATATAATACAAAATATAATTAATATAATAGTAATATATATTAATATGAGAGAGAGAAACTAAATTTTGATTGGTTGTTTCATGTCAACAATCCAAGGATGGCATGTGTCCTGGGGAGTTATGCTCAAGGTAGCATGCCATTTGATTAAAGATATGATAATTCTCCTTTAATACCTCTTCAATGTACCCATTGCACACTTAAGGAGACAAAGATAAATATAGGGAAGAAAATATAGAGAGAGAGGCAGATAATGACAAACATACAAATAGAAAGGGAGACAAAGAGATAGAGAGGGGTAGCGAGATAAAGAGATAAGGATGAATAGATAGAGATATAGGGAGGGTGATTGATATATCTCTCCCTGTCGCTCTCTATATCTATATATCTCCCACTATCTATGTCACTCCCACATCTTCCCCCTCATCTATTGAGATATCTCTCCCTCTCCCCCCTTTCTCTCTCACTCACTCTGTCTCTCCCTCCATCTCTCCTACTATATATCTCTATCTCTATTTCTCTTTTTATCTCCCTCTTACTCCTCTCTCTCTCTCTCTTTCTATCTATATCCCTTTCTCCCCCTCCCCCTCTCTATCTCCCCCTCTCTATCTCTCACCATCTCTCCCTCCCTATCCCCCCTATCCATCGACTCTCTATCTCAACTCTCTTCCTTTCTCTTCCCATATATCTCCATCTCTCTTTCTCTTCCCATATATCTCTATCTCTCTCTCTTTCTCTCCCCATCTATCTCTATCTCCCTATATATTAAATAAGAAGCCATGCAAGCATACAATAGTATATGTTGATAAAACTATAATAGTGTTTTATTAAACTATAAGTAACACTTATCTTTCTAATGTCAGGCATTCTTATAAAAATAGTGTTTTATTAAACTATAAGTAGATTATTGTCACCACTCTTCATTCAACATGAAATGCAAAATGTAGCAATTGTTTTGTTGCTTTTGTCACGTTTCATTAACCAAGATATTTACTCTATTGAATAAAGTTGTGTTATGACCCTTCATCTCTTTAAAATAATTAGACAATATTAGCGAGATCAGGAAGGGGAGAAAACTAAACTCCTTCAAAATAGGGGTAGTTGTGGGTTTGTTGGTTTTCTTTGTATATTATATACTTAGTTCCTCTAGGATAAATAAGTAACTTTAGATCATTTTCTTAGTTGTGTATCCTAACTAATATAGAGTAAGATTTTTCATTTTAATTGACTACTACATAACAGTTTATGTGTTGAAAGAAATGTTTCCATTCTTTGTAGTTTTTACATTGGAATACAAATCATATTTAATTTCATGCCAATATACTTCTTTGATAAAGATATTTGTTTGAAATAAGTGCTTCATAACCCATCTAATCAAATGATAATTAACCTATCAAAAAGCCAATAGGAATTTTCTAAAGAAAAGAACACTTGACCCAATCATAAGTGTATGGCCTTCGAAGAAAGGACTGATCCACCTTAGCAATAACAACTACTTGATTTAGACCTGGGTATGTGCAGGATCATGATGGGCCAAAAAGTGGCAACATGAAAAAAGTAGTGTTTTGAACTCGCCAAAAAATGCAAAAATCTCGAGTTGACATTTTTTTTGGGTTGGCTGTCAATACATTGCTCCATAGCAATTCCCAAGCTAAAGTACTGCAAATTGGATATCCAATTAGTTTCTAATATCTAATTTGAAAAAAAAATTAGAATGTAATATTTTGGTGCTATAAATCAGATATCCGATCTAAATTGGTTATCCGATTTTTGCACACATATACCCAAGAGTAATTAGGAGGTGGAGGATGGGTGAGAGAGAGAGAGAGAGAGAGAGAGAGAGAGAGAGAGAGAATGAAAGGGAGAGAGAGAGAGAGGGAAAGGGGGAGAGAGATA
>VDFB02000017.1:565695850-565710861 GCA_007258455.2 Sequoia sempervirens
TTTGTTGGATGTTGTGTTGTATAGTTTAGAAAAACTCAAAATATGAATAGGATTTTAAGGCCATATATTATGGTAGCTTACAATGTGAAAGAAAGAAATCTATTATCAATTTTAATCTACAATTTAATACCATATGAAAAATCACATGTAGTATTATCTAAAATTAATTCTTGACATATTAATTTTATAAAATACACTTACCATTCAATAAACTTCTCCCAAGAAAGGAACCCTAAGTGAACATTAATTGAACTCTAATTGTAGATTCATAACTCTAATCATAACCCTAAGCGAACACTAATCCTAATCAAACCCTAACCCTAGCCTTAAAGTTATCATATAATCTAATTATCTCTTATCTAAATTTGGGTTGAATTATTTTTCCTTTATTTTTAATTGCATATATTTTTTCTTTATTAGATCTTATTTTATGAATATATGCAAATATAATTTTACTTCTAAATTGATTCTATGCCTATTTTTTTCATGATATTTTAACATTCATTTTCTGGAATATTAGATCAATCTCACACATATAAATACAAAACCTCAAAATTTTAAAATAATATTCAAGCTTTCCCACTTCAATTTATCATTTATGTTATTTGAATTAAAATATTTTAAATCATATTCTTAATTCATTTGAAAAAGAAAAAAAAATTGATATATAATTTTTTATTAAATACATTTTAACTTATTTTCTTAAGTTGTATAAAATATCTTTCTTTATTTTACATTTTGGACTATTTATTTTATTATATAGTATAAATATGTGGTAAAAGGCTGGGTATTATCATCATGATGAGTGTGCCCTCTCTAATAAATGTTTTTATTTGCACTTACAGCGACTAAATCTCTCCTAATAAATGTTTTTATTTTGCAGAGGGACAAGTTTGCATATTATAGATCAATCGTCATATGATCTCAATGCGTTCCCATGCATCGAGTAGTGAACCCACTGGTTGATCATTGATATCGCGAATTGGGCTTACCACATCTGTGGGCCTCTAATAAATTTTTATTTTCTTGAGAGGGACAAGTTAATATTTATGAATAATGTCATGTGATCTCAGTCATTCCCTTCCATCCTACGATGACCCCACCAATTGATCATGATATCATAGGTGAACGCCACATGTCTCATCTGGTGAAGCCGAAGGAATCATAAATACTTTGATGCATCTTTAATACATTATGTCACAGGTTACTAAAGTAGTTATAAGATGCATGTGTTTTAAATCAACGAAGATGTTATAATCCCGGTAGAAAGGTGATCGATGGTTAATAACAAGGTTGGTGACTATGTTGAACGAATAGGATTGTTGATGGTTGAGATCCATGGTTGCCCGCCATTGCGTGACGTGATCAAAAGTTGTGAGTTCTTAATTGATTGTGATATCACAGGCGGCACCACGTGTCTCATCCGGTGAAGCCGAAGGAATGATAAATACTTTGATGCATCTTTAATACATTATGTCACGGGTTATATTTATTAATGTCTTAATATTAGTTTATAAATTGAACATTAATTATAAATATTTTAAAATCAATTAAGTATTTCAATCTAAAATTTTAATATTTGACATTACAAATAAAATTAAAGTAAATTCTAATTTTTAAAATCCATAAAATATTTATTATCTATTTAGTTTTACTAATTATATAATACAATTAAATTAAATTAAATTAAATATTCATTTTATATTAATTAAACAATTATTAATTAGAATTTTAGAATAAATTAAGAAATAAGATCTATATAAAATCAACTTTTCTATTTTTTTCTGTGTCCAAATCATTTCATTTTCTAAAATTATACTAAATTCTAGATATTATAATTGAACACAAAACTTTATTCTATTCTAATCCTAACCCTAGTTAAACCCTTACCCTAATTGAATACTAAATCTAATTGTAATTAACCACTAAGCATAATTTAATTCTACCCCTAACCCTATCCCTAACTATAACTAAACCCTAAACCTAACTCTAATCAAACCCTAACCCAAACCTACTTGATTCATAATCCCAACCCTAACCTAAACCGTAATTGAACTTTAAAACTAACCTTAATTAAGTATTAACCCTAATTGAACATTTATTGAATAGTAGTCCTAATTGTACCATAACCCTAACTTTGAACTACAGTTGAACTCTAATCTTAACCCTAACACTAATTCTTATCCTAATTGAACCTATTTGAACTCTATCCTTATCCTTGACCCTATTTGAAATCTTATTAAATTCATAACCTTAATTAAACCCCAACCTCATCCTCAATCCTAACCCAAATTGAACATTATTTGAACCCTAAACCTAACCCTAAGTGAACACTAATCCTAATTGAACTCTAACTTTTTAGTTGAAAATATTAAAGTGCCTTAGATTTTCCCATTCATCATCATTTATCATTTAATTCCTAATAGAACTCCAAAAATTTATACTTTTATAATGTTTTAATACACACCTAATATTAAGGGTTTAGAGTTTAAGGGTTAAGGGGAGAGATAGAGGAAGTGAGTGAGTGACCCATTTACATATTATTCTTTTATTCTTCATCAGTTAAATATTTAGTTTTTGATAAAGGGTAAAACGGGTTTTATAGGGACTCAAAACCACAAAGTTTACAATAGAAAAGAAAGGACAAAAAAGTCCAACAGACACAACTGGTTGCACAAAAGGAAAAGACCAGAACAAGCAGCAGCCACCCGCAAAAGACCAAGAAGGTCAAAAAAAAAAATCCAGCAGAAAATCCAACTAAAAGACTAGCCATGATTAACCCAGAGTCTTCAAGATAGACTTTGTCTCAGCCTCTAGGTTCTGCATATCTTGAACACCCTTCTTAAAGGTTTGAATCATTTGAGGAATGGGGGGAGCCTTCCTCTTCAAATTGGCCCTAGTTCTCTTAGAAATGCCAACATCCTCCTCCTGGTTTCTTTCATTGATTTCCTCCAGATCAACCACCAAAGACCCCTGTTGAGCTTTGTCCAATTTCTCAGTCATGGCATTGATGATGATGGCATTGTGTCTGGCCATATGATTGTTTTGCTCGGCAATAATTTTGACAGTATTTTTCATTTTCTCCAACTCAATTTCAACATTTTTGTCCTTTCTAGCATGGTACTAGGTATCTTTGCTGGCACCGTATTCTCTTTGTTCCACCTCTTTCTTATCAAGCACCGCTACCTTAGCTCCCAAATCTTCCAGTTTAGTTTGAAGGGCCTAATTTTTTATCTTTAGCTCGTTAATTTCATGAAAATTCCATTTCAAAAATTTGAAATGGATATCAACATTATTTCTAGCTAAATCCAAAACATCCATAGTGGGATCCTTATCAGTGTTGAAACAAGTATTAACAGGGCTAGGAGTAATAGGGGAGCTAGTTCTAGCATTTCTATTCAATGACGGGTTAGCAAAGGGCTCAGTGTTGTTAGCACTACATTCCTCAGAGTCAGGAGAATCTTTAGAGTACGAGACAGGGTTTTTAGCTAGAGGATTCTTATCAACACTTCTAGTTTTAAGGGAAGGGCTTCCCGGCTTAGGCACAACACAAGCTTTCATAGTAAGGGGGTTAGGGTTTTTCTTACTAGTTTGGACAGTGGGTGGGCTAAGGACCATTCTAGACAAACTTAAATTGGGAAAAAACCCCGAGCAGTTGGGTTCAATATCATCTTCCTCAGAAATAGGGGAGGCTTCCAAATTAGCAGGGATGGAAATTTTTTGGTAATGTTCAACAATTAATCTAATCAAAGCAGTATGCAAAATGGGGAATCTTCTAGGGTTTTTCTTGTGGTCATCCAAACTTTTTCTCAAAGAACAAAGAAGATAGTAGGGGAAAGAAACCCTGATCTTGTAGCAGAAATGGTTGAGCAGGGAAAAGTGATAACCATAGACCTTGGTGAAGCGACCATCCATAGTTATGTACTCCATGATAACATGAAGAACCTTTCTCCATAGAGCTTTTATGGGGTCGGCTTCGAAGTAGTTAGCAATTCTCACCAGTTTCAGTCTTTCCTTCTCTTTTTCAAGAAATCTTATGATGGCTTCATCAGAGAAAACCCTGTCCCTGAAAAAAAATTTCCCATCAGTACACATTCCCATCACTTTAGCAATAAGGTTTTCATTGAGCTCAACTTTCCTACCAAAAAGGGTAAGATCCCCATTATCCCAATTTTTCTCAAAAAGATCTGTAGCCTCCTGATTGGAACCATGGAGTTTTTCAAGGAAAGGAAGTAACCCCCCACTTTTAACTTTATTCCAAGCCTTATCATTTCTTGTGTGCATCTCAAAGATATCCCGCTCAATTCTTTTCTTATCTCCACCCATCTTGGAAAGCACAGTGGGGCAGACAGAGATGAAATCTTTACTAGAACTGGTCCTGCCAAATCTAAGAACCCACAAAGCATGCCGGGCCACCTTGCAGACTAAGCAACTTAACTCAGTCCCATACAATCTAATGATTATGATGTGATAACTCCATCATGTCCTCATTAAAGAGATGACATGCCTCTTGCCCATGTGATTCATCATAACTCAATAAAGCTCAGACATTAACACTTAGATCACTAAAATTTAGCCAAGTGCACTGTTCATTACTCCTAACCCCTTCATTAGCAAAAAAATCCACTATAGCATTGGCTTCTCTATAGGCATGTGAAATCTTTATGTTGTCAAAATTAGCTAGAGTCAAGATGGCATCATCAATCAATGACTTTATTGTCCACGAGGGGGGGACTTGCCTATAAGACAATCAATAATATTTTTGGAATCACCTTCAAGCCAAAGGTTTTTAAAATTAAGACTTTGGGCCAAATTTATAATATGAAAAGCACCAGTAGCCTTAGCCAGGTGATTGGTTTGGGAACCTAGAGGAGTGGCTGTTGCACCTAGAAAATTTCCAAAGGAGTCCCTTATGACTACTCCACAACCCGCCGCCACCGAATTACCTTTAGTCGCTCCATCTAAGTTAACTTTGACCCATCCATTAGGTGGAAAAGACCAGCAGACACCCTCTCTATCCTTCTTAGCTTTTTTAGGGGAACAAGGCAAATCAAGACTTATATTCCATTCCTTGGAAACTATAATATCATAGGACAAATGAGCCACTTTCTTGAAATTTCTAACCTTCTGGGAGATAGCGTTGACATTTTTCTTTCAGAAATCTGATTATTTTATTAAAAATAATGTCCACCGGAGCTTCTTTATCTCTGTAAATTCTATTGTTACGTTCTTTCCAAAGACCCCAAGCAACATGAGGGAAAGAGAAATCCCATAAAAATTTGAGAATAGGATTGTGGGTCGGGGCTTTCCATTGAAGGAAGAAGTCTTCAATAGATGAGGGAAAAACCCAAGAAAGTTGCCAATAACTGATTATTTTTTCCTAGATAGAGGCAGCAAAAGGATAATGAAGGAACATATGATGCACTGACTCTGCCTCCATCTTACAAATAAAACATCTATTAGGTATTTGAAAGCCACGTTTGCAAAGGTTATCAACCGTGAGCACCTTATTTTGGAGAAGGATCCAAAAAAAAAATGATTTTAGGGACAAAATGTTTGAACCAAGCCTTCGACCAGAAGGGAGGAGAACCCTGGGAAGAAGTAATCCTAACAAAGGCAGATGAAATAGAACAGTTGCATGAGGGTTCATCAGTCCAGACAAGACGATCTTTCAATTGATCAGAGCAAAGTCTAATAGCCAACAAAGAAGACTGAATAGGAGCAAAGCCTGACTGGCAAGACACAGATCCACCCAATTTCCATTCACTCTATAGTCTTTCACGTAAGAACCAAAATGAACTTTGCAATTCTCAGCCCATCCACTAAAGGAATCAATTTTTATAAGGGCCTCCTTAAACAACCATCTATTCTCCCAAAATCTTGTTTGGTTTCCACTTCTAACTTGCCAACCTATTCCAGAGTCAACAATATTTTTCCCATTGATCAAATTATTCTAGCAGGTTGAACCTCTGGGAAGAAGATGGGATTCCTTCAGTATTATAAGAGAACAATTGCTCTCTAAATATTTGCTAGCTAGAATTTGTTAAATATTTAGTTACCCATTTATAGTTAGCAGAAATGACCCGAGAATTTAATAGAATGGACTACTCATATAATACCTTGCATTATGGAGCTCAATTCTCTGATATATTACTACTTATTAAATCCTTTGTAAATAATTGTAAACTTATGACTACATTTAAGCATTGAATTATTTTCTTGAATCAAAGCAAAAACATAGACACACAATTGAACAAATTCTCAAAAGAAGAATGACAACATCATTAACATTTCATTCAAAATTCACTCAAATCCACATAAGGAGAGAAAATATATTAGAATTATATGTTTATTCATGCTTATAAGTCATATCTACATACAATTTAATATAATTTGTATATATTCATCCAAAACTCAAAATAGGCTATCTATTATATTATCTGCTTGGGGTTTTAACAACCAATGGCACCACAGATATCACTTCCTCATCAAAGGATAGATATCTTTCTACCCATATATTCAACTCAAAACCTAGCTAGAGCTTTCATCAGTTCTCTCCCTACAAATGAGCCTTGAATTCCCTTTTATATGACAAGGGAGCAACAAGCTTTGGGCTCAAATGTAATTTCACCACAAATTTTAATTTGAAAAAAATATCCATTGCATTTGACTTTCATTTCAAAAATTCCCACACGTTGAATCTGCAAAACATAGTGCATGAATTGGGGAAATCTAAAAGAAAAGGGAACACAAATTGTCATCAAAATCCCCTTTGTCACTATCCACGCAAAAAACCAAGCAACCAAATTGCCACGAAGGCACCACAACTTCTTATTTACCCACCACCCTACCCTTACCAACACTCAGACCCTAGTATACATGCCCGCTTCTAGTTGTTGCCCAATACAGTAGACCCTCAGCCTCCTCTTCTTTCTTTTCCTTGCCCAATATGGTTCTAGTCCGTCTGCTTGGGGTTTTAACAGCCAATGGCACCACAAATATCACTTCTTCATCAGAGGGTAGACAGTGATTGAAGTGAGCTAAATACCGACATTAGTCAGAGTTGGTCTTAGTTACATCATCAGAAGTGTTGCTCGTAAGGTCAATGGGCGAGTGTTGGCATCCAAAGGAGCCATGCCCATACCTTATTTTCCTATTGACACTAGTAATAGAGCACACTGACTGCTTTCCTTTGTCATCTACCAGTTGAGTAGCAATGTCCTAGAATTGCAACCTTCTACTGCATCTAGTGGGCACAAGCCTAGGCTTGTCAACCAAAGCACCTTCTTGAATAGCAAGATCAAGCTTTTGTGAGCTCAAACGAACAGACCTCTTGACTAACTTACTCATTTTCTCTTATCAGACAAGCACTCAAACTTGATTAGACTCAACCCACAAAGTACTCTAACTGCTACGAGAATGACACTATTAGTAGTTAATTCCTCTTCTATTTATTGTGCGAGGTAATGGAAACCTTCATCAATGCTTAGTAAAAATGTATGTGCAAACATGGCAATTTGGCGACATATGTACCACCACCGTTTAACTAGAGCTGCATGAGAATCCGCAAATCACCCTTCATGATTTCCAACATCTTCACATAGATTGAGATCGACATGACTACACAAGCAAGAAATAATTCATTAATGCTTCACCAGTTGTACGATAAAATGACCACCATGTGTCATTTTCCAACTTTGAATATTGCCCAATGATCTCCTGAAGAGTTGGTAGATCAAACATTTTATCTCGGGCTAACTCGGTTTGACATCCAACGAAGCTTCATTCACCTTCCTCATGAACAATAACATTAATCCATATCGGTAGGTCCTATGCACTTTGCAAACTGAACGGATGGAGCTACGCATCGCAATCTCGTTGACCTCGCGGCTTTTAACCAACCTTCATCTTCCTCCTATGAGCTAGCAGGGAACAACAAAGATTTACATTAGCTTTTGATCTTGGTTGTCGATCTAAAACCATGGGTTATGAGCTCAATAGTGGAGATTGGGCCCCACATTCCATACAGGACACACATCTTCCTTTTGCTGACCTCGCACCAAATAACAGGGTGACACCTTAGCTCTGCGAGTTGGTAGGTTACGATCGAGATCTTCTCCCATATCTTCGAATCTGAAAAACCTACACATTGCATGGTTAGTATTTAATGAGAGGATTTGGCTAAGCCATTGGTGACATGACCACTTGGGTTACTGGCTTAGGCTTATGTCACCGGATTAAAATTAAAACCCAACTTTGATTTTAATACTTTATTTCCTCAGTAGGGTTTTATTTCCTAAGTCTCGGTTGGCCCTATGTTTCATCTTTTAAAAAACAACTTATGTTGTTGTTTGTCATCCGCCTAGTAATGCCCACTTCTCCTTTTAATGAATGTTTTATTTTGCAAGGGTTGATTTAGTGCTGCCATTGATCTATTTCCTGCAGATATCAACAGTGCCCGCCATCCCGTGATCAAGAATTGAAGGATCGTGAAATCACGGGCGGGCGCCACGTGTCCTATCTAGGGGATCAAATTTGCACTATCACTGACCATCTTGCATTTGATCTGAGTTGTTCCCTGCCATCCCATGATGGTGCTTGGGTTGATTGTGAAATCAAGGGCAGGTGCCACGTGTCTCATCTGATGAAGCCTAAAGAGTAAAGGAAACACTAGCCGGCTTTAAATTTATTAAGGGGTGGATTACTAAAGTGTTCTCAAGACACATGTTCTAAATTGATGGATATGTTATAATCTCACTAGAAAATCTGCTCGAAGGTTAACAACATGGCTGGCGACTATGTTAAAGGAACGAAATCATTAATGCTTAGGATTAATGGTTGCCCGCCATTGTGCAATCAGAAGTTTTAGGATTGCGATATCATGGGCAACCGCCACGTGGACTTCCTTCATAGTGTATGGTAAGGTGGACCCCTTATCACCATGTTGGAAATTGTGTCAGCTTGTTTTGAAGGTGGTCATCGATGATTTGATCAACCTGAAGAATTGATGGCTCAAATTTAAATCTGCATCAAATATGGTTGGAGCCGTTCATGCAGGGCAAAATTGAGCTTTAATGGTGGATGAGACACTTGCTGGTGTAATTTGATCAACAATAAAATCAATTTTCCTACTTGGTCTATATCACAAAGCATTCAACTATTTCGTGAAGCAGTTTTAGAGCTGAAGGTAGAATTGCGAGTTTTTGCAGCCAGAATTTAGGAGTTCTGCAAACAAAGCCGTGAGTTTATTTTCTATGCCTCCCAGTCATTTTGCATTTGAATTTGGGAAAAGATTAGCTGGATGTGCTGTGAGCTTGTTGATGAATGTGTTAGGGATATAGTTTAATTATAGTTGTGAGAAATTGCAGTGTTTTGTCCTGTAATTTTCTATCTATAGTTAGTCCTAGCTATCTGAATTATAACATTGTAAAGAATCCCTAGTTTATCCGAGATGGCACCACCCAAGCAACATTCTATCCAGACTGAATATTTGAAATGAAACATGTATGATGATATCCTGGATCAATTTCCCTTGTCAACGAATGATAGGAGGAAGGGATTGGTCCTAATGCGAGGGAAAATCCTGGGGGAAGGGTTAGTGTATAATTTCTCCAAGATTGCCGATGCTAGGGTTCCCCTCACTGGCTTGAAATTGTTCAGATTGTGGTACGGATAGAGGAATTTGCCTCAACCTTTTTCAAATGGATGGATGTATGATATGGGGAAGTTGGTGGTACTAAATGTATTCCCTGATGTAGACCTGCTTAGGACAGTGGCTGCAAGATATGACCCTATTACATGGATAATCTGGGACAATGATGGAAAGGTTCTATTGAGCATTATCAGAGAAGAGGTCCAACATATTTTTGACTTAAGTGACTAAGTGAAGACTTGGTTCCTATCAACCTTGAGGAAATGAAGCAGGAGTATGCAAAGCTGAAATATCTTTTAGAGCAAGGTTGCTTCCACCTCATATGGCTATGGCAGGAGGTTCAAAATTTCATATCAGCCCCAGTGACCAAGAACCTTTCAAATTAAATTGTTTTGCAAACCATTTCTTGGCCACTTTCTATTCTTTATGTCAGATTTTTGGTTTCAATCCTGGTATGGTAATGCCCATTGCTTATATGTTCATGGCGGTGCAAATACAACACCCTAACTTCTCTATGACCTATGAATTCACTTCTTTCTTAGCTGAGAGGATGCATGAAGGGTTGTCAAAGCTACAAAACAATGATACCGACACTCAATTCTTTTGGTATTCTATGCTAATGCATATGTTTTTGTTTAAGAATGCTAAATTTTTCTCTGAGAGGATAAAATTAAGGCAATCAGTTGATGGAGAAATATTGCCAGTACAGATATGGGTTGTAGATTTATCTTGTAATCAGGAAAGCACTAGTTATGTGCAATTTGATAATTGTTTTGCTTCTAGATTAATGGCTAGATTAATGGTGAATATACCTAGGATCCCTAAGGAATTACATGATTTCCTCAGGCTAAAGGAGAGGAAGCCAGAATTGAAGGTTTACCATAACTAGGGTGACATTATCCCATACCTAGTCAACACTATCTTGAGAGTATATGGTTTTTAGGGAGCCCCTCATATACTGCCATACAATGTGCCACCAAGAGTGGGATTTGTAAAAGTTATGTGGCAAATAGGTTTTGTTCATGAGGACAACCTCACTGGAAGGGGTAAGGGAACATTTTTCCTAGATTATACAGTGGTCTCTGATTTTGTGTTTTCAAAGGGAGGCTAGATGCATTTTGATAATTTTTTTAATGATTACCATTTAAGGTGTGGACCAAAGTGGCAACATGATCCTGAGGGTTTCTTTTCTCTTTTTAGACAAAGAATAAAAGATGGAAAATTTGTGCATGAGTTTAATTTCCTTAAAGACTTGATTAGAAATGAATTTGATTTGAATAGACAGGAGTTGAAGAAGGAGAAATGGATAGCTTATGGTAAGCTACTAGATTTTGTGCACAAAATGGATCCAAAATATGATCCACTATAGGAGTTCATTCCCCACCATAATAAAATTGATTTTTTGATGGGAAACTTCAAGGAAATTATGGGCACATTGAGGACAAAAAAGGTAAATTTAGAATTGAGTCTAGGTGTACAAGAGCAAGGTGCCAGACCAATTGAAACAAGGCCATCATACCAGCCTATGGAAAGGTGGCCCATTTACATGAGGAAAAAGGATAGTAGAAGTGATGAAGAAGAAGTGGACAGAAAAGGAAAACAAATTATGAAAGTGTCTCCACAACCAAGTCCAAAATTCAAAGTTCTTGGGGCAATCAAAATTATTGATTTAGAATCATCACCGGAAGACAATCCCCCATCACCACCATCCGATCCTAGCCCTAAGAGGAAAAGAATTGATCAACCACAGGAGGATCTGATGGATGAGATTATTGTTATTGATCAAGACATGGAAGTTGGTATGCCTTCCCCTCCTAGGCTAGCTGAATTAGTTTTATCTAATTTAGATATGAAAGGTAAAAGTGTACAAGATGCAAGAATGGAGGCATGCAAGGAGTTTCTAGATGACAATACATTTGTAAAAACACATGTATTCTTGCAATTGGTATGGAGGATGAAGTTTCAATAGTATCAAGATAAATGTAGGAAGAGAAGAGAACTAAGGCTTGACAGGTAAAACCAGGATATTGATGAGGAGTTAAAAGTTGAATTAATGGAAGAATTCAAGAACATCACTCCTAAAGAAGGAAGAAAACTGGTGAGTCAGGCTAGTGTATTAATTCTACCTAAATGGGACATTGCGGATGTAGTATCCTTTAATGCTATTATGAAGTCTAAGAATCCCTTTCAAGACTCTGAAGAAGAGGTCAAGGTAGCATTGCAAAACTCTGCTTTCAATGAGGAATATGAGACTCTCGCAATTTGAGCATTGGCCCCACAAGGGAGAAAACCAGATGTTTTTGATATTAATCCAAATTTCAAGGGAGGATTGATAATAAAGAGAGCTTAAGAGACCTCAACCACTGAGGCCACTAATTTGATTGTGAATGTGGCCAAATTGGCCCAAAAGACTGCTGAAAGGGAGGAAGCTCAAAGGAAGAGCTTAATGGAAAAATATAACCTTTTGATTGAGGAGTACAACAAGATGCAGCAGAAAAATGTTGAGTTGCAAACTGAAGTGGAGAGGTTTAAGTATAAGCAAATTGGGGAGACATCAAGTGCTCTAGGAACCAGTACATTACCTTCCACAGCAGGGTCAGTGCCTCCTTCTCCAATTGTTTCCACACCAGGATCTCCCATTTAGAATCCTATCCTCACCCTTTCTTTAGAGGAAGTTGAAGAAGAAACAAAGTGCTTTGTTGATCCTACAAAGAAGCACCTCTTACAAAAAATTGATGAATTGCAGGCATCATTAAAGAAAAGTGAGGAGTGATCTCTCTTAAAGAAAAAAGAAATTGTTATTACTATTTTGAGGCATTTAAATGAAAAGGTTGATAGAAAATTTCTATCTATACATTCTTTATATTCTTTGTTGTTAGCAGCAATAAAGAATATTGATAGAGATCACGAAGTAGTGATACCAATAATTGAAAATTGGATCCCTAGGGCTAGTGATCTAGATATCATGTATAAGGCCTCAAGGTTTGATATAAATAATAGACCCCAATCATTAAATCCTACTCATGTGTTAGTAAAATCATTGCAAGGTTTTCAGACCTTACCAAATGACTTGAGTAGGAAGATTAGGGAGCTGGTGAAGAATTTCAATGATTGGGGTAACACATTGTTACCTGATATAATTGATGAGTAGGGGAAAATTAGGTCATTTCAACAATGGAAAGCTCAAGCAAGTGAGGCCATCAATGATCAAATCAATTTAATTTGTGATGAATCAAACTATGATTTGTTGGTGAGTTGTATTGACAAGATTAGACTATGATTTGATCCGCTCATTTTTGGAATCTTTTGAAAGGAATGTGAATCAGGTAGTGGTAAAATACACACCTTATAATACCAACATGGACGAGGTAATTAATTTTGACTGGCTGACTGATGATGAGTACTAGAATTGAGTAACTAAATATTTGACTGAGGAGGAGTAAAAGGAGTGAACTACTAACAGGTGGCAGATCAGATGTTGTAGTTGCAACGGTTGCAGTTTTGTGTTGACGGCTTTCTCGGTGTGGTTTTCTTGTGGTTTTTTGCATCAACGATCCTCAGTTGATATGATGAACAAGAATATTTTTCAAGGTGGTGACTATTGTAACAAATTTTAGAATATCACCAAGTGCTCAAATTGACTGGTGATAGGTGTACTTTTTGGCTCGGTGCTTGTTTGCTCCTTCATTTTCTATAAGAAGGATTTCAAGGCCATAAGTATGGGTTAGCAAGTTAGATAATCTTTGTCGAGTCTAGGTGAAGTTGCATAGCGAATTGTAAAGTTCGATGGTTTGAGAGAAATGCAATTTAGGTTTTGAGTCATTCTATAACAGGTTTTGAGTTCATAGCGATTTAATGTTGTATAATAGTACTAGCATTTGAGTTGAAATGAAAATTCAAGCTCATGTCTCTCCATTGTACATGCATATCTGAACTTTGAATAAAATAACTAAGGGTTGTTTTATCCATCTCACTGTTGTGGTGTGTATGATTCTATTTTAGCTTTAATTCAAGGAATTAATCAAAATGCTTGAATGGGATTATAGGCGGATATATGTGTTGTATAAGGATTTGATAAGTAGTCTTGGGTTAGAATGCACTGATGAAATTATAATGCAATATTGTCAGGGATCTTATATGCAATGTATTAAATCATGAGAAACTCTAGATGCCTATGAATTTGACCCATGCAATGGATATATGGCACGATCTAGTTGTAATTATTAGTGTATTTCAGTATTTTTTGTCTTTTCCTAGAGCTTTGCTACAAATTGCAAATCATTGACTATCTTATACAATGGATTGTGTTTAGTTATCTCACGCTCCAGATAGTTGATATTGTCTATGAACAGCCAATTCTAGTTGATATTATCTTATCGTGTTGAGCTATTAAGTGAGGTCATCTACTATTGTTAATGTTGTTTATAATAATGGTGTAGAGGTTGTAAACACATTAAGGGACCACCCTCCTAGGTCTTGTAGAGCCCAAAGTGTAGGAGGATTTTAAAGTCCTCGTCAGTTGGTCCAGGTCCTTCGAGCTGCCTTCGATTGGAATTGGCAATTCCATAGGTAGATTAGAAGACAAACCTTGTTACATTGTAGAAAGAACCAATATACATGTCAACCACTGAATAACCACCTCTACAACTAACTTTTTAATCTTTTATGATCACATGAAACATAAAACACACTATTTTCAAGGTTGTTAACATCACTATTGAAATGTTTTAATTTTTTGACTTTCAAACATTAAAAAGTACATTAAATTAATTATGTAATGGCATAAAAATTAAAAACATCATGAATTAATTCTGTAACCACATAAGTCAAATATAATTCTATCAAGAAATTAATATCAAATAGATAAGATAATCGCATAACTTATACATTTCGATTTCATTGATCTTCTTCTTCATCTAACTCTTTATTTGTATCATCCGATCCAAATTCGACATTGTAAGGATTGGTCATATCATCATCATCATCATCATCGATATCAGTTTTGATAATGTCATCATCCACACAGATATCATCTTCATGAACATTAACTCCTACATCATCATGATCTAGTTCCTCCTCTTCAAAATCTTCGTCAGGGACATCATCAACTAACTGTTGATCCTAATCATCATCTACATCATCTTCTAGTTCTTTGGTATCTTCTTCTTCCACCACATTATACTTTACCAGCCTTCCTCTTGGATCATGTCTAACAACAAATGACCAACCTGGTTAACCTGGAACCTCTGAGTAAAATACCTACTCACATTGTCTTGGAAGAACATAGGGCTCATTTCCAGCTCGCTCGATCAACCTTGTATTAACCATGGTAAATCTATTATCATGTTCAATAACAGTT
>VDFB02000017.1:565710961-565878568 GCA_007258455.2 Sequoia sempervirens
CGATATCTTTTATAATGGCACATAAATCTCAGTATGAATGAGGTAAAATATTTGATGGTGGTAATTAAAATTCACCAATCAATCTACAACAAAAATAATTTGTTCATATAAAGAATATTAATGGTACATATTTTATCCTTTATTTACTAATGATGAACTAACAACAATTAAAATAGATGAAAAAAGATGACATATATGACATACCTTAACATCCGTGAGATTGCTATGTTTGATAAAACATTCATAACCTTCAAGTTCAATAGCAACAATACATTAGAGAGAAGATTTGTTTGGGAGCCTTCATAAAGGGGCTCGTATGCCTTCTCAAATACAGGTAAATCATGAACATCATCAAAGTCATCTTGATCATCATGATCACCTCTGCCACTAAATGTGTCATGGATCAATGTATTTGTACCATCATCTTCAACTATGTTTTCTAGCACATGATCATCTTCTTTCATAGGATCATTATTAACTTCATCTTTGATATTCATGTACCCATGTTCATTCGCTTATAAACTAGACATTCTCCTAGTCAGTAATAATCCATATCATCCGCCTCTAGGTGCCCCACCTTATAATAATGATAGACAAATAAAACCCCTATGATCATGGATCATGAGCCTATATATATATAAATGTTAAAATGATATAAACATTTACAAATTCAATCAATATAAAACACATGCTATAATGAACAACTTACCAATGGACAATAATCATGCCCCCTTCAAATTCATCATGCTACCTACAATGTTTCTCAGCTTTTGTGATTAAAATTCATCTCTTCTTTAAGCCCTTGCAATTATTGCAAGGACTATAACATTTCCCATCACCCTTTCTTTTCAATCTAGACCACAATATATCAAGTGTCTCTTCATTTTTTTCTAGACTAATATTATCCTATATGAAGCTAACAGCTTGACTTATTTAGATCTTCAAAAAATATTAAACTCACACTCCAATAATTTTTATTCATAGACAGGTAATATAATCTAATAATTTCGATATTTTACACCAAAAAAATTTGGCATGCAACCACCCCTGCAAAAGAGAAGATAGTCTGAAGTTAATGACACCATAAAACACTTTACAATGCTAATTCCAAAACTTATTAAATTCTGATTTTACTATGATTTCCAATTGTTAAGACTCCTACAATCAGAATATTGAACTTGATCACAAAATTCCTACAACAATGGAGGTAGCGAGCTAGTAAGAGCAAGTGACCCATTCCTATGGAGCAATGAGTCGTAATCATCATTGTTAATGTCAATACGGATTTATCCTTTTAGTTAAAGATGCAATGTGTCACTTCTTATGACGAGCTTATCCCTAGGGCCCTCAACATTGAGAGAGCCCTAATAAAAAACAACAGAAGCATTGGTAAAAGCATGATTAGGGTACAAACCCTAGGCCTCCGTAGAAACATAAACAATAACTATAGCGGATTAGTGAGGTTGCAATACCAGAAAGATTGAGACATTGTAGGTAATAACAAAATCTTGCAATCTAAAGATTGTAGCCAATAACAAGCACACTATGTAGCTTAGTGACATTTGTAAATGCAATCTACGGTAAAAAGAATGACAACCACTTGAGATGTGACAGTCAAAAAGAGGCTGAGCAGTGACAAGATAATAAAGCTCAAACCTTGCATATTGTAGTAAAGTGGAGATTTTAACACTGAAGCCTCTTTACCCCTCATGACCTTAAGGGTTTTTCAAATGCTTTAGGTAGTGTTAGACAAGGCAAATGCAATCGTGGAATGACTGTCCAAATGAAGTAACAGTGGTAATCATAGGTTCAATGTTTCTTCTTAGCCATTAATGTATAATGGAGGTAGTGGATTGCATGTTTGAGCAGTGTTTTGAGACTCATCAAAGATGAGAGAATAGTGAATAATACCTTGTGGACTATGAAGTAGTGTCAATAAGGTTGAAGGATCTTAAGAACTACAATACCATGAAACAATGAGTCCCCTGTAGTAAGTAGGTAGTCTATAGGGCATAGTTTGATTTTATAGAAGGATGCTCATGAAAGGAATCTTCAAGTGATAGTGAGTAAGTTGTTTGAGATTGCAATTGAGGGTGCAATACCCAGTCTTAAAGGAAGTTAGTAAAGTAGTAAATGTGCAAGAAAATTGAATTGTACACAACAAACAATTCACAATGTTATCTTGCATAATGCCTTGAGTTTGAAGAAAAAAATCTCATTGTATCTTCATGATGAAAGTGGCGACTTTAATGGTCAATCACTGGCAACCATGATTTTAAAACATGCTATTGTGCTTATGGAGGCAACATTTTAAGAAAGGCAGTGAGTGGTGGTTTGGAACAATGGCAGGTATGAAGGACTTGTTTTATATGCATACTATGCAGTCTAGCTTCAGACAACGTTCTTAGAAGAGATTGAAGGTGATTATGGAAACCAAGGGTTACTTGGTGAAAATGATTAAAGCAAAGACTGATCTATTTAAGTTTCACAATCATGAAGATATTAAAGATGTCATATGCAAAACCCTAGTAGCTAGAGTAATTAATACAGTGCCAAAGAGGATAGTGTGTTAGGGCAGATTTAGGAGATCTCCACATTATCTAATTACAAGGAAATACATCATTTATTTATTTTTTTAATTAAAAGAAATCATTCTAAACCCTATATAGAATACATTGATACTTCAAAAGCCTCTGAAGGAATTTCAGATTATGCAAATATATGTCAAGTAACATTTATAAGGTTTAGAAAATCTTGATCACTCTCTAGAATAGCCCATTAAACATGGGTTGTGCTTGAATGCACTACATAATTGATATAACACAACCACTTTGCATATCAACTAGAGTTATAGGCTCTTTATTGCAACAAGAGGTAATCACTCTTGGATCATGCTATAATTACATCGTAACCTGTTAAACTTGAGACAACCTGAATGCACCCAATGATGATTGACACCTACATTATACAACCCTAATTAACTACATTATATGAGTGCCTCCATTTCTATCACAACAAGACACATTAAACTTGGGTCACACATGAATGCATCTTGTATTTGTTATAGAACAATCGCGCTACATGATCTATTACTAGATTTATGGATCACATAATTACAGTCACACAAGAATCTATTCCTTTGGTTGTGATCTTATGGTGATTCCACACAACAAAATCTGGACATGAAATTCTCAAAACCCTTAACCTCTAAAAATGAAATCTGATGAGATGTTGCTTTAAAATATGATTTTCAAACCTCGAACTACAAATCTGACTTCACAACTAAATTCTACAAAAAGACAATGACTACCCTCAACCTGGCGATATCTTCTTGAATTTTTTCTGATTTTTCCCAAGAAAATCATCCTTAGTTCTCCAAAAACTATCTCAAGTAGAGCAAAACATAGTCGCAATAAAATCAGGCACGAACTCACTTTTCTTTATGTTGGACACAATTTGATTTTTCTATTTTTCATGTTTGTCGGTAAATTCGACGAAGGTCGATAGCCATACCTCGGACAACCCTGCGTCTGCTTCAAAATTTCGACAAATATTAGGGATAAAATTTCAAAAAATTTAAAACTACACATCAAATTTTACAAGCACTCGACGATACATCAAATTATACATATTTCGTTGGACAGTTTCGTTGGATTTTGTAGTCAAATGAGTTAGTGAAAGTATGTTACACGATGGTAGTTTTTTGGTTTTTCCTTGCTGATTAATCAGCTCTCGTAGTTCAGGAAGTTTTGTAATGTTGATACCACTGAAAATATGAAATTTAATATTTTAATAAAATCATATATTACAGATCAAAAAAAAAATCTATCTTTTTCAAGAAGTTATTTTTTCAAAAAACAAACGATATGTCTCTTTAGCACATGAACACCTATAAAACTCGTAGATTATATTTTTGAGGAGTTCTTACATGTTGGTGAAAAATTAGTTTTTCAAAATAAGGACAATCTAGGTCCACTCAGAATTACATTCTCTACAAAACCCATTTCTCAGATATTTGATAAAAAGATTAAATTTTTTTGCCTATGTTACCTCTACTATTTCTACTTTTCAAACAAATCTATCCTTTTCAAGAACAACTTATTTTTTCAAAAAATAGACGATCTGAATCACTTCTGCACGCCAACACCTATAACACCCATATTTTTTATTTTCCCAAAAGAAATTGTTTCATAGAATTCTATTTTTCAGGGGGTTTTGCAAGTTGTTGAAAAATTAGTTTTTTGAAAAGAGGACGACATGGGTCTACTCAGAATGGCATTCTCTACAAAGCCCATTTCTTGGATTTTTCATTACAAGATTGAAAAAACTTGCCTCTTTTACCTCCACTGCTTCTACTTTTCAAAAAAATCTATCTTTTTCAAAAACAACTTATTTTTTCAAAAATCGGACGATCTGGGTCTCTTGAGGAAATGAGTACCTATAAAACCCATATTTTTTATTTCCCCAAAAAAAATTGTTTCGTAGATTCTATTTTTTAGGGGTTCTTACATGTTGGTGAAATATTAGTTTTTCAAAAAAAGGACGATCTGGGTCTACTCAGAATGACATTCTCTACAAAACCCATTTATCCCATTTTTCATAAAAAGATTCAAAACATTTACCTCTGTTAACTCTACTGCTTCTACTTTTCAAAAAAATATTTTTCAAGAACTTATTTTCTCAATAAACCAACGATTCGTGTCTCTTTACAACACGAGCGATTTCCTAAATGTGGCTATAAATCAACAAAAAGAGAAGGTTAGCGAAAGGTGGTAGAAAATACACGTACAAAATAGAAAACAATAGTGCAATCCACAATCATAGTCACCAAAGTTGATTGATGGCCCACAAAAACTAAAACACGAGCGGTTTCCTAGGTGCAGCTATAAGTCACAAAAAATGAAGGTTCGTGAAAGGCGATACAAAATATGTGTATAGAATTCACAACTACAGTGTAATCCACAATCATAGTGACCAATGTTGATTGATGGCCCACGACAACTCAAACATGAGCATTTTCCTAAATGCGGCTATAATTCAACGAAAAAAGAAGATTTGTGAAAGGCGATTAAGAGTATGTGTACATAATGCACAACTATAGTACAATTCACAATAGTAGACACCAAAGTTGATTGATGTCCTATAAAAACTCAAACATGAGGGGCTTCCTAAATATGACTATAACTCAACAAAAAATGAAGGTTCACAAGAGGTGATAGAAAAGACACATATAGAATGCACAATTACAGTGTAATCCACAAGCGTAGTCACCAAAGTTGATCGATGGCCCATGACAACTCAAACACGAGTGTTTTCCTAAATGCGGCTATAAATCAACAAAAAATGAAGATTTGTGAAAGGCGATTAAAAATATGCATACAAAATGAACAACTACAGTACAATCATATTCACCAAAGATGATTGATGGCCCACAAAAACTCAAACACGAGCGTTATCCTAAATGCGGCTATAACTCAACAAAAAATGAAGGGTCATGAAAGGAAATTAAAAATATGTGTACATAATACACAACTATAGTACAATACAAAATCATAGTCACCAAACTTGATTGATGGCCAAGAAAATCTCAAACTTGAGCGGTTTCCTAAATGCGGTAGAAAATATGCATACAAAATGCACAAATACAATGTAATCCACAAGCATAGTCACCAAAGTTGATTGATCGCCCATGAAAGGTGATCGAAAACACGTGTATAGAATGGACAACTACAGTGTACTCAATAATCGTAGTCACCAAAGTTGATCGATGGCCCACGAAAACTCAAACACAAGCGGTTTGCTAAATGCTGCTATAACTGACCAAAAATTGAAGGTTCGCAAAAGGTGATAAAAAATACACATACAAAATAGACAACTACAGTGCAATACACAAGTTTTGTCACCAAAGTTGATCGATGGCCAACAAAAACTCAAACACGAAATGGCTTCCTATGCGCAGGGGTTGTCCATTCTCAGACATGGATGGAGAGTGGTTTTAGAACCTTCATTTTTTATTGATTCTATAGACACATTTGTAAAAACCGATCGAAGCTGAAAGCCTTTCAATGCACCATCGCATCAATTTTCTGATTATGCTTGTGGATTACACTATATTGTGCATTCTATACGCCAGATTTTTCTCTACCACCTTTATCCTTCCGATGGTTGAGTTATACCCATATTTAGAAACCGCCGATGTATGAAGTTTAGGCCATCAATCAAGTTTGGTGACGGGGCCTTCTTGGATTGTACTTGAAATGTTTCAGTATTCTATAGGCATATTTTAATTCTCCACAAATTTTGCTTTGAGTTATAGTGATTTATGAATGCTTGTTTGAGCTTTCGTTCACTTCATCAATCACTTTGGTGACTGGCTAATTAGAATTACGATCAGATTTGTGCGCCTGCTATTACGTATTTATCGCCTTTCAGAAACCTTCATTTTCATGGAGTTATAGCCACAATTTAGGAAACGAATTAACTTCCTCGTCAGATCAATTCCACTTTTGGTGATCATTTATTGTAGATTACACTATAGTTGTGCATTTTATACGTGTATTTTATATTTCCTTTCACGAAACTTCATTTTTCATTGAGTTATACCCGCACTTAGGTAACCATTATAACTCAAATACAAGCAGTTTCCTAAGTGCGGCTATAACTCAACAAGAAATGAAGGTTCACAAAAGATGATAGAAAATACATGTATAGAATGCACAACTACAGTGCAATCCACATCATAGTCACCAAAGTTGATGGATGGCCCACAAAATCTCAAACACAAGTAGTTTCCTCATTGCGGCTATAACTCAACAAAAAATTGAGGTTCAAGAAAGGCGATAGAAAAAAAATGTATATGATGCACAACTACAGTGTAATCACCAATCGTAGTCACAAAAGTTGATTGATGGCCCATGAAAACTCAAACACGACCATTTTCCTAAATATGGCTATAACTCAACAAAAGAAAGGGTCGTGAAATGTGATTAAAAATATGCATACAGAATGGAAAACTATAGTACAATCCAGAATTGTAGTTACCAAAGTTGATTGATGGCCCACAAAAACACAAACATTACTAACTTCCTAATCTAGCTATAACTCAAGAAAAAATGAAGGTTTGTGAAAGGCAATAGAAAATATGTGCATAGAATGCAAAAATAGAGTGTAATCCACAATCGTAGTCACCAAAGTTAATTGATGGCACATGAAAAATCAAGCACAAGTGGTTTGCTAAATGCGGCTATAACTCAAAAAAAAATGAAGGTTCACAAAAGGTGATAGAAAATATGCGTACAAAATAGACAACTATAGTGCAATCCACAATCATAGTCACCAAAGTTGATTGATGGCCCATGAAATCTCAAACATGAGCAATTTCCTCATTGCAGCTATAGCTCAACAAAAAATGAAGGTTCGCAAAAGGCAATAGAAAATTAGAGTTACTAATGAACATCTACAGTGCAATCCTCAAGCGTAGTCACCAAAGTTGATCGATGGTCCACAAAAACACAAAGACGAGATTTTTCCTAAGTGCAACTATAACTAAAAAAAAATGAAGGTTTGAGAAAGGAAATAGAAATTACGCATATAGAATGCACAAGTATAGTGTAATCCACAGGTGTAGTCACCAAAGTTGATCGATGGCCGACGAAAACTCAAACTTGAGCAATTTCCCTAATGTGGGTATAACTCAACAAAAAATGAAGTTTAGCGAAATGCAACAAAAAACACACGTACAAAAAGGACAACTACAATGCAATCCAATATCCTAGTCACCAAAGTTAATCGATGGCCCATGAAAACTCAAACACAAGTGGTTTCATAAGTTCAACTACAACTCATACACGAGCGTTTTCCTAAATCTTGCTATAACTCAACAAAAAATGAAGGTTGACGAGATGCAATAGAAAATACGCATTCAAAATGTACAACTATAGTGCAATCCACAATCATAGTCACCAAAGTTGATCAATGGCCCACAAAAACTCAAACATGAATGGTTTCCTAGGTGTAGCTCTAACTCAACGAAAAATGAAGGTTCACGAAAGATGATAGAAAATACATTTATAGAATGCACAACTATAGTGTAATCCACAATCTTATTCACCAAAGTTGATTGATGGCCCACGAAAACTCAAACACGAGCATTTTCATTAATGCGGCTATAAATCAACAAAAAGTGAAGGTTTGTCAAAGGCAATTAAAAATATGCGTACAAAATGCACATACAGTACAATCCACAATCGTAGTCATGAAAGCTTATTGGTGGCCCACAAAAACTCAAGCATGAGAGGTTTCGTAAATGCAGCTATAACTCAACAAAAAAGGAAGGTTCATGAAAGGCGATAGAAAATACGTGTATAGAATGGATAACTATAGTATCATTTCCAATTGTAGTCACCAAAGTTGATTGATGGCCAACAAAATCTCAAACACGAGTAGGTTCCTAAATGCGGCTATAACATAACAAAAAATGAAGGGTCGAGAAAGGTGATAGAAAATTAATGTTCATAATGCACAACTACAGTGCAATCAACAATTGTAGTCACCTAAGATATGAAGGCACACGAGCATGGGCAAGGGAAAGAAAAAAGGGATTTCAAAAATCCAAGCAACAGGAATGGAAATGGAGCAAGATCAGAGAAATCACAGTCGAATCAGGAGCTGGAATCGAGTAAGAAGCAAGGTAAGGATGATCAGGATAATGTGGACTCCGGAAACAAAATCCAGGTGGAACTTGGAAGAAAGGATATTTCGGCGGTTAATCCTGCTGCTTCCTCTGACAGAAAAAAAATGAGAAAGCTAAAGTTGTGGTGGGGACCACTAGCGGTATTGGAGGAAATCATAAACCCTGGACCTCTCTGTTCGGGGTAAAACCAAATGGAAAGTCATCTTTTCCGCCAATGCAAAATATTTCTTCCCCGAAAAAAGGTAAGTTTGCAATTTTTATCCCAGATTCGCTAATTGATCATAATATCACTCTAATGGAAAGAACTCTGGTTGGGAAGTTTATGGGCCCTAGACCAAATATTGAAGTGGTCAGGGAGTTTGTTAAAAATAAATGGAGAATGAATGGAAAAGTTTCAATTGCTGCTCTTCCAAAGGGTTTTTTTGCATTTGAATTTACTTGTGGAGAGGACATCTTGGGTGTTAGAAGTTGGGGTCCTTGGGTAATAGGGAAATCTTCCCTGGCTCTAAAGAAGTGGTCCTCTAACTTGGACCTCTCAGACTCCATTTTTGAGAATGTCCCAGTTTGGGTTAGACTACCGAGCCTGCCTCTAGAGTATTGGAATGAAGATATTTTTAATGGTATTGTGAGTTCCTTTGGTGAGCTCCTTTCTATTGATACTATGACAGCAGCTAGAAAGAGATTGGTTTTTGCGAGAATATGTGTGGGGGTCTCCTAGAAAGATGACCTTCCTTCTTCAATTGAGATCCAGTCTAAACTTGGATCCTGGTTGCAGAATATAGAGTTTGAAACCATCCCGTTTGCCTGCTTCAAGTGCAGGAAATCTGGGCACTAGGCTAAAAAATGTTCCTTAAAATGCCACATCAGAGAAAGAGAAGCCAGCTGGTTCTTTAAAATCGGTTTGGAAAAAAAATTAAGAGGAGATAGTAAGGAAAATAAAGAGTCTAATGTTCAGGACTTGGAAAATAAAGAGTCTAATATTCAGAGCGCCTCTTTTGAGACTGAAGCGGTTATGGAAAATAATGGAGAGATCCCTCTGGATCCCCATTATATGAATCTTGTTAAAACATTACCTTCTAAGGAAAATGGATCCAATGAGGATTTGTCGGCTAGGGAAGAAGATCTGAACCAAAAAGAAAAATCTTTGTCCCAAGTGACAATCCCAACTGTGAAAAATGTTGAAACCCTGGGTTTGGAGGATATTCCTAGTAAGTGCTTGTCCTTGGAACTGAATATCCCATTCCCTTTCCCGTCTTCTAAAGATCTTTCCCTTCTGGGTGCTGTAAAATTTTTGGATCCCAACCACTTGGAGGTGGTCAAGGACTCCCTTGAAAACCCAGACCATTCTACTTATCTTTCTAGTAATTTCTCAGCTTTGCATGTGAATAGTAATATGGATACATTACCCTAGGAACAAAGGATCTTAACTGATAAGGAATGGGAATCTAGTGGAGAGACAAATAGCCAAGAAGAGATTGATAAAGAAGAGAACTTATCAAAGAAGAAGAAGAAAAAATAAACAAAGGAAGACTCCAAGTGACATTTCTACCAGATCAAAAGCTAAGGCAGACTGTGGAGCAATAAAGAATTCACAAGGGAAAAAGTCTTCCAAAAGGACAAGAGAGCAGAATAGCTTCCAAGATATAGCAGATGGGTCTCAGAAAACCATCCCAGAATGCCTTAATTCCCCTAGTAATTCATGAAGATTATGTCTTGGAATATCAGGGGACTCAATAGCCCCCATAAGCAGGATGTTCTTCACAATTTTGCTAGAGATCACAAGCCTGATATTCTTTTAATTCAGAAGACTAAAATGTCAAAGGAGAAAGTTGAAAAGATGAAACTTTTCCAACACTGTAGTACTCATGGTAATAACTCGAGTGGCGCTTTTGGAGGCATTGCTACTTTCTGGAATAGCCACATAATCAAAGGAGATCTGATTTTGGAAGGAACGAATCATACTGCCACTAGATTCACACATATTAGGGACAACTTCAGCTGGATTCAACTAAATATTTATGCCCCCAATGGAAAAGGAATGAGAAAATACTTTTAGTTGGAGTTGGCTGCCTTTAGGAGGATTTTTGGCAGTGAGGCTTGGGTTATTATGGGTGATTTCAATACACCCTTAATGAATGGAGAAAAGTTTGGAGGATCCCAGATCAATGTGGAGAGCAAAGAGGATCTTCAGAGCTTCATTGACAATCAAGGGCTGATAGATCTAGATTTACATGGCACTTCCTTTACCTGGTCTAATCGTAGAAAGGGGATGGATCTCATACAGGTCAGATTAGATAGATCTTTAATTTCCAATCATTGGTTTTTTTATTATTACTGCTCTCTTAAAGCTCTCTCAAGGATTGGTTCTGATCATTTCCCTATCAGTTTTATTGTGGATCCTATAAAAAAGAAGAAAAATATCCCTTTCAGATTTGAAAAAATGTGGATCTCCCATCCTTCTCTTAAAGAGGATATTAGGAAATGGTGGAATATAAGTATTCCTGGTACTGCTATGTTTAGAATAGCTAAAAAACTAAGGGAAGTGAAATGTAATCTGAAAAAATGGAAAAAGGAGTCATTTGGGAACATCTTTAGGTTCAAGTCTGACCTCCAGACAGAATTGGGTGATATTCAATATAAAATCCGGAAGGAGGCATATTTGAATGATACTAAGGAAAAAGAGAATGAGATCATCACTAAGATGCATGATATAATCAGTAAGGAGGAGGAGTTCTAGAGGCAAAGATCTAGGGCTCTATGGTTATCTGCAGGTGACAAAAATACCAGATACTTTCATCTATCGGCTTCAAAACATAGAGCTATCAATAGAATATCTCAAATTGAAGTGAATGGCATCAGGTATGAGGAGGAGGAGGATATTAGAAAGCATGGTTGCTCTTTCTTCAAACATCTTCTTTCGGCGAATGATGAAATTAACCAAATTGATCAGGATCAATTAGTTGAAGCTATACCAAGAATTATCAATCAGGAAAATAACTCTTTGCTGTCTGCTATCCCCACCAATGAGGAAGTCAAGCATGATGTTTTCTCCTTTGATGGGAGTAAAGCTCTGGGTCCAGATGGTTTCCCTTTATTTTTCTTTTAGTGGCTTTGGGAGATAGTTGGAGATGATGTGGTGAATGTTGTTAAAGAATTTTTTAGATCTAGAAGTCTCCTAAAAGAATTAAATGCCACCTTTTTGGTCCTTATCCCCAAGAAACCTGGAGCTAATAATTTTGAGGCTTTCAGACCCATAAGTCTTTGCAATTCTATATATAAAATCATCTCTAAGGTTTTAACCTAGATATTTTTAACCTTTTTTCCATCTTTGATTTCTCCTCAATAGAATGGCTTTGTCCCTGGCAGACAAATCCTAGACTCTATTGTAACGGTGCATGAGAATATTCATTCCTTAGTGGAATCGAAGACTGAAGGCTTTTCTTATTCAAAATTTTAAAGGCTTTTGGATTTTGTAACAGGGTTCTTCAAATGGTGGAATAGCTTGTGTCTACTACTTCCATATCGGTTATGGTTAATGGATCCCCTACCTCCTTTTTCCAAAGTACCAGAGGTCTAAGACAGGGTGATCCTATCTCTCCCATTCTATTCACTATTATGGCTAAAAGTCTTGGCAGAAATTTGAAAAAGTTGGTTGACTATAGATCTCTTCTTGGTCTCAAACCTTCCTATGGTAACATGGTTTGTTCTGATCAACAATTCATTGATGATACTATGCTTATGGGTAAAGCTTCGGTCTCTAAAGGAAAAAATTTAAAACAGTTGCTTGATAAGTATGGGAGAGCTTCAGGACAGTTGATCAACAATAAAAAAAGTTCTCTATTCTTCTTCAACACGTCGGTTCATAGACAGACTAAAATTGCTAGAATACTTGGCTGCAGGGTGGACTCCTTACCTGCCACCTATCTTGGTTTACCCTTAAGCCTTAAACCTCCTGAATCTTTTTGGCTTTTTTTGGTTGAGATATTCAACAAGAAGCTTGCTAGATGGAAAGGAGCTCTGTTAAGTCAAGCAGGAAAACTTCAACTCCTCAAAGCCTCGCTCCAGAATCTGCCGATCTACGCACTGAGCCTTTTCAAGATTCCTGCTAAATTTACTGATGCCATAGAAAAGATTCAAAAAATATTTCTATGGTCGGGTGTTGAAGAAAAAAAAAATACTGCCTTTAATTGGTTGGAATTTGGTTTGTAGACCAAAAAAAGCCGGAGGATTAGGTCTTAGAAGAATCAAAACGGTTAACAAAATCCTTCTCGCAAAACAAATTTGGATAATTTTCTCATCTTCATGGGAATGGACAGATATCATGGCTAGAAAATATTCAGAAAACAACCATTCCTTTATTATCCTGAAAGATTCCCACCTTCTTCCTAGAGGTTCTACTTGCTGGAATAATCTAATCAATGGTAAAAATATTGTGGACTCAGGAACTGGATGGCAAGTGAGAAGTAGAAACCATACTAGATTTTGGGAGGATAGATGGCTTTTTAAGGAGCCCCTTCTAAAAATCAATTCCTTTAATGAATGGGCTGAGAATTGCAAGGCCCGTTTTGGTACTTATTTGAAAGACTACAGAGTGAATGGTAAATGGGTGGATCTGGGTCTTGTTAGTCAAACTCTAGCTCCTATTTAGTCTTCTTTGCTGGCTATTAGACTTTGTTCTGACCAGTTGGATGATCGTATTATCTGGTTTGACGAACCCTCAAGAAATTATTTTGTTTCGTCTACTTTTTCCAGGATTAATTCATCTCAAGAATCTCCTTCGTTCTGGTTGAAGGCTTGGTTCAAACATTTGATCCCTAAAATCAACATTTTTTTCTGGATCCTTCCCAAAAACAAGGTGCTCACAATTAACAACCTTAGCAAATGCGGATTTCAAATACCTAACAAATGTTTTCTTTGTAAGATGGAGGCTGAATCTGTGTGTCATTTGTTCCTTCATTGCTCATTTGCTGCTGCTATTTGGGAAAATAATTTTAGTTTGTGGCATCTTTCTTGGGTTTTTCCTTCATCCATTGAAGACTTCTTCCTTCAATGGAAAGCCCCAACTAAAAATACTTTTCTCAAGCTCTTATGGGATTTCTCTTTCCCTCATGTTGCTTGGGGTCTTTGGAAAGAATGCAACAATAGAATTTACAAAGATAAAGAAGCTTCTGTGGACATAGTCTTTGATAAAATTGTCAGATTCTTGAAGGAAAATGTCAATGTTTTTTCACATAAGGTTTTCTTTTCTGAGAAAGAGGTGAATTTGTCCTATGACCTTATAGTTGCTAAGGATTGGAATATTAGCCTTGAATTTCCTTGCGCTCCTAAGAAAGATAAAAAGGACAAAGAGGGTGTTCGTTGGTCCTTTCTACCTAATGGATGGGTCAAAGTTAACTTTGATGATGCGGCTAAAGGTAATCCTGGGGCAGCGGGTTGTGGTGGAGTCATAAGGGATTCCTTTGGCAATTTCCTTGGAGCGACGACCTCTCCTCTCAGTTCCCAAACCAATCATTTGGCGGAGGTTGTTGGCCCTTATCACATTATAAATTTAGCCCAAAGTCTTAACTTTAAGAATCTTTGGCTGGAAGGTGACTCCAAAAATATAATTGACTGCCTCCATGGCAAGTCTCCCCCCTTGTGGACTATAAAATCTTAGATCGATGATGCCATATTGACCTTGGCTAAGTTTGATAAAGTTAAAATATCACATGCTTATAGAGAAGCTAATGTTGTTGCAGATTTTTTTGCTAATGAAGGAGTTAGGAGTAATGATTCACGCACCTAGATTAATGTTAGTGATCTAAGTTCTAATGTCTGTGCTTTATTGAATTATGATAAATCACATGGACAAGAGGTGTGTCATCCCTTTAATTAGGACAGGTTGGATCTTTCACATCACAATCATTAGATTGTATGGGACTGAGCTCGAAGGCTTAGTCTGCAAGGAAACATTGCATGCTTTGTGGGTTCTCAGATTTGGTAGGGCCATTTTTAGTAAAGATTCCGTCTGTGTCTACCCCACTGTGTTGGCCAAGATGGGTGGAGAAAGGAAACGAATCGAGCTAGACAGCTATGAAATGCACACCAAAAATGTTAAGGTTTGGAATAAAGTTAAAAGCGGTGGGTTACTTCCTTTCCTGGAGAAGCTCCATGGTTCCAATCAGGCGGATACAAACCTTTTTGAGAAAAACTGGAATAATGGAAACCTTACCCTATTTGGTAGGAATGTGGAGCTCAATGAAAATTTGATTGTTGAAGTGACGAGCTTGTCTACTGATGGAAAGAAGTTCTTCAGGGATAGGGATTTTTCTGATGATGCCATTATCAGATTTCCTAAAAAAGAAAAAGAAAGGTTGAATCTTGTGAAAATTGCTAACAGCTACCTTTGAAGCTGACACCATAAAAGCCCTTTGGAGAAAGGTCCTGTGGGTCATCATGGAGTACATTACGGTGGATGGGCGCTTCACCAGGGTCTATGGCTATCACTTTGCTCTACTCAATCACTTCCGCTACAAGGTAAGGGTTTCGCTCCCCTATTATCTTTTCTGTTCTCTTAGGAAAAGCTTGGATGATCATAAGAAAAACCCTAGAAGATTCCCTATCCTGCATACTGGGCTGATTAGGTTGATAGTTGAGCATTATCAAAAATTTCTCATCCCCGCTAATCTGGAAACCCTTCCTGATTATGAGGAAGATGACATTGAGCCCAGTTGTTCAGAGTATTTGCCTAATTTAAGTCCAGCTGGAACTGTCCTTAGCTCGCATGCTGTCCTTTCTGGAAAGAAAAACCCTATCCCTTTTTCTGATAAGGCTCGTGCTGAGTTTGAGCTGGGAAGCCCCTCCTTCAAGACCAGTACTGTTGATAAGAACCCCCAAGCTAAAAATATTATTTCCTATTCTAAATATTCCCTTGAATCTGAGGCGTCTGGTGCCAATAATATTGAGTCTAGTGTCGAGTCGTTGTTGGAAAGATCTGCTAGAGATGGTTCCCCTGTTACTCCTAACCCTGAAGAAACATGTTTAAACACTAGAAGGGATCCCGCTTTGGATGTTCTAAATTTAGCCAAAACTAATGTTGATTCCCATTTCAAATTTTTGGAATGGACTTTCAATGAAATTAATGAGTTAAAGATAAAAAAAATTGGGCCCTTCAAAGCAAATTAGAAGAGTTGGGAGCCAAGATTGCTGCGATTGAAAAGAAAGATGTGGATCAAGGAGATCATGGTCTCATAAAATAAAATCGATACAATGCTGACAATAACAAAAAGATTGAAATGGAGGTTGAGAATATTAGGAACACCATCAAAATTGTCGTAGAGCAAAACAACCGAATGGCCAGACACAATGCCATTATAATTAATGCTATGACCAAGAAGTTAGATAGAACCAATAGGGGTCTCTGGTGGTGGACCTGGAGGAGACCAATGATGAAAGCCAGGAAAAGGATACTGGAATATCAAAGAGAACCAGAGCAAATCTGAAGAGAAAGCCCCCCCCACTCTAAAGATGATTCAAATTTGTAAAAAGGGAGTCCATGACATGCAAAATTTGGAGGCGGAGATGGAGTCTGTCCTCAAGACTCTGGGTTAGTTGCGGCTAGTTTTTTGTTGTCTGCTTTGCTGGCCTTTTTTAATTGACCTTTTTGGTCTATTACAGTTGGTTGTTGTTTGCTCTGTCCTTTTCCTTTCTGGAAGTTGGTGTTTTCTATTGGACTTTTGTTTCCTTTCCTTATTTTTGTAAACTTTGTGGTTTCAGGTCCCTGTAAAACCCATTTTACCCTTTATCAAAAACAATTGTAGTCACCAAACTTGATTGATGGCCCACAAAAAATTCAAACACGAGCATTTTCCCAAATGTGGGTATAACTCAAAATAAAATCAAGGTTCAAGAAAGGCGATAAAAAGTATGCTTAGAAAATGCACAACTATAGTACAATCCATGAGCGATTTCCTAAATGTGGCTATAACTCAACGAAAAATTAAGGTTTGCAAAATGTGATAGAACATAAGTGTATAGAATTCACAACTATAGTGCAATGCACAATCATAGTCACCAAAGTCGATTGATGGTCCACGAAAACTAAAACACGAGTGGTTTCCTAAATGCGGCTGTAACTCGACTAAAAATGAAGATTCGTGAAGGGAAATAGAAAATACATGTACATAATGGACAACTACAATGCAATCCACAATTTTAGTCACCTAACTTGATCAATGGCCCATGAAAACTCAAAGATGAGCGGTTTCCAAAATACAGCTATAACTCAACAAAAAATGAAGGTTCACAAAAGGGGATAGAAAATACGCATATAGAATGGACACCTACAGTGTAATCCACAATTGTAGTCACCAAAGTTGACCGATACCCCATTAAACTCAAACACAAGCTGTTTCTTAAGTACAACTATAACTCAATGAAAAAATTGAGTTTCGCGAAAGTCGATAGAAAAAATGCGTACAAAATGCACAATTATAGTATAATCCACAGTTGTAGTGACCAAAGATGACCAATGGCCCATGAAAATGCATACACGAGCATTTTCGTAAATGCGGCTATAACTCAACAAAAAGTGAAGGTTCATGAAAGGAAATTAAAAATATGTGTACAAAATGTACAATCCACAATTGTAGTCACCAAAGTTGATTGATGGCCCACAAAAACTCAAACATGAGCAGTTTTTTAAATGTGGTTATAACTCAATAAAAAACACTAGTTCGCAAAAGGTGATAAAAAATACACATATAGAATGCACAAATACAGTGTAATCCACAAGCGTAGTCGCTAAAGTTGACCAATGGTCCACTAAAACTCAAATAGGAGTGGTTTCCTAAATGCGGCTATAAATAAAAAAAATGAAGGTTTGCAAAAGGCGATAGAAAATATGCGTATAGAATGCACAACTACAATGTAATCTATAATTGTAGTCTCCAAAGTTGATTGATCACCCACAAAAATGCAAACAAGAGCATTTTCCTAAATGCGGCTATAACTCAACAAAAAATGAATGTTCCTGAAAGGTAATTAAAAATATGCATATAGAATGCACAACTATAGTACAATCCACAATTGTAGTCACCAAAGTGGATTGATGGCCCACAAAAACTCAAACATGAGCGATTTCCTAAATGTAGCTATAACTCAACAAAAATGAAAGTTCATGAAAAAAGATAGAAAATACACGTACAAAATACACAACTACAGTGTAATCCACAATCACAGTCAACAAAGTTGATTGGTGGCTCACGGAAAACTCCAACACGAGCGGTTTCCTACATGTAGCAATAACTCAACGAAAAATTAATGTTTGCGAAATGGGATAGAAAATACGTGTAATTCACAACTACAGTGCAATGGAAAATTATAGTCACCAAAGTTGATCGACAACCCACGAAAACTCAAACACTAGTGGTTTCCTAAATATGACTGTAACTCAACAAAAAATGAATGTTCATGAAAGGTAATAGAAAATACACGTACAAAATGGACAACTACAATGCAATCCACAATCATAGTTTAGGAAACTGCTAATGTTTGAGTTTTTGTTGGCCATCAATCAACTTTGGTGACTACTATTGTGGATTGTACTCTATTTGTGCATTCTATATGCATATTCTTAATCGCTTTTCATGAATCTTCATTTTTTGTTTAGTTATAGCCACATTTAGGAAAACATTAGTGTTTGAGTTTTTGTGTGCCATCAATCAACTTTCATAACTATGATTGTGGATTACACTGTAGTTGTGCATTCTATACGTGTATTTTCTATCGCATTTCATGAACCTTCATTTTCCATTGAGTTATAGCCGCACTTAGGAAACCGCTCGTGTTTTAGTTTTCATGGGCCATTGATCAACTTTGGTGACTACAATTGTGGATTGCACTGTAGTTGTCCAATCTGTATGCATATTTTCTATCGCCTTTTGTGAACCTTTATTTTTCATTGAGTTATAGTTGCATTTAGGAAACCGCTCATGTTTGAGTTTTCGTGGGCCATTGATCAACTTTGGTGACTACGATTGTGGATTGCACTGTAGTCCATTCTGTATGTGTATTTTCTATCACCTTTAGCGAATATTCATTTTTTGTTGATTTATAGCATCATTTAGGAAACTGCGGGTATTTGAGTTTTTGTGGGCCATCGATCAACTTTGGTGACTATGCTTTTGGATTACACTGTAGTTGTGCATTCTATACACTTATTTTCTATTGCCTTTCGAGATCATTTATTGTTGAGTTATAGATGCATGTAGGAAACCACTCATGTTTTAGTTTTTGTGGGCCATTAATCAACTTTGGTGACTATGATTGTGGATTGTACTATAATTGTGCATTTTGTATGCATATTTCTAATCGCCTTTCATGAACCTTCAATTTTTCTTGAGTGATAGCCGCAATTAGGAAAACGCTCGTGTTCGAGTTTTCGTTGGCCATCAATGAACTTTGGTGAATATGATTGTGGATTACACTGTAGTTGTGCATTCTATATGCGTATTTTCTATCTCCTTTCATGAACTTTAATTTTTCATTGAGGTATAGCTGCACTTAGGATACCGTTCATGTTTGAGTTTTCGTGGGCCATCAAAAATTTTTGGTGACTATGATTGTCGATTGTACTGAAATTGTCCATTATGTACATGTATTTTCTATTGCCTTTCATCAACCTTCATTTTTTGTTGAGTTATAGACGCATTTAGGAAACTGCTCGAGTTAAATTTTTCATGGTCCATCGATCAACTTTGGTGACTACAATTGTGGATCTTGTACTATAGTTGTGCATTTTGTATGCATATTTTTATTCGCCTTTCACAAACCTTCATTTTTTGTTTTGCTATAGCCGCATTTAGGAAATCGCTCATGTTTGAGTTCTTGTGGGCCTTTGATCAACTTTGGTGACTACCATTATGGATTATACTATAGTTGTGCATTCTATATGTGTATTTTCTATCGCCTTTCGTGAACTTTCATTTTTCTTTGATTTATAGCTGCACTTAGGATAACGCTCGAGTTTGAGTTTTTGTTGGCCATCTATCAATTTTACTAACTATGATTGTGGATTACATTGTAGTTGTGAATTCTATACGCATATTTTTTATCGCCTATCGTGAAGCTTCATTTTTGTTGAGTTATAGCTACACTGAGGAAACCGCTCGTGTTTGAGTTTTCATGGGTGTTTGAGTTTTCTTGGGCCATCGATCAACTTTGGTGACTTCGATTATGGATTGCACTATAGTTTTCCATTTTGTATGGGTATTTTCTATCGCCTTTCATCAACCTTCATTTTTTGTTGAGTTATAGCAGCATTTAAGAAATCACTCGTGTTTGAGTTTTTGTGAGCCATCGATCAACTTTTATGACTACACTTGTGGATTAAAATGTAGTTTTTGATTCTATACGCATATTTTATATCGCCTTTTGTGAGTCTTCATTTTTTGTTGAGTTATAGCTGCATTTAGGAAAGCGCTCATGTTTGAGTTTTTGTGGGCCATCGATCAAATTTGGTGACTACTATTGTGGATTACACTGTAGTTGTGCATTTTATACGCGTCTTTTCTATCACCTTTTGCGAACCTTCACTTTTTGTTGAGTTATAGTCGCACTTAGGAAACCACTCATGTTTGAGCTTTCGTGGTCCATCGATAAACTTTAGTGACTATGATTGTGGATTTAACTGTAGTTGTCCATTCTATACACATATTTTCTATCACCTTTTGCGAACCTTTATTTTTTGTTGAGTTATAGATGCATTTAGGAAACCACTCAAGTTTGAGTTTTCTTGGGAAATCGATCAACTTTGGTGACTACGATTGTGGATTGCACTGTAGTTGTGCATTCTATACATGTATTTTCTATCGCCTTTCATGAATGTTCACTTTTCCTTGAGTTATAGTAGCACTTAGGAAATCGCTTGTGTTAGAGTTTTCGTGAGCCATCGATCAACTTTGGTGACTACAATTTTGGAAACCACTCATGTTTGAGTTTTTGTGGACTATCAATGAACTTTGATGACTATGATTGTGGATTGAATAGTACATGTGTATTCTATACACATATTTTCTATCACCTTTCAAGAACCTTCATTTTTTGTTGAGTTATAGCCACATTTAGGAAACCCCTCATGTTTGAGTTTTCGTGGGCCATCGATCAACTTTGGTGACTGGAATTGTGGATTGTACTGTAGCTTTCCATTATGTACGCATATTTTCTCTCAGCTTTTGTAAACCTTCTTTTTTTTGTTGAGTTATAGCCGCATTTAGGAAACCACTCGTGTTTGAGTTTTCATGGGCCATCAATCAACTTTGGTGACTATGTTTGTGGATTACAGTGTAGTTGTGCATTCTATATGCGTATTTTCTATCACCATTCATGAACATTCATTTTTTGTTGAGTTATAGCTAAACTTAGGAAACTGCTCATGTTTGAGTTTTCATGGGCTATCGATCAACTTTCTATCGCCTTTCATGAACCTTCATTTTTTTGTTGAGTGAAAAATTAGTTTCTCAAAAAAAGGACGATCTGGGTCTACTTAGAATGATATTCTCTACAAAACCCATTTCTCAAAATTTTCATAAAAAGATTCAAAAAAATTTCCTCTGTTACCTCTACTACTTCTACTTCTTAAAAAAATCTATCTTTTTCAAGAATAACTTATTTTTTCAAAAAACAGACGATCTGGGTCTCTTTAGCACACGAGCACCTATAAAACCCATATTTTCAATTTTCCCAAAAAAAATTGTTTCGTAGATTCTATTTTTGAGGGGTTCTTGCATGTTGGTGAAAAATTAGTTTTTTGAAAAAAGGATATTTTGGATTTACTCAGAAGGACATTCTCTACAAAAGCAATTTCTCATATTTTTTAGAAAAAGATTCAAAAAATTTGCCATGATACCTCTACTGCTCTACTTTTGGAAAAAAAAAAAAATTCAAGAACAAGTTATTTTTTCAAAAAGGGACGATTTTAATATCTTCGGCACACCAGCACCTATTAAACCCATATTTTCAATTTTCCCAAATAAAATTATTTCATAGATTCTATTTTTGAGAGGTTCTTACGTGTTAGTAAAAAATTAGTTTTTCGAAAAAAGGACGATCTGGGTGTACTAAGAATGACATTCTCTACAAAACCCATTCCTTAGAGTTTTCATAAAAAGATTCAAAAAAATTGCCTCTGTTAACTCTATTGCTTCTACTTTTCTAAAAAAAATGTATGTTTTTCAAGAACAACTTATTTTTTCAAAAATGGATCAACTGGAGTCTCTTCAGGACACGAGCACCTATAAAACCCATATTTTCAATTTTTCAAAACAAAATTGTTTCATAGATTCTATTTTTGAGGGATTCTTGCTTGTTGGTGAAAATTTAATTTTTTGAGAAAAGGATGATTTGGATTTACTCATAATGACATTCTCTACAAAAGCCATTTCTCAATTTTTTCATAGAAGAATTCAAAATTTTTGCCTATGTTACCTCTATTGCTTCTACTTTTCAAAAAAGTCTATCTTTTTCAAGAACAACTTATTTTTTCAAAAAACAGATGATATGAATCTCTTCAGCACACCAACACCTATAAAACCCATATTTTTTATTTTCCCAAAAAAAATTGTTTCATAGATTCTATTTTTGAGGGGTTCTTGCATGTTGGTGAAAAATTAGTTTTTCGAAATAAGGATGATCTGGGTCTACTAAGAACGACATTCCCTACAAAACTCATTTCTCATATTTTTCATAAAAAAGATTGAAAAAAATTGCCTCTGTTACCTGTACTACTACTCTTAAATTTTTTTTATCTTTTTCAAGAACAAATTATTTTTTCAAAAAACGAATGATCTGGGTCTCTTTAGCTCTTGAGCACCTCTATTTTTGAGGGGTTCTTGCATGTTGGTGAAAAATTAGTTTTTCATAAAAAGGACAATTTGGGTTTATTTAGAATGGCATTCTCTACAAAACCCATTTCTTAGACTTTTGATAAAAAGATTCAAAAAATTTATCTTTGTTACCTATACTGCTTCTACTTTTCAAAACAATCTATCTTTTTCAAGAATAACTTATTTTTTCAAAAACAAACGATTTGGGTCTTTTTAGTACATGAGCACCTATAAAAAACCATATTTCGATTTCCCCAAACAAAATTGTTTTGTAGATTCCATTTTTGAGGGGTTCTTGCATGTTCAAAAATTAGTTTTTCAAAAACTCAAACTTGAGGAATTTACTAAATGTGGCTATAATTCAACAAAAAATGAGGGTTTGCGAAAGGCGATAGAAAATAAACATATAGAATGGACAACTATAGAGCAATAGACAATTTTAGTCACCAAATTTGATCGATGCCTCACGAAATCTCAAACACAACCGGTTTCCTAAGTGTAGTTATCACTCAACAAAAAATCAAGGTTCGCAAAAGTCGACAAAAAATATGTGTATAGAATACACAACTATAGTGTAATCCACAATCATACTTACCAAAGTTGATCGATGGCCCACATAAAACTCAAACATGAGCGGTTTCCAAAATGCGGCTATAACTCAACAAAAAATGAACGTTTGTGAAAGGTGATAGAAAATACGCGTATAAAATACAAACCTACAGTGTAATCCACAAGCGTAATCACCAAAGTTGATCGATGGCCCATGAAAACTCAAACACGAGCGGTTTCCTAAATGTGGCTATAACTCAACAAAAAATGAAGGTTCGCGAGAGGCAATAGAAAATTAGCGTTCATAATGCACAACTACAGTGCAATCCATAATTGTATTCACCAAAGTTGATCGATGCCCCACGAAAACTTAAACATAAGATTTTCCTAAATGTAGCTATAAGTCAACAAAAAATGTAGGTTCGTGAAAGGCAATAGAAAATACGCATAGAGAATGCACAACTATAGTGTAATCCACAAGCATAGTCACCAAAGTTAATCGATGGCCCACAAAAACTCAAACTCGAGGGTTTTCCTAAATATAACTATAACTAAACAAAAAATGAAGGTTAGCGAAATGTGATAGAAAATATGCATATAAAGTGCACAATTGGTTTCCTCAAAAACTCAAACGCAAGTGGTTTCCTCAATGCAGCTATAACTCAACAAAAAATGAAGGTTCGCAAAAGGCGATAGAAAATTAGCATTCATAATGCAAAACTACAGTGCAATCCACAATCGTAGTGATCAAAGTTGATCGATGGGCCACGAAAACTTAAACACGTGCGGTTTCCTAAATGCAGGTATAACTTGACAAAAAATGAAGGTTCAGGAAAGGTGATAGAAAATACACATACACAATGGACAACTACAATACAATCCACAATCGTTGTCACCAAAGTTGATTGATGGCCCATGAAAAACTCAAACACGAGCATTTTCCTAAATGTGGCTATAACTCAAGCACAAATATAGGTTCCTGAAAGGCAATTAAAAATATTCATACAAAATGCACAACTACAGTACAATGCACAATCGTAGTCACCCAAGTTGATCAACGGTCCACAAAAACTCAAACTCGAACGGTTTACTAAATACGGCTATAACTCAACAAAAAATGAAGGTTTGCAAAAGCCCATAGAAAATAAATGTACAAAATGAACAACTATAGTGAAATCCAAAATCGTGGACACAAACCTTATCGATGGCCCATGAAAACTCAAACATGAGTGGATTCCTAATTACCACTGTAAATCAATGAAAATTGAAGGTTTGCGAAAGGCTACAGAAAATACGCGTATTGATGCACAACTACAGTGTAATCCACAATCGTAGTCACCAAAGCTGATTGATGGCCCACAAAAACTCAAGAACAAATAAAGGTTTGTGAAAGGAAATTAAAACTATGTGTATAAAATGCACATCTATAGTACAATCCAAAATCGTAGTCACCAAAGTTGATTGATGGCCCACAAAAATTCAAACACAAGTGTTTTACTAAGTGCGGCTATAACTCAAGAAAAAATGAAGGTTCATGAAAAGTGAATAAAAATATGTGTACAAAATGCAAAACTACAGTACAATCCACAATCGTAGTCACCAAAGTTGCTCGATGGGCCACAAAAACTCAAATGCAAGTGGTTTCCTAAATGCAGCTATAACTCAACAAAAAATGAATGTTCACAAAATGTGATAGAAAATACACGTACAGAATGGACAACTACAGTGCAATCCACAATTGTACTCACAAAACTTGATTGATGGCCAAGAAAAAAGAAAACACGAGCGGTTTCCAAAGTGCAACTATAACTCAACAAAAAATGAAGGTTCACGAAAGTTGATAAAAATTATGTGTACAGAATGGACAACTATAGTGCAATCCACAATCTTAGTCACCAAAGTTGATCGATGGCCCCCGAAAACTCAAACACAAGCGGTTTGCTAAGTGTGGCTATAAATCAACAAAAAATGAAGGTTCGTGAAAGGTGATAGAAAACACGTGTATAGAATGCACAACTATAGTGTAATCCAATATCGTAGTCACAAAAGTTGATCGATGGCCTATGAAAACTCAAACACAAGCATTTTCCTAAATGTGGCTATAACTCAACAAAAAGTGAAGGTTCGTGAAAGTCGTTAGAAAACTAGTGTTCATAATGGACAACTACAATGCAATCCACAATCGTCATCACTAAAGTTGATCAATGGCCAACAAAAACTCAAACATGAGAAATTTCCTAAATGCAGCTATAACTCAACAAAAACACAAGGTTCACGAAAGGCGATAGAAAATACTCGTATAGAATGCAATCCTGCAGTGTAATCAACAAATGTTTTCCAATCCTGAGCATTTTACAAAGTGCAGCTATAACTCAAACACGAGCGGTTTCGAAAGTGCAACTATACCTCAATGAAAAATAAAGGTTCATGAAACGCGATAGAAAATATGTGTATAAAATACACAAATATAGTGTAATCCACAATTGTAGTCACCAACATTGATCAATGGCCCATGAGAACTCAAACACGACCATTTTTGTAAATGTGGCTATAACTAAACAATGCACAACTACAATGTAATCCACAAATTTAGTCACCAATGTTGATTGATGACACACAAAAACTGAAAGATGACTGATTTCCTAAATGAGGCTATAACTCAACAAAAAATCAAGGTTCACGAAAGGCGATAGAAAATAAGCATACATAATTCAGAACTACAGTACAATCCACAATCATAGTCACCAAAATTTATCAATGCCCCATAAAAACTCAAACATGAATGGTTTCCTAAATGCGACTATAACTCAATAAAAAATGAATGTTCTTGAAAGCCGATAGAAAATACGGTTATAGAAAGCATAATTACAGTGTATTCCACAATCATAGTCACCAAACTTGAGTGATGGCCCACAAAAATTCAAACATGAGTGGTTTCCTAAATACGGCTATAACTAAACAAAAATCGAAGGTTCACGAAAGGCGATATGAAAAACTCTTATAGAATACACAATTACATTGTAATTCACAATCGTCATCACCAAAGTTGATTGATGGCCCATAGAAACTCAAACATGAGAGGTTTCCTAAATACAGCTATAACTCAACAAAAATTGAAGGTTCCCAAAAGGTAATAGAAAATATGCGTATAGAATGCACAACTATAGTGTAATACACAAGTGTAGTCACCAAAGTTGATCGATGGCCCACAAAAACTCAAATAGGACCGGTTTCCTAAATGCGGCTATAACTCAACAAAAAATGAAGGTTCACGAAAGGCAATAGAAAATACGAGTACAAAATGGACAACTATAGTGCAATCCACTATCATAGTCATCAAAGTTGATCGATGGCCCATGAAAACTCAAACACGAGCACTTTCCTAAATTTTGCTATAACTCAACAGAAAATGGAGATTCACGAAAGACAATAGAAAATAAGCGTATAGAATTCATAACTACAATGTAATGCACTAGACTAATCACGAAAGTTGATTGATGGCCCAAGAAAACTCAAACACGAGCAGTTTCCTAAGTGCGCCTATAACTTAATGAAAAATGAAGGTTCACAAAAGGCAATAGAAAATACAATGTAATCCACAATCGTAGTCACCAAAGTTAATTGATGGCCCATGAAAACTCAAACACGAGCATTTTCCTAAATGAGGCTATAACTCAATGAAAAATGAAGGTTTACGAAAGGTGATAGAAAATACACTTATAGAATGCACAACTACAGTGTAATCCCTACATGTAGTCACGAAACTTGATCGATGGCCCATGAAAAATCAAAACGAGCAGTTTATTCAATTCGGCTATAGATCAACAAACAATGAAGGTTCACAAATGGCGATAGAAAATATGATTAGAAAAAGAACAACTACATACAATCCACAATTGTAGTCACCAAAGTTGATCGATGGCCCACCAAAACTCAAACACGAGGAGTTTCCTAAATGCGGCTATAACTCAACAAAAAATGAAGGTTCATGAAAGGTGATAGAAAATATGTGTATAGAATGCACAACTACAGTACAATCCACAATCGTAGTCACCAAAGTTAATTGATGGCCCATAAAAACTCAAACACGAGCGTTTTCCTAAATGAGGCTATAACTCAACAAAAAATTAAGGTTCATGAAAGGCGATTAAAAATATGCGTAAAAAATGGACAACTACAATATATTCCATAATCGTAGTCCAATGTTGATCGATGGCCCAGGAAAACTCAAACATGAGTGGTTTCCTAAATGCGGCTATAACCTAAAAAGAAATAAAGGTTGAAGAAAGATGACAAAAAATATGCATATAGAATGCACAATTATAGTTTAATCCACAATCATAGTCACCAAAGTTAATCAATGGCCCACAAAAACTCAAACTCGAGCATTTTCCTAAATGCAGCTATAACTCAACAAAAAATTAAGGTTCATGAAAGGCAGTTAAAAATATGCATACAAAATGCACAACTATAGTATAATCCACAATCGTAGTCACCAAATTTGATCGATGGCCCAAGAAAATTAAAACACGAGCGTTTTCCTAAATACGGCTATAACTAAACAAAAAATGAAGGTTCGTTGAAGGCAATTCAAAATATGCATGCAGAATGCACAACAACAATACAATCCACAATTGTAGTTACCAAATTTGATTAATGGCCCAAAAAAACTCAAACATGAGTGGCTTCCTAAATGGGGTTATAACTCAACAAAAAGTGAAGGTTCATGAAAGGCGATTGAAAATACATGTATAGAATGCACAACTATAGTATAATCCACAAACGCAGTCACCAATGTTGATCGATGACCCACAAAAACTCAAACATGATCTATTTCCTAAATGTGGCTATAGCTCATCAAAAATCAAGGTTGACGAAAGGCGATAGAAAATTAGCATATATAGTGCACAACTACAATGCAATCCACAATCGTAGTCAACAAAGTTGATCAATGGCCCACGAAAAACTTAAACTCAAGTGGTTTCCTAAGTGCGGCTATAACTCAACAAAAAATGAAATTTCATGAAAGGTGAAAGAAAATACACATATAGAATGCACAATAATAGTATAATCAACAATTGTAGTCACCAAAGTTGATCGATGGCCCACGAAAACTGAAACTCGAGTAGTTTGCTAGGTGCTGCTATAACTCAACGAAAAATGAAGGTTCACGAAAGGCGATAGAAAATATGGGTATATAATGCACAACTATAGTGTAATCCACAATCATAGTCACCAAATTTGATCAATGGCCCATGAAAACTCAAACATGAGCGTTTTCCTAAATGCGGCTATAACTCAATAGAAAATGAAGGTTCGTGAAAGGCAATAAAAAATGTGTACAAAATGCTTCATAGTACAATCCACAATCATAGTCACCAAAGTTGATCGATGGGCCATGAAAACTCAAACTCGAGCCATTTCCTAAGTGTGGTTATAACTCAACAAAAAATGAAGGTTCACGAAAGGCAATAAAAAATATGCGTATAGAATGCACAACTATAGTGTAATCCACAATCGTAATCACCAAAGTTGATTGATGGCCCACATAAACTAAAACACAATCTTTTTCCTAAATACCTATAACTCAAAAAAAAATGAAGGTTCATGAAAGGCAATAGAAAATACATGTATAGAATGCACAACTATAGTGTAATCCAAAAGTGTAGTCACCAAAGTTAATCGGTGGCCCACGTAAACTCAAACACGAGATGTTTCCTAAATGTAGCTATAAGTCAACAAAAAATGAAGGTTCACGAAAGGCGATAAAAAATATGAATACAAAATTGACAACTACGGTGCAATTCACAATCCTAGTCACCAAAGTTAATCTATGGCCCACGAAAATTCAAACACGAGCGGTTTCCTAAATGCGACTATAACTCAACAAAAAATTAAGGTTTGCGAAAGGCGATAGAAAATACATGTATAGAATGAAAAAATATAGTGCAATCCATAATCGTAGTCACCAATGTTCATTGATGGCCCACAAAAACTCAAACATGACTGGTTTCCTAAATGTGGCTATAACTCATCAAAAACTCAAGGTTGACAAAAGGTGATAGAAAATTAGAATACATAATGCACAACTAATATGCAATCCACAATCGTAATCACAAAAGTTGATCAATGGCCCATGAAAAATCAAACATGAGAATTTTTCGTAAATGTGGCTATAACTCAACAAAAAATGAAGGTTCGTGAAAGGTGATTAAAAATATGCGTACATAATGCACAACTACAGTACAATCCACAATCGTAGTCACCAAAGTTGATTGATGGCCCGCGAAAACTCAAGCTCGAGCGGTTTGCTAAGTGATGCTATAACTCAATGAAAAATGAAGGTTCAGAAAAGGAGATAGAAAATACACATATATAATGCACAACTACAGTGTAATCCACAATTGTAGTCACCAAAGTTGATTTATGGCCCACAAAAACTCAAACATGAGCGTTTTCCTAAATACAGCTATAACTCAACAAAAAATGAAGGTTCATGAAAGGCAATAGAAACTATGCCTATATAATATAGAACTATAGTGTAATCCACAAGCATAGTCACCAAAGTTGATTGATGGCCCACGAATACTCAAACACGAGCATTTTCCTAAATACAACTATAACTTAGCAAAAAATGAAGGTTCTTGAAAGGTGATTAAAAATATGCGTATAGAATGCACAACTACAGTCAATCCACAATCGTAGTCAACAAAGTTGAACGATGGCCTACAAAAACTCAAACATGAGCGGTTTCCTAAATACGGCTCATGTTTGTGTTTTTTTGGGCCACCCATCAACTTTGGTGACTATGATTGTGGATTGTACCATAGTTGTGCATTCTGTACAAATATTTTTAATCGCCATTCAGGAACCTTCATTTTCTGTTGAGTTATAGCCACATTTAGAAAAACGCTTGTGTTTGAGTATTCATGGGCCATCGATCAACTTTGGTGACTACGGTTATGGATTACACTGTAATTGTACATTCTATATGTGTAGTTTCGATCACCTTTCACGAACGTTCATTTTTTGTTGAGTTATAGCTACATTTAGGAAATCACTCATGTTTGAGATTTTGTGGGCCATCGATCAACTTTGGTGACCACGCTTGTGGATTGTACTGTAGTTGTGCATTTTGTATGCATATTTTTAATCGCCTTTCATGAACCTTCATTTTTTGTTGAGTTATAGCCACATTTAGGAAAATGATCGTGTTTGAGTTTTCATGGGCCATCAATCAAGTTTGGTGACTACGATTGTGGATTACACTATAGTTTTTAATTCTATACGTGTATTTTCTATCGCCTTTAGCGAACCTTCATTTTTTGTTAAGTCAAAGCCGCATTTAGAAAACTGCTCATGTTTCAGTTTTTGGGGGCCATCAATCAACTTTGGTGACTATGATTGTGAATTACACTATAGTTGTGCATTCTATACTCGTATTTTTTATCGCCTTTCGCGAACCTTCATTTTTTGTTTAGTTATAGCCGCATTTAGGAAAACACTCATGTTTGAGTTTTTTTCGGGCATAAATAAACTTTGATGACTATGATTGTGGATTGTACTGTAGTTGTGCATTCTATACGCATATTTTCTATCACCTTTCATGAACCTTCATTTTTTGTTGAGTTATAGCTGCATTTAGGAAACTCCTCGTGTTTGAGTTTTGGTGGGCCATCGATCAACTTTGGTGACTAAAATTGTGGATTGTATGTAGTTGTTCTTTTTCTAATCATATTTTCTATCGCCATTTGTGAACCTTCATTATTTGTTGAGCTATAGCCGAATTGAATAAACTGCTCGTTTTGAATTTTCATGGGCCATCGATCAAGTTTGGTGACTACATGTAGGGATTACACTGTAGTTGTGCATTCTATACGTGTATTTTCTATCGCCTTTCGTAAACCTTCATTTTTCATTGTGTTATAGCTACACTTAGGAAACCGCTCGTGTTTGAATTTTCGTGGGCCATCGATCAACTTTGGTGACTATGATTGTGGATTACACTATAGTTGTCCATTTTGTATGCGTATTTTCTATCGCCTTTTGCGAAGCTTCTTTTTTTGATTAGTGAATAATTAGTTTTTCAAAAAAAGCACGATCTGGGTTTACTTAGAATGACATTCTCTACAATACCCATTTCTCAATTTTTTCATAAAAAGATTAAAAAAAAATTCCTCTATTACCTCTACTACTTCCACTTCTAAAAAAAATCTATCTTTTTCAATAATTTCTTATTTTTTCAAAAAACGGACGATTTGGGTTTCTTTAGCACACGAGCACCTATGAAACCCATAATTTCAATTTTCCCAAAAAAAAATTATTTTGTAGATTCTATTTTTGAGGGGTTCTTGCATGTTGGTGAAAAATTATTTTTTTGAAAAAAGGATGATTTGGATTTACTCAGAATGGCATTCTCTACAAAACCCATTTCTTAGATTTTTCATAAAAATATTCAAAAAAAATTCCTATGTTACCTCTACTAATTCTACTTTTCAACAAAATCTACCTTTTTCAATGATTTTCCCAAAAAAAATATTTCATAGATTCTTTTTTTGAAAGGTTCTTGCATGTTGTTGAAAAATTAGCTTTGCAAAAAAAGTACAATATGGGTTTACTAAGAACAACATTTTCTACAAAACCCATTTCTCTTCAGCACACGAGCACCTATAAAACCCATATTTTCAATTTTTCCAAAAAAAATTGTTTCGTAGATTCTATTTTTCAGGGGTTCTGCATGTTGGCAAATAATTAGTTTTTCGAAAAGAGGACGATTTGGGTCTACTCAGAATACATTCTCTACAAATCCCATTTCTTAGATTTTTCATAAAAAGATTCAAAAAAATTGCCTCTATTACATCTACTGCTTCTAATTTTCAAAAAAACATATCTTTTTCAAGAATAACTTATTATTTTAGAAAACAGACAATCAGGGTCTCTTTAGCACATGAGAACCTATAAAAACCATATCTCGATTTTCCCAAAATAATTTTTTTTGTAGATTCTATTTTTGAGGGGTTCTTGCATGTTGTTGAAAAATTAGTTTTTCGAAAAAAGGACGATTTGGGTCTACTCAAAACGACATTCTCTACAAAACCCATTTCTCATATTTTTCATAAAAAGATTCAAAAAAATTGCCTCTGTTACCTCCACCACTTTTAGTTTTCAAAAAATTCTATCTTCATCAAGAACAACTTATTTTTTCAAAAACTCGACAATCTAGGTCTCTTGAGCACACGAGTAGCTATAAAACCGATATTTTCAATTTTCCCAAAAAAAAATATTTCATAGATTCTATTTTTGAGGGGTTTTTGCATATTGGTGAAATATTAGTTTTTTCGAAAAAAGCACGATTTAGGTTTACTTAGAATGACATTCTCTACAAAATCCATTTATCCCATTTTTCATAAAAAGATTGAAAAAAATTTCCTCTATTACCTCCACTTCTACTTTTCAAAAAAATCTATCTTTTTCAAGAAAAATACAATCTAGGTCTATTCAGAACGACATTATCTACAAAACCCTTTTCTCAGATTTTCCATAAAAAGATTAAAAAGATTTCCTTTGCTACCTCTACTGCTTCTACTTTTCAAAAAAATCTATCTTTTTCAAAACCAACTTATTTTAAAATAAACAGACGATCTGGGTGTCTTTAGCTATCGTGCACCTAGAAAACCCATATTTTCAATTTTCCCAAAAAAATTATTTCATAGATTTTATTTTTTAGGGGTTCTTACATGTTGGAGAAAAAATAGTTTTTCGAAAAAAGGACGATTTGGGTCTACTCAAAATGACACTCTCTAAAAAACCCATTTCTTAGATTTTTCATAAAAAGATTCAAAAAAATTACCTCTACTATTTTTACTTTTCAAAAAAATCTATCTTTTCAAGAATAACTTATTTTTTTTTAAAATAGATGATCTGGGTCTCTTTAGCACACAAGCACCTATAAAACCCATATTTTCAATTTTCCAAAAAAAATGGTTTCATAGATTCTATTTTTGAGGGGTTCTTGCATGTTGGTGAAAATTTAGTTTTTCAGAAAAAGGACAATTTGGGTCTTCTCAGAACGACATTCTTTTGAAAACCCATTTCTTAGATTTTTCATAAAAGATTCAAAAAAATTGTCTCTGTAACCTCTACTGCTTCTACTTTTCAAATCTATCTTTTTGAAGAAAAAATAATTTTTTCAAAAACTGAATGATCTGGGTCTCTTTAGCACACACCTATAAAACCCATATTTTAGATTTTCCCAAAAAAATTATTTCGTAGAATTCTTTTTCTAAGGGATTATTGCATGTTGATGAAAAATTAGTTTTTTCAGAAAAAGGATGATCTGGATCTTCGCAGAACAACATTCTCTACAAAACTATTTTCTCAATTTTTTCATAAAAAGATTCAAAAAGTTTACCTCTGTTACCTTTATTGCTTCTACTTTTAAAAAAAATCTATCTTTTTCAAGAACAACTTATTTTTTTTAAAAATAGATGATTTGTGTTTCTTTAGCTCTCGAGCACCTATAAAACCCATATTTTTGATTTTTCCAAAAAAAATTGTTTCGTAGATTCTATTTTTGAGGGGTTCTTGCATGTTAGTGAAAAATTAGTTTTATGAAAAAAGGATGATCTATGTCTACACAGAATGACATTCTCTACAAAACTCATTTCTTAGGTTTTTCATCAAAAGATTCAAAAAAATTACCTGTGTTACCTCTACTACTTCTACTTTTGAAAAAAATCTATCTTTTTCAAGAACAACTTATTTTTTAAAAAAAACATATGATCTGAATCTCTTTAGCACACCAACACCTATAAAACCCATATTTTTTATTTTCCCAAAAAAAATTATTTCGTAGATTCTATTTTTGAGGGGTTCTTGCATGTTGTTCAAAAATTAGTTTTTCAAAAAGAGGATGATTTGGATCTACTCATAACGACATTCTCTACAAAACCCATTTCTCATATTTTTCATTAAAAGATTTTAAAAAATTTCCTTTGTTACCTCCACTGCTTCTACTTTTCGAAAAAAACTATCTTTATCAAGAACTTATTTATTCAAAAACCGGACGATCTAGGTTTCTTGAGCACATGAGTACCTTTAAAATCCATATTTTCAATTTTCTGAAAAAAAATTGTTTCATAGATTCTATTTCTTAGGGGTTCTTGCATGTTGGTGAATTATTAGTTTTTCAAAAAAAGGATGATCTAGGTCTACTCAGAATGACATTCTCTACAAAACCCATTTATCCCATTTTTCATAAAAAGATTTAAAATATTTGCCTTTGTTACCTCTACTCAACGAAAAAGAAGGTTTGTGAAAGGCGATAGAAAACGCACATACAAAATGGACAACTACAGTACAATCCACAATTGTAGTCACCAAAGTTTATCAATGTCCCACAAAAAGTCAAACACAAGTAGTTTTCCAAGTGTGGCTACAACTCAACAAACAAAAAGGTTCATGAAAGGCGACAAAAAATATGTGTATAGAATGAACAACTATAGTCTAATCGAATATTGCAGTCACCAAAGTTGATCGATGGCCCACGAAAACTCAAATAGGAGCGGTTTCCTATATGCGGCTATAACTCAACAAAAATAAAAGGTTCGCAAAAGGCAATAGAAAATATGCATATAGAATGCACAACTATAGTGTAATCTACAAGCGTAGTCACCAAAGTTGATCGATGGCCCACGAAAACTCAAAGTCGAGCAGTTTCCTAAATGTGGCTATAACTCAACAAAAAATTAAGATTCATGAAAGGTGATAGAAAATACAAATTCAAAATGGACAACTACAGTTCAATCCACAATTGTAGTCACCAAAGTTGATAGATGGCCCACGAAAACTCAATAATGAGCGTTTTCCTACGTGCGGCTATAACTCAACAAAAAATGAAGGTTTTTGAAAAGTGATTAAAAATGTGTACAAAATGCACAACTATAGTACAATCCACAATCGTAGTCACCAAAGTTGAACGATGGCCCATAAAAACTCAAATATGAGCGATTTCCTAAATGTGGTTATAACTCAAGAAAAAATGGAGGTTCGCGAAAGGTTATAGAAAACATGCATATAAAATGCACAACTATAGTGTAATCCACAAGCGTAGTCAGCAAAGTTGATCTATGGCCCACGAAAAACTCAAACTCGAGCGGTTTCCTAAATGTGGCTATAACTCAACAAAAAATGAAGGTTCACGAAAAGTGATAGAAAATACACGTACAAAATGGAAAACTATAGTACAATCCAGAATCATAGTCACCAAAGTTAATCGATGGTCCACAAAAGCTCAAACATCAGGGGCTTCCTAAATGTGGCTATAACTCAACAAAAAATGAAGGCAATAGAAAATATGCGTATAGAATGCACAACTACAGTATAATCCATAATCATAATCACCAAACTTGATCGAAGGCCCACGAAAGCTCAAACATTAGGGGCTTCCTAAATGCAGCTAGAACTCAATAGAAAATCAAGGTTTGTGAAAGGCAATAGATAATGCACATGTAGAATGCACAACTACAGTGTAATCCAGAAGCATATTCACCAGAGTTGATCGATGGCCCACGAAAACTCAAACTCAAGTGGTTTCCTAAATGTGGCTATAACTCAACAAAAAATGAAGGTTAGCAAAAGGCGACAGAAAATACATGTACAAAATGGAGAACTACAGTGCAATCCACAATCGTTGTAACCAAAGTTTATTGATAGCCCACGAAGACTCAAAAAAGAGCAATTTCTGAAGTACGGCTATAACTCTTTGAAAAATGAATGTTCACAAAAGGCGATTGAAAATACATGTATAAATTGCACAACTATAGTGTAATCCACAATAGTAGTCATCAAAGTTGATCAATGGCCCTCAAAAACTCAAACACGTGCGTTTTCCTAAATGTGGCTATAACTCAACAAAAAATGAATTTTTGTGAAAGGCGATTAAAAATATGTGTACAAAATGCACAAGTAAGTTTCAATCTACAATCGTAGTCAACAAAGTTGATCGATGGCCCACAAAAACTCAAACATGAGTGTTTTCCTAAATGAGGCTAACTCAACAAAAAAAGAGGTTCGCGAAAGGCAATAGAAAATAAAAGTAAACAATGCACAACTATAGTGTAATCCACAAGCATAGTCACCAAAGTTGATCGATGGACCAAGAAAACTCAAACTTGAGCGATTTCCTAAATGTGGCTATAACTAAAGAAAAAATGAAGGTTCACGAAAGGTGATAGAAAATACACGTTCATAATGTTAAAATACAACGCAATCCATAATTGTAGTCACGAAAGTTGATCGATGGCCCACGAAAACTCAAACATGAGCGGTTTCCTTAAGTGTAGCTATAACTCAACGAAAAAATGAAGGTTCAAGTAAGGCGATAGAAAATATGCGTATAGAATGCACAACTCTAGTGTAATCCAAAATTGTAGTTACGAAAGTTATTTGATGGCCCACGAAAACTCAAACATGAGTGTATTCATAAATGCGATGATAACTCAACAAAAAATGAAGGTTTGTGAAAGGTGATTAAAATTATGCATTCAAACTACAAAACTATAGTACAATCCACAATCGTTTTCACCAAAGTTGATTGATGGCCCAAAAAAACTCAAACATGAGCGATTTCCTAAATGCAACTATAGCTGAACAAAAAATGAAGGTTTATGAAAGGCAATAGAAAAAATGTGTATAGAATGCATAACTATAATGTAATCCACAAGTGTAGTCACTAGAGTTGATAGATGGCCCACGAAAACTGATAGACAAGCGGTTTCCTAAATGTAGCTATAGCTCAACAAAAAATGAAGGCTTGCGAAATGCGATAGGAAATACAGGTACAAAATGGAAAAATATAGTGTAATCAACAATTGTAGTCACCAAAGTTGATTAATGGCCCACAAAATGTCAAACACGAGGGGTTTCATAAGTGCAGCTATAACTAAACGAAAAATGAAGACTCGTGAAAAGCGATAGAAAATACGCTTATACAATGCAAAACTACAGTGTAATCCATAGGTATAGTCACCAAAGTTGATCGATGGCCCACGAAAACTCAAACTCGAGGAAATTCCTAAATGTGGCTATAGCTCAACAAACAGTGAAGATTCATGAAAGGCTATAGGAAATACACGTAGAGAATGGAAAACTATACTGCAATCCACAATCGTAGTCACCAAAGTTGATCGATTGCCCACATAAAGTCAAACACGAGGTGTTTCCTAAGCGGAGCTATAAATAAACAAAAAATGAAGATTTGCAAAAGGCGATAGAAAATACACTTATAGAATGCACAACTACAGTGTAATCCATAAGCGTAGTCACCACAGTTGATAGATGGTCTACGAAAACCGAAACACGAGCAGTTTCCTAAATGCAGCTATTATAACTCAACAAAAAATGAAGTTTCTTGAAAGGCAATTAAAAATATACGTGCAAAATGTAAAACTATAGTAAAATCCACAATTGTAGTCACCAAAGTTGATTGATAGCCCAAAGAAACTCAAACATGAGCGATTTCCTAAATGTGGTTATAACTGAACAAAAAATGAAGGTTCGTGAAAGGCAATAGAAAATACATGTATAAAATATACAACTACAGTGTAATCCACAAGCATAGTCACCAAAGTTGATAGATGGCCCATGAAAATGGAAATATGAGCGGTTTCCTAAGTGTGCCTATAACTCAACAAAAAATGAAGGTTTGCGAAAGGTGATAGAAAATACTTGTATAGAATGCACAACTACAGTGTAATCCACAATCATAGTCACCAGAGCTAATTGATGAATGATTAAAACACAAACATGAGCATTTTCATTAATGCGGCTATAAACCAACAAAACATAAAAGTTTGCGAGAGTCGACATAAAATTAGCGTTCATAATGCACAACTACAGTGCAATCCACAATTATAGTCACCAAAGTTGATCGATGATCCACAAAAACTCAAACAGGAGTGGTTTCCTAAATCCAGCTATAACTCAACAAAAAATGAAGGTTCGTGAAAGACGATAGAAAATACGTGTACAAAATTAACAATTACAATGCAATCCACAATCGTAGTCACGAAAGTTTATGGATGGACCACGAAAACTCAAACACGAGCAGTTTCCTAAATCCGGCTATAACTCAACAAAAAATAAATGTTCACAAAAGGTGATAGAAAATATGTGTATGCAATGCACAACTATAGTGTAATTCACAAGTGTAGTCACCAAATTTGATCGACGGCCCATGAAAACTGAAACTCGATAGGTTTCCTAAAATTGACAAAACAAAGGGCGTTCTTAGGGTTTTTGGCCGCTGCGAATGTGATGGTGACCTTCGTTTGTGCTCAAACTACTCTGAAAAATTGGCTACCTCTGGAGCTTGCAAAAAATCTCACAGCTTCAAACCCTCATAGATCTGGCAAACGATGGCGAAAATCTACAAAAGAAAAGTCAATCCTAACTTTTTCCAGTGCTCTGAATCCAATGGTGAAGCCCGATCTAATCCAAAATGCCTCATAGATGAACTCAAGGCATGAAACCTTGAGGAATCCTGAACGAACTTTGCAATGATTTTCTCAAAAAAATTGAGAAGGGGTTGCAAATCAAGGCTTTGATTCCATGTTAGAAACGAAGATCTTAAATGAAAAGAAAAAAATCACCTTCCACAGAAGAGAAAAACAAAACAGTGGAGATATTGCAAAAAGATGTGCAACATAATATTATTCAGGAATTCAATAATTACAAGATATGATTTTCTTTATAAAAGAAAAGATGTATAACCCTAATCTTATCTTGAACAACAAGATATCTCAATAAGATAAAGATAAAAATAATAAACCTAGGAATTGAATATTACCTAAGTAAAGTTATGCAAGTGTAATTAAATATTAATTACACCAACACCCCCCCATAAGTGCAACTTAGGGAGACTAAAAAATCATGCACCTAAAACTAAGATGAATCAAAGAAAGCATTAATGGGTTCTGACAACAAGGCCTGATTAGGTACCCAAGTACAAATGCAATAATGAGGTAGAGAAGGAAAACCTAGTGGGACAAAACCCCCCTACAATCAGATGACTGATGCAAAGAAGCACTGGAAGAACACTATGGAGTAACACTAGAACCGCAATGTGACAAGCAAGGAAAGATACTTCTGTCTACAACTGAAACCAAAAATAGAATCATAATAATGTGGCAGAAGAACCGATGCCATGGAACATTGGAAAACTCACAAACTGGAACAACCCTAGAATTTGTGAAGCAACAGTAGATGAGATGATGACAAAATCTGGAAACTGTGTATCTCGATGCTGATACCAAACTAAGACTAAAAATATTCAATGGGAGGAGTACCATAAAGACTCTGGAACATTAAGTATAAAAACATGGCCCTCAAACTAAGAAAGATCTGAACCAATGTGGATCAAGAAACATAATCTCTCAACTAAAGTGTGAACTAATGTGAATCTCATATTTGTCAAGCTAAAGCAAGAATGTGGCCAAAAGAAACTAAGAAACCAGATATAACCCATGCGAGCTATCATCAAATCAAAATGGATATCAAAGTGCATGCACACTCTAATTAGATTATTATGCAAGAAACCCCCCTAATGGAACTTTATCTCAATTCATTTATTACAATAACCCAACAATTGTAAAAGGAGAGAATGCAAAACATGCATAAACCAAAAATAACATGATGTGGTACTACAATGAAGTACAAATATTCAAGTTTCACCTTTCCATCTGCTAAAACATCCAAGTAATCTTCAAAACACCCATCAGGAAAAATCTGGAATAATGATAAACTTGGGAAAGATACAGAAAAAAGTGCATAGACAGCAAAATAGAGTTCCTCAATACCTTTCCAATGCCGCAAAAAAGATGAAAATTAGAGATTGTGGCAAAAAGTTATGAGCTCGGAAGCCAAAAATAAACTTTTGACTTCAAATAGAAATAAATGTAGCTAAATAGAAAAATACTAAAAAATAAACTGCATTGCTGGAAAGTACTCAGAACCAGCTTTCTGGTGATATCTCATTTGCCCGATTTTGATATCGTATGCCCAAGTTATACCAAAAAGAAAAAATGTGCTCCTTTAGGGAAATTCAGGGCTAGGAGGGGGCAAAGAGGACCATATGACCGATGGCGTCATGCTGATGTTAGCACTTTAGGGGAAAAAATTTGATCGCCATCTAGCCGTCGGGGCAAAAAAATACCCCCCCTTTTCGAAAAAAATTTCGGTTGCTTGAATATTCTTCTCTCGAACGGAATATTCTAAGGGTTGCAGGATTGAATGCCAATCTCCAGGTTTTGCATAGGACCGCAAGTTTGGCTAGGAGTAAGCCCATGAGGGCTAAGCAAAGAGCCCCTGATCTTGCATATGACCCGAGTTGAGCTACAAAGGTGCTCGTAGGGGCTGGAGGCTTGGTGGTAGACCGATGGAGAGCTCTAGTCTCGGCGGCGGATCAGTGGCCACCCAGTGGCGAAATCGCTCTAAACTGGAGGAGCCATTGCAGATCCCTAGAAAGCACTTTTTTTAAAAAAAAATTGATTTTTGTGCATCGAAAGGTGTGTTGGGGAGGCCATACGACCCCCAGGCAATTTTTTTTTCCTTTCGGACCAACTTCACCAAAATCGACAAAACAAAGAGCGTTCTTATGGTTTTTGGCCGTTGCAAATGCTATGGTGACCTTCGTTTGTGCTCAAACTGCTCTGAAAGTTTGGCTACCTCCAGAGCTTGCAAAAAATCTCTCAGCTTGAAACCCTCATGGATTTGGCAAACGATGGCCAAAATCTGCAAAACAAAAGTCAATCCTGACTTCTTCTTGCGCTCTGAATCCAAAGGTGAAGCCCAATCTGATCCAAAATGCCTCATAGATGAACTCAAGGCATGATACCTCGGGGAATCCTGAATGAACTCTGTAATGATTTTCTCAAAATATCTTAGAAGGGGTTGCAAATCAAGGCTCTGATACCATGTTAGAAACCAAGATCTAAAATGTAAAATAGAATATCACATTCCATAGAAGAGAAAAACAAAAAAACAGAGATATTGCAAAAAAGATGTGCAACATAATATTATTGAGGAATTCAATAATTACAAGATATAATTTGTTTTATAAAAGAAAAGATGCATAACCCTAATCTTATCTTGAGCAACAAGAGAGATCAATAAGATAAAGATGAAAATAATAAACCTAGGAATTGAATATTACCTAAGTAAAGTTATGCGAGTGTAATTAAATATTAATTACACCAACAACCCCCCCATAAGTGCAAATTAGGGAGACTAAAAAAGCATGCACCCAAAACTAAGATGAATACAAGAAATCATGAATGGGTCCTGACAACAAGGCCTGATCAGGTACCTAAGTACAAATGCAATAATGAGGTAGAGAAAGAAAACCCAGTGGGACAAAACCCCCCCTACAATCAGATGACTGCTGCAAAGAAGCACTGGAAGAACACTATGGAGTAACACTGGAACCACAATGTGACAAGCAAGGAAAGATACTTTTGTCTACAACTGAAACCAAAAACGGAATCATAATAATGTGACAGCAAACCCGATGCCACGAAACACTGGAAAACTCACAAACTGGAACAACCCTAGAATCTGTGAAGCAACAGTAGATGAGATGATGACAGAATTTGGAAACTATGTATCTCGATGTTGATACCAAACTAAGACTAAAAATCTTCCATGGGAAGGAGTACCATAAAGACTCTAGAACATTAACTATAAAAACATGTCCCTTAAATTGAGAAGGATTTGAACCAATGCGGATCAAGAAACATAATCTCTCAACTGAAGTGTGAACCGATGTGAATTTGATGTGTCAAGCTAAAGCAAGAATGTGGCCAAAAGAAACTAAGAAATCAAATATAACCCATGCAAGCTATCATCAAATCAAAATGGATATCAAAGTGCATGCACACTCTAATTGGATTATTATGCAAGAAACCCCCTAATGGAACTTTATATCAATTCATTTATTACAATAACCCAACGATTGAAAAAGAAGAGAATGCTAAACATGCATAAAAAAAAAATAACATGATGTGGTACTGAAATGAAGTACAAATATTCAAGTTTCACCTTTCCAACTGTCGAAACATCCAAGTAATCTTGAAAACACCCATCAGAAAAATTCTGGAATAATGATAAACTTGGGACAGATACAGAAAAAAGTTCATTTACAACAAAATAGAGTTCCTCAATACCTTTCCAACGCAACAAAGAAGATGAAAATCAGAGATCGTGGCAAAAAGTTATGAGCTTGGAAGCCAAAAATGAATATCTGACTTCAAACAAAAATAAATGTAGCTAAAGAGAAAAATAATGAAAAATAAACTTCGCCACTGGAAAGTTCTCAGAACCAGCTTTCCAGTGATATCTATTTTGCCCGATTTGGATATCGTATGCCCAAGTTATGCTAAAAAGAAAAAGAGTGCTCCTTTAGGGAAAATCAGTGCTAGAAGGGGGCAAAGAGGGTCATATGGCCGATGACGTCATACTAACATCAACACTTTAGGGGAAAAAATTCAACAGCCATTTGGTCATCTGGGCAAAAAAATGCCCCCCTACCGAATATTTTTTTTAGTTTCCGGAATACTCTTCTCTCGAACGGAATATTCTAAGGGTTGTGGGGCTTAATGCTAATCTCTAGGTTGTGCATAGGGCTGCAAGTTTGGCTAGGAGTAAGCCCACAGGGGCTGGACGGATAGCCCCCGGTCCTACATATGACCTAGGCTAAGCTACAGAGGTGCCCGCTAGGGCTGGAGGCCTGGTGGCGGACCGGTGGAGAGCTCTGGTGTCCGCGGTGGATCAGTGGCCGCCCGGTGGCGAAATCGCTCTGAACTAGAGGTGTTGGCGCAGATCCCTAGAAAGCACATTTTTTATAAAAAAAATTGATTTTCGTGCATCAAAAGGCGTGCTGGGGAGACTGTATGGCCCCCTAGGCAAAATTTTTTTCCTTCCGGACCAATTTCACAAAAATCAATGAAACGAAGGGCATTCTTATGATTTTTGTCCTCTACGAACACGATGGTGACCTCCATTTGTGCTCAAACTGCTCTGAAAAATCGGCTACCTCTAGAGCTTGCAAAAAATCTCCTAGCTTGAAACCCTAATGGATCTGGCAAACGATGGCCAAAATATGCAAAAAAAAAGTCAATCTTGACTTTTTCTAGCACTCTGAATCCAATGGTGAAGCCTGATTTGATCCAGATCGGAGATCGTTGCAAAAAGTTAGGAGCTTGGAAGCCAAAAATGAACATCTAAATTCAAACATAAATAAATGGAGCTAAATATAAAATTACTAAAAAATAAAATGCACCACTGGAAAGTGCTCGAAACTAGATTTTCGTCGATATCTCGGTTGCTTGATTTCGATATCGTATGCCCAAGTTATGCCAAAAAGAAAAAAAGTGCTCCTTTAGGGAAAATCAGTGCTAGGAGGGGGAAAAGAGGGTAGTACGACTGATGATGTCATGCTGACATTAGCACTTCAGGGGAAAAAAATTGACGGCCATCTGGCCATCAGGGCAAAAAAATGCCACCCCTGCCGGAAATTTTTTTCAGTTGCCGGAATATTCTTCTCTCGAACTGAATATTCTAAGGGTTGCTGGGCTGAATGTCAATCTCTAGGTTCTGCATAGGATCGCAAGTTTGGATGGGAGTAAGCCTACGAGGGCTGGGCGGAGAGCCCCCGGTCCTACATATGACCCAGGTTGAGCTACAGAGGCACCTGCAGGGGCTGTAGGCCTGGTGGTGGACCGGTGGAGATCTCTGGTGTCGACAGCGGATCAGTGGCCACCCAGTCATGAAATCACTCTGAACTAGAGGTGCTATAGCAAATCCCTTGAAAGCACATTTTTTTAATTTTTTTTAATTTTTGTGCATCGAAAGGCATGCAGGGGAGGCTGTACGACCCCCCAGGCAAAAAAAAATTCTTCCAAACCAACTTCACCAAAATCGACGAAATGAAGGGCACTCTTAAGGTTTTTTGCTGCTGCGAACATGATGGTGACCTCCGTTTGTGCTCAAACTACTCCAAAAAATTGGCTACCTCTGGAGCTTGCAAAAAATCTCCCAGCTTGAAACCCTCACGGATCTGGAAAACAATGGACAAAATCTACAAAAAAAAAGTCAATCCTGACTTCTTATAGCACTCTAAATCCAATGGTGAAGCCCGATCTGATCCAAAATTCTTCATAGATGAACTCAAGGCATGATACCTCGATGAATCTCAAACGAACTCTGCAATGATTTTCTCAAAAAATCTGATAAGGGGTTGCAAATCAAGGCTCTAATACCATGTTAGAAACCAAGTTCTAAAATGCAAACTAGAAAATCACCTTCCACAGAAGAGAAAAACAAAAAAGAAAAGATATTGCAAAAAGATGTGCAACATAATATTATTGAGGAATTCAATAATTACAAGATATGATCTGCTTTATAAAAGAAAAGGTGCATAACCCTAATCTTATCTTGAGCAACAAGATAGCTCAATAAGATAAAGATGAAAATAATAAACCTAGGAATTGAATATTACCTAAGTAAAGTTATGTAAGTGTAATTAAATATTAATTACACCAACACCCCCCATAAGTGCAACTTAGGGAGACTAAAAAGGCATGCACCTAAAACTAAGATGAATGCAAGAAATGTTGAATGGGTCCCAACAACAAGGCCTGATCAGGTACCTAAGTACAAATGCAATAATGCGGTAAAGAAGGTAAACACAGTGGGACAAAACCCCTTTACAATCAGATGACTGCTGCAAAGAAGCACTGGAAGAACACTATGGAGTAACATTGGAACCATAATTTGACAAGCAAGGAAAGATATTTTTGTCTACAACTGAAACCAAAAATGGAATCATAATAATGTGACAGCAGACCTGATGCCACAGAACACTGGAAAACTCAAAAACTGGAACAATCCTAGAATCTATGAAGCAACAGTAGATGAGATGATGACAGAATCTAGAAACTGTATATCTCAATGTCGATTCCAAACTGAGACTAAAAATCTTCAATGGGAAGGAGTACCATAAAGACTCTGGAACATTAACCATAAAAACATGGCCCTCAAACTAAGAAGGATCTGAACCAATGTGGATCAAGAAACATAATCTCTCAACTGAAGTGTGAACCGATGTGAATCTGATATATGTCAAGCTAAAGCAAGAATGTGGCCAAAAGAAACTAAGAACCCAGATATAACCCATGCGAGCTATCATCAAATCAAAATGGATATCAAAGTGCATGCACTCTATAATCAGATTATTATGCAAGAAACCCCCCTGATGGAACTTTATCTCAATTCATTTATTACAATAACCCAACGATTGTAAAAGGAGAGAATGCTACACATGCATAAACAAAAAATAACAAGATGTGGTACTGAAATGAAGTACAAATATTCAAGTTTCACCTTTCCAACTGCCAAAACATCTAAGTAATCTCCAAAACACCCATCGGGAAAAATCTGGAATAATGATAAACTTGGAACATATACATAAAAAAGTGCATAGACAGTAAAATAGATCTCCTCAATACCTTTCCAACGCCACAAATAAAACGAAAATCGAAGATTGTGGCAAAAATTTATGAGCTTGGAAGCCAAAAATGAACATCTGACTTCAAATAGAAATAAATGTAGCTAAATAGAAAAATACTAAAAAAAAACTATGCCACTGGAAAGTGCTTGGAACTAGCTTTCCGAGGATATCTCGTTTGTCCGATTTTGATACCGTATGCCAAAGTTATTCCAAAAAGAAGAAAGAGTGATCCTTTAGGGAAAATCAGGGCTAGGATGGGGCAAAGAGGGCCATACAGCCAATGACATCATGCTGACATCAACACTTCAAGGGAAACAATTTGACAGCCATCTGGTCATCAGGGCAAAAGAACACTCCCCCTACTGGAAATTTTTTTTGGTTGCCGAAATATTCTAAGGGCTACAGGGCTGAATGTCGATCTCTAGGTTCTACATAGGACAACAAGTTTGGATGGGAATAAGGCCGCGGGGGCTTGGCGGAGAGCCCCCGGTCCTGCATATGAGCCTGGCTGAGCTACAGAGACACCGGAAGGGGTTGGAGGCCTGGTGGCGGACCGGTGCAGAGCTCTAGTGTCGGCGGTAGATCGGTGGCCGCCCAGTGGCAGAATTGCTCTAAACTGAAGGCATGGCACAGATCCCTAGAAAGCACCTTTTTTAAAAAAAATCATTTTTCGTCCATCGAAAGGAGTGTTGGGGAGGCCGTAAGGCCCCCCAGGAAAAAATATTTTGCCTTCTGAACCAACTTCAGGAAAATTTACGAAACAAAGGGCATTCTTATAGTTTTTGGCCATTACAAATGCTATGGTGACCTTCGTTTGTGCTCAAACTACTCCGAAAAATTGGCTACCTCTGAGCTTGTAAAAAATTTCCCAGCTTGAAACCCTCATGGATCTGGAAAATGATGGCCAAAATCTGCAAAAAAAAAGTTAATCCTAACTTTTTCTAGTGCTTTGATCCAATGGTGAAGCTCGATCTGATCCAAAACGCCTCATAGATGAACTCAAGGCATGATACCTCAAGGAATCCCAAAGGAGCTCTACAATGATTTTCTCAAAAAATCTAAGAAGGGGTTCCAAATCAAGGCTCTTATACCATGTTAGAAACCAAGATCTGAAATGCAAACTAGAAAATCACCTTCCATAGAATAGAAAAACAAAAAATTAGAGATATTGCAAAAATATGTGTAACATAATATTATTTAGGAATTCAATAATTACAAGATATGATTTTCTTTATACAAGCAAAGATGCATAACCCTAATTTTATCTTGAGTAACAAGATAGCTCAATAAGATAAAGATGAAAATAATATACCTAGGAATTAAATATTACCTAAGTAAAGTTATGCAAGTGTAATTAAATATTAATTACACCAACATGGACAACTACAGTGTAAGACATAGCCGTAGTCGCCAAAGTTGATCGATGGCCCACGAAAACTCAAACTTAAGCAGTTTCCTAAATGTGGCTATAACTCAACAAAAAATAAAGGTTCATGAAAGGTGATAGAAAATACACGTAAAGAGTGGACAACTATAGTACAATCCACAATCGTAATCACCAAAGTTGATCAATGCCCTATAAAGACTCAAATATGAGCAGTTAACTGAATGCAGTTATTACTAATAAAAAATGAAGGTTCAAGAAACAAAGTACAAAATACACGTATAGAATGCACAACTACAGTGTAATCCACAATTGTAGTCAACAAAATTGACCAATGCCCCAAAAAAGTTTCAACATGAGTGGTTTCCTAAATGTGGTTATAACTCAAAAAAATGCACTACAGTACAATCCACAATCATAGTCACCAATGTTGACCAATGCCCCACGAAAACTCAAACACGAGCAATTTTGTCAGTGCATCTATAACTCAACGAAAAATGCAGGTTCGTGAAAGGTGATAGAAATACTCATATAGAATGCACAAATACAATGTAATCCATAGTCATAGTCACCAAAGTTGATCGATGGTCCACAAATACTTCAATAAGAGCATTTTCCTAAATGTAACTATAATTGAACAAAATATGAAGGTTCGTGAAAGGAGATTAAAAATATGCATACAAAATGTACAACTATAGTACAATCCACAATCGTAGTCACCAAATTTGATTGATGGCCCCACAAAAACTCAAACAGGAGTGGTTTCGTAAATGTAGCTATAAACCAACAAAAAATGAATGGTCACAAAAGGAAATAGAAAATACATGTATAGAATGCACAACTAAAGTGTAATCCACAAGCATAGTCAACAAAGTTGATCGATGGCCCACAACAACTCAAACACAAGTGGTTTCCTAAGTGCGGTTATAACTCAACAAAACATGAAGGTTCACAAAAGGCGATAGAAAATAAAACTACAAAATGGAACACTAGAGTGCAATCCACAATCGTAGTCACCAAAGTTTCTCGATGGCCTACAAAAATTGAAACATGAGCAGTTTCCTATGTGTAGATATAACTCAATGAAAATTGAAGGTTCTTCAAAGGTGATAGAAAATACATGTATAGAATGCACAGCAATAGTGTAATCCACAAGCATACTCACCAAAGTTGATCGATGGCCCAAGAAAACTCAAACTCGAGCAGTTTCATAAATGCGGCTATAACTCAACAAAAAATGAAGGTTCGCAATAGGTGATAGAAAATACATGTACAAAATGGACAACTACATTGCAATCCACAATTGTAGTCACCAAAGTTAATAGATGGCCCCTGAAAACTCAAACACGAGCGCTTTCCTAAGTGCAACTATACATGAAAAATGAAGGTTCGTGAAAGGAGATAGAAAATATGTGTATAGAATGCACAACTATAGTGTAATCCATAATCATAGTCACCAAAGTTGATCAATGGCCAATGAAAACTCAAACACGAGCATTTTCCTAAACATGGCTATAACTCAACTAAAAATAAAAGTTCATGAAAGGTGATTAAAAATATGCATGCAAAATGCAAGACTACAATACAATCCAAAATCGTAGTCACCAATGTTGATCGAAGGCCCATAAAAACTCAAACATGAGTAGTTTCATAAATGTAGCTATAACTCAACTAAAATTGAAGGTTCACAAAAGGTGATAGAAAATATGCGTATAGAATGCACTACACTGTAATCCACAAGTGTAGTCACCAAAGTTAATCAATAGCCCACAAAAACTCAAACATGAGCAGTTTCCTAAATGTGGTTATAACTCAACAAAAAAATGAATGTTTGCGGAAGGCGATAGAAAATACGTGTACAAAATGGATAACTATAGTGAAATCCACAATTGTAGTCACCAAAGTTTATCGATGGTCCACAAAAACTAAAACATAAGTAGTTTCCTAAGTGCAGCTATAACTCAACGAAAAGTGAAGGTTCACGAAAGGCAATAGAAAATACGTGCATAGAATGCACAACTATAGTGCAATACACAATTGTAGTCACCAAAGTTGATGATGGCCCCCGAAAACTCAAACACAAGCAGTTTCAACCTAAGTGCGGCTATAACTTAACGAAAAATTAAGGTTCTCGAAAAGGGATAGAAATACGCGTATAGAATTCACAACTACATTGCAATGGACAATCGTACTCACCAAAGTTGATCGACATCCCTCGAAAACTCAAACACGAACGGTTTTAAATGTGGCTATAACTCAACAAAAAATGAATGTTCGCAAAAGGTGATAGAAAATACATGTATAGAATGCACAACTACAGTGTAATTCACAAGCGTAGTCACCCAAGTTGATCGATGGCGCACAAAAACTCAAACATAAGTGATTTCCTAAATACGGCTATAACTCAGTGAAAAATGTAGGTTTGCGAAAGGTCACAGAAAATACGCGTATAGAATGCACAACTACAGTGAATCCACAATCATAATCACAAAATTTGAGCAATGGCCCATGAAAACTCAAACACGAGCGTTTTCCTAAATGTGGCTATAAATCAACAAAAAATGAAGGTTCATGAAAGGTGATTAAAAATATGCATACAAAATGCACAACTATAGTGTAATCCATGATCTAGGTCTACTCAGAACAACATTCTCTACAAAACCCATTTCTCAGATATTTCATAAAAAGATTCAAAAAAATTTCCTTTGTTACCTCTACTACTTCTACTTTTCAAAAACATCTATCTTTTTAAGATTAACTTATTTTTTCAAAAAATAGATGATCTAAATATCTTCAGCACACCAACACCTATAAAATGCATATTTTTTATTTTTGCAGAAAAAATTCTTTCATAGATTCTATTTTTGAGGGGTTCTTGCATGCTGGTGAAATATTAGTTTTTCAAAATAAGGACGATCTGCATGTACTCAAAATGACATTCTCTATAGAACCCATTTATCCCATTTTTCATAAAAAGATTCAAAAAATTTGCCTCTATTACATCTACTGCTTCTACTTTTCAAAAAAATCTATCTTTTTCAAGAAGAATTTATTTTTTCAAAAAAAGGACGATGCGAGGTCTACTCAAAACAACATTATCTACAAATCCCATTTCTTAAATTTTTCATAAAAAGATTCAAAAAAAATTCCTTTGATACGTCTACTTCTTCTACCTTTCAAAAAAATATATCTTTTTCAAGAATAACTTATTTTTTCCAAACAAAAACGTTCTGGGTGTCTTTTAGTACTCGAGCACCTATAAAAACCATATTTCTATTTTCCCAAAAATAAATTGTTTCATAGATTCTATTTGTGAGGGTTTCTTGCAGGTTGTTGAAAATTTAGTTTTTACAAAAAAGTGCGATTTGGGTCTACTCAAAATGACATTCTCTACAAAACCTATTTCTTAGATTTTTCATAAATAGATTCAATAAATTTACCTTTGTTACCTCTACTACTTCTACTTTTCAAAAAAATCTTCATTTTTCAAGAACAACTTATTTTTTCAAAAAACAGATGATCTAGGTCTCTTTAGCTCTCGAGCACCTATAAAACCCATATTTTTTGATTTCCCCAAAAAAAATTGTTTCATAGATTCTATTTTTGAGAGGTTCTTTCATGTTGGTGAAATATTAGTTTTTCTAAAAAAGGACAATCTAGGTTTACTCAGAATGACATTCTCTACAAAACCCATCTATCTTGTTTTTAATAAAAAGATTCAAAAAATTTGCCTCTATTACCTCTACTGCTTCTACTTCTCAAAAAAATATTTTTCAAGAATAACTTATTTTCTCAAAAAATGGATGACCCGTGTCTCTTTACAACACAAGCAATTTCCTAAATGCAGCTATAACTCAACGAAAAATGAAGGTTAGCGTAAGGCGATAGAAAATACGCATACATAATGCACAACTATAGTGCAATCCACAATTGTAGTCACCAAAGTTGATTGATGGCCCATCAAAACTCAAACATTAGTGGTTTGCTAAGTATTCCTATAACTCAACAAAAAATGAAGGATCACAGAAGGTGATATAAAATAAATGCATAAAATTAACAACTATAGTGTAATCGACAATCGTAGAGACCAAAGTTGATCAATGGCCCACGAAAACTCAAATATGAGTGGTTTTGTAAATGTGGCTATAACTCAACAAAAAAATGAGGGTTCTCAAAAGGCAATAGAAAATACACATACAGAATGGACAACTACAGTGTAACCCATAATCATAGTCACTAAAGTAGATCGATGGCCCACAAAAACTCAAACACAAGCGATTTCCTAAATGCAGCCATAACTCAGCAAAAAATGAAGGTTCGTGAAAGGTGATGGAAAATACACGCATAGAATGCACAACTATACATCCACAAGCATAGTCACCAAAGTTGATAGATGACCCATGAAAACTCAAACTCTAGCGGTTTCCTTAATGTGGCTATAACTTAACAAAAAATGAAGTTTCGCGATAAGCGATAGAAAATACACGTACAAAATGAACAACTACAGTGAAATCCATAATTCTAGTCACCAAATTTAATCGATGACCCACAAAAACTAAAAAATGAGCAATTTCCTAAGAGTAGTTATAACTCAATGAAAAATTTAGGTTCACGAAAGGCGATAGAAAATATGCCTATACAATGCACAACTACAGTGTAATCAACAATCGTAGTTACCAAAGTTGATCGATGGCTCACTATAACTCAAACACGAGCATTTTCCTAAATGCTTCTATAACCCAACAAAAAATGAAGGTTTGTGAAAGGCGATGAAAAATATGTGTACAAAATGCACAACTATAGTGTAATTGACAATCATGGTCACTAAAGTTGATTGATGTCCCATGAAAACTCAAACATGAGCGGTTTCCTAAAAGCGACTATAGCTCAACAGAAAATGAAGTTTCATGAAAGGCAATATAAAACACACATACAAAATGCACAACTACAATCCAATCCACAATCGTAGTCACCAAAGTATATTGATGGCACATCGATCAACTTTTGTGACTATGATTGTAGATTGCACTGTAGATGTCCATTATGTACACATATTTTCTATCACCTTTCGCGAACCTTCATATTTTGTTTAGTTATAGCCACACTTAGGAAACTACTCGAGTTTGAGTTTTTGTTGGCCATCAATCAAATTTGGTGACTACGATTGTGGATTACACTATAGTTGTGTATTATCTATGCATATTTTCTATTTCCTTTTGCGAACCTTCTTTTTTCTTAAAGTTATGGCCGCATTTAGGAAACCACTCATGATAGAGTTTTTCTGGGCCATGAATCAACTTTGTTGACTAAAATTGTGGATTACACTATAGTTGTCCATTTTATACACATATTTGCTATCACCTTTTGTGAAGCTTCATTTTTTCTTGAGTTATAGTCGCATTTAGGAAATCTTTCTTGTTTGAGTTTTTGTGGGCCATCAATCAACTTTGGTGACTATGATAGTGAATTGTACTTATAGTTGTGGATTATGTATGCATATTTTTAATTGCCTTCCACGAACCTTCATATTTTGTTCAGTTATAGCCGCATTTAAGAAACCGCTCGTGTTTGAGTTTTCTTGGGAAATCAATCAATTTTTGTGACTACGATTGTGGATTGCACTGTAGTCCATTCTGTACACATATTTTCCATCACCTTTTGTGAAAATTCATTTTTTGTTGAGTTATAGCCGCACTTAGGAAACTATTCGTGTTTGAGTTTTCATGGGCCATTGATCAACTTTGGTGACTATGCTTTTGGATTACACACTGTAGTTATGCATTCTATACGCATATTTTCTATTTCCTTTCATGAACTTTCATTTTTCGTTGAGTTATAGCCGCACATAGAATACCGCTCATGTTTGAGTTTTCATGTGCCATCAAACAACTTTAGTGACTACAATTGTGGATTGCACTATAATTGTCCATTATGTACGCGTATTTTCTATCACCCCTTGTAAAAATTCATTTTTGTTGAGTTATAGTTGCATTTAGGAAACTACTCAAGTTTGAGTTTTTGTTGTTCATCTATCACTCAAACATGAGCGTTCTCCTATAATCCAGCTATAATTGAACAAAAAAAGAAGGTTCTTGAGAAGCGATTAAAAATATGCATACATAATGCACAGCTATAGTACAATCCACAATTGTAGTCGCCAATGTTGATGGTGGGCCATCGATCAACTTTGGTGACTATGATTGTGGATTGTACTATACTTGTCTATTTTGTACACATATTTTATATCGCCTTTCGCGAACCTTCATTTTTCGTTGAGTTATAGCCGCATTTAGGAAACTACTCGTGTTTGAGTTTTCATGGGCCATTGATCAACTTTGGTGAGTGCTCTTGTGGATTACACTGTAGTTGTACATTCTATACACGTATTTTCTATCACCTTTCATGAACCTTCATTTTTCATTGAGTTATAGCCACACTTAGGAAATCGCTCGTGTTTGAGTTTTTGTGGGCCATCGATCAACTTTGGTACGATGATTGTGATGGCCCACGAAAACTTAAATGAGAGAAGTTTCCTAAACGCACCTATATCTCAACAAAAAATGAAGGTTTACAAATGGTGATAAAAAATGTGCATAAAGAATGGACAATTACACTGCAATCCATAATTGCACTCACCAAAGTTCTTCAATGGCCCATGAAAACTCAAACACGAAAGATGATAGTATATACGCGTACAGAATGGACTATAGTGCAATCCAAAATCTATCTTTTCAAGAACTTATTTTTTTTAAAATGGACGATCTAAGTGTGTTTAGTTGTCGAGCACCAATAAAACCCATATTTTCAATTTTCCCAAAAAATATTGTTGCATAGATTATATTTTTGAGGTGTATTCGCATGTTGGTGAAAATTTAGATTTTTGAAAAAAGGACGATCTAGGTCTACTCAGAATGACATTCTCTACAAATCCCATTTATTATATTTTTCATTAAAAGATTCAAAAAATTTACCTCTATTACCTCTACTGCTTCTACTTTTCAAAAAATCTATCTTTTTCAAGAAGTTATTTTTTCAAAAAGTGGATGATCTGGGTCTCTTTAGCACATGAACACCTATAAAACTCGTAGATTCTATTTTTGATGGGTTCTTGCATGTTGGTGAAAAAATAGTTTTTTGAAATAAGGATGATCTGGGTCTACTCATAACGACATTCTCTACAAAACCCATTTCTCAGATATGTCATAAAAAGATTGAAAAAATTTGCCTCTATTACATCTACTGCTTCTACTTTTCAAAAAAATCTATCTTTTTCAAGAAAAATATTTTTTTCAAAAAACTGGACGATCTGGGTCTCTTTAGCACATGGGCACCTATAAAACCCATGTTTTTATTTTCCCACAAAAAATTGTTTCGTAGATTCTATTTTTGAGGGGTTTTTGCATGTTGGTGAAAATTTAGATTTTTTGAAAAAAGTGTGATCTGGGTCTTTATTCAAAATGACATTCTCTACAAAATCCATTTCTCATATTTTTCATAAAAAGATTCAAAAAAATTTCCTCTGTTACCTTTGCTGCTTCTACTTTTTAGAAAATTCTATCTTTTTCAAGAAGAAGTTATTTTTTCAACAAACGAACGATTTGGGTCTCTTTAGCACATGAACACCTATAAAACCCATATATTTGATTTTCCCAAAAAAAAAAAATTCATAGATTCTATTTTTGAGGGGTTCTTGCATGTTGGTGAAAAATTAGATTTTTGAAAAGAGGACGATCTAGGTCTAGTATGAACGACATTCTCTACAAATCCCATTTCTTATATTTTTCATAAAAAAGATTCAAAAAATTTGCCTCTATTATGTCTACTACTTTTCAAAAAAATATATCTTTTTCAAGAATAACTTATTTTTTCAAAAAATGGATGATCTATGTCTCTTTAGTACACGAGCACCTATAAAAACCATACTTGATTTTCCCAGAAATTTTTTTCATAGATTCTATTTTTTAGGGGATCTTGCATGTTGTATAAAAATTAGTTTTTTGAAAAAAGGACAATTTGGGTCTACTCAGAATGACATACTCTACAAAACCCATTTCTTAGATTTTTCATAAAAAGATTGAAGAAATTTGCCTCTATTACCTCTATTGCTTCTACATTTCAAAAAAATCAACTTTGTTCAAGAAGAATTTATTTTTTGAAAAAACGGACATTTGGGTCTCTTTAGCACATCAACACCTATAAAACCCATATATTTGTTTTCCGAAAGAAATTGTTTCGTAGATTCTATTTTTGAGGGGTTCTTGCATGTTGGTGAAAAAGTAGTTTTTCAAAAAAGGGACAATCTAGATCTACTCATAATGACATTCTCTACAAAACCCATTTATTAGATTTTTCATAAAAAGATATAAAAAATTTGCCTCTGTTACCTCTACTGCTTCTACTTTTATAAAAAAAAAAATCAACAACTTATTTTCTCAAAAAATAGACAATCTATGTCTCTTTAGGACACAAGTGATTTCCCAAATGAGGCTATAACTCAATGAAAATTGAAGGTTCATGAAAGCCGATAGAAAATAAGCGTACAAAATGGAAAACTACAGTGCAATCCACAATCGTAGTCACCAAAGTTGATCGATGGCCCACGAAAACTCAAATATGAGTAGTTTCATAAATGCAGCTATAACTCAACAAAAAATGAATGTTCGCGAAAGACGATAGAAAATACATATACATAATGGACAACTACAGTGCAATCCACAATCGTAGTCACCAAAGTTGATCGATGGCCCACGAAAACTCAAACACAAGTGGTTTCCTAAATGCGGCTATAACTCAGCAAAAAATGAAGGTTCACGAAAGGCAATAGAAAATATGCATATAGAATGCATAACTACTATGTAATCCACAAGCGTAGTCACCAAAGTTGATATGGCCTACGAAAACTCAAACTCGAGTGGTTTCTTAAATGCGGCTATAACTCAATAAAAAATGAAGGTTCGTGAAAGGTGATAGAAAATACACGTACATAATGGACAACTACAGTGCAATCCACAATTGTAGTCACCAAAGTTGATCGATGGCCCATGAAAACTCAAACACAGTCGTGTCTTAAGTCTAGTTATAAACTCAACGATAAATCAAGCTTCAAAAAATTCAATAGGAGATACACATATAGAATACACAACTAAAGTGTAATCAACAATCGTAGTTACCAAAGTTGATTGATGGCCCACGAAAATCAAACACGAGCATTTTCCTAAATGTGGCTATAACTCAACAAAAAATGAAGGTTCATGAAAGGTGATTAAATATATGCGTACAGAATGAACAATTACAATACAATCCACAATTGTAGTAACCAAAGTTGATAGATGGCCTACAAAAACTCAAACATGAGCGGTTTCCAGAATGCGGCTATAACTTAACAAAAAATGAAGGGTCACAAAAGGTGATAGAAAATATGCATATAGAATGCACAAGTACAGTCTAATCCATAATCATATTCACCAAAGTTGATTAATGGCCCACGAAAACTCAAACATGAGTTTTTTCCTTAATGCAGCTATAACTAGACAAAAAATCAAGGTTCATGAAAGGCGATTAAAAAAATGGGTACAAAATGCACAACTACAGTATAATACACAATCGTAGTCACTAAAGTTTATTTATGGCCCACAAAAACTCAAACATGAGTGGCTTCCTAAATGTGGCTATAACTCAACAAAAAATGAAGGTTCATGAAAGGCGATAGAAAATACACGTACAAAATGGACAACTACAGTGCAATCCACAATTGTAGTCACTAAAGTTGATCGATGGCCCATGAAAATTAAAACACGAGCGGTTTGCTAAGTGCAGTTATAACTCAATGAAAAATGAAGGTTTGTGAAAGTCGATAGAAAATAAGCATATAGAATGCACAACTATTGTGTAATCTAGAATCATAGTAAACATTTTTGATAGATGGCCCAGGAAAAATCAAACGCGAGCCTTTTCCTAAATGCAGCTATAACTCAATGAAAAATGAAGGTTCGTGAAAGGCGACTAAAAATATGCATACAGTTCATACACAACTATAGTGTAATCCACAATCGTAGTCACCAAAGTTGATCGATGTCCCAGGAAAACTCAAACACGAGCGATTTCCTAAATACGTCTATAACTCAACGAAAAATAAGGTTTTGTGAAAGGCTATAGAAAATACACGTATAGAATGGCCAACTATAGTGCCATCCACAATCATAGTCACCAATGTTGATCGATGGCCCACAAAAACTCAAACATGAGTGGTTTCCTAAATACGGCTATAACTGAACGAAAATTGAAGGTTTGCGAAAGGGGATAGAAAATATGAGTATAGAATTCACAACTATAGTGAAATCCACAATCGCAGTCACCAAAGTTGATTGATGGCCCACAAAAAATCAAAGATGAACGATTTCGTAAATGCAGCTATAACTCAACAAAAAATGAAGGTTCTTGAAATGGGATAGAAAATACACTTATAGAATGGACAACTACAGTGTAATCGACAAGTGTAGTCACCAAAGTTGATGGATGGCCCATGAAAACTCAAACTCGAGCGGTTTCCTAATTGCGGCTATAACTTAACAAAAAATGAAGGTTCGTGAAAGGCTATAGAAAATGCATGTGTAGAATGGACAACTATAGTGCAATCCACAATTGTAGTCAAGAAAGTTAATTTTTTGCCCATGAAAACTCAAAAATGAATGGTTTCCCAAGTGTAGCTATGACTCGATGAAAAATGAATTTTCACGAAAGGCAATAGAAAATACATGTACAGAATGCACAACTACAGTGAATCTATAGGAGTGTTTTCCTAAATGCGGCCATAACTCAACAATAAATGAATTTTTATGAAAGGTGATTAAAAATATGCATACATAATGCACAACAACAATATAATCCACAATCATAGTCACCAAAGATGATTGATGGCCCACGAAAACTCAAACACGAGTGATTTCCAAAATGCGTCTATAACTCAATAAAAAATGAAGGTTCATAAAAGGTGATAGGAAGTACCCGTACAAAATTGACAACTACAGTGCAATCCACAATTGTAGTCACCAAAGTTTATCAATGGCCCATGAAAACTCAAACACGAGTGGTTTCCTAAGTGCAGCTATAACTCAACAAAAAAGTAAGGTTCACGAAAAGCGATAGAAAATATAGAAAATACGTGTATAGAATGAACAATTCTAGTGTAATCCACAATTGTTGTCAGCAAATTTGATTGATGGCCCATGAAAACTCAAATACGAGTGGTTGCATAAATACGGCTATAACTCAAAGAAAGTGAAGGTTCACGAAAGGGAATAGAAAATACATATACAAAATGGACAAGTACAGTGCAATCCACAATCATAGTCACCAAAGTTGATTGATGGACCACGAAAACTCAAACACGAGCGATTTCATAAATACAGCTAGAACTCAACAAAAAAAGAAGGTTCGCGAAAGGTGATAGACAATATTTGTACAGAATAGACAACTACAGTGCAATCGACAAATGTAGTCAAGAAAGTTGATCAATGGCCCAAAAACTCAAACACAAGCAATTTCCTAAACGTGGTTATAACTCAACAAAAAATGAAGGTTTGCGATAGGTGATAGAAAATACGCATATAGAATGCTCAACTACAGTGTAATCCACAAGCGTAGTCACCAATGTTGATCAATGGCTCATGAAAACTCAAACTCAAGCAGTTTCCTAAATGCGGCTATAAGTCAACAAAAAATGAAGGTTCGTGAAAGGGGATAGAAAATAAACATACAGAATGGACAAGTACACTACAATCCACAATCGTAGTCACCAAACCTAATCGATGGCCCATGAAAACTTAAACATGAGCGGTTTTGTAAATGTGGTTATAACTAAACAAAAATGAAGGTTAACAAAAGCTGATAGAAAATACTCGTATACAATGCTCAACTACAATGTAATCCACAAGTGTAGTCACCAAAGTTGATTGATGGCCCATGAAAATTGAAACTCAGGCGGTTTCCTAAATGCAGCTATAACTGAACAAAAAATGAAGGTTCGCTAAAGGGGATAGAAAATAAATGTACAGATTGGACAACTATAGTGCAATCCACAATCATAGGCACCAACGTTGATCGATGGCCCACAAAAACTCAAACACGATCAGTTTCTTAAGTGCAACTATAACCCAACAAAAAATGAAGGTTTGCTAAAGGCGATAGAAAATATGCGTATAGAACGCACAACTATAGTGTAATCCATAATCATAGTCACCAAAGTTGATCGATGGCCCACGAAAACTCAAACTCAAGCAGTTTCCTAAATACGGCTATAGCACAAAAAAAAATGAAGGTTCACGAAAGCCGATAGAAAATACACGTACAAAATGGACAACTGCAGTGCAATCCACAATCATAGTCACCAAAGATGATTGATGGCCGACAAAAACTCAAACACAAGTGGTTTCCTAAGTGCGGTTATCATTCAACAAAAAATGAAGGTTCGCAAAAGGCAATAGAGAATACGGGTATAGAATGCACAACTACAGTGTAATCCACAATCATTATCACCAAAGTTGATAGATGGTCCATGAAAATTCAAAGACAAGCATTTTCCTAAATGCAGTTATAACTTAACAAAAAATGATGGTTCATGAAAGGCAATTAAAAATATACGTATAGAATGCAAAACTATAGTACAATCCACAATTGTAGTCACCAAAGTTGATGGCTTGCCCAAAAAAACTCAAACATGAGCGGTTTCCTAAATGACACTATAACTCAACAAAAAATGAAGGCTCGCGAAAGGCGACAGAATATACGTGTATACAATGCACTATTATAATGTAATCCACAATCATAGTCACCAAACTTGATCGATAGCCCACAAAAACTTAAACACGAGCGGTTTCCTAAATGCGGCTATAACTCAATAAGAAATGAAGGTTCGCAAAAGGTGATAGAAAATACGCATATAGAATGTACAACTATAGTGTTATCCAAAAGTGTATTCACCAAGGTTGATCGTTGGCCCACAAAAAACTAAAACTTGAGCAGTTTCCTATATGCGGCTATAACTCAAAAAAAATGAAGGTTCATGAAATGTGATAGAAAATCCATGTAGAGAATGGACAACTACAGTGCAATCCACAATCCTAGTCACCAAAGTTTACTAATGGCCAATGAAAACTCAAACACGAGCGGTTTCCTAAGCGCAGCTATAACTCAACAAAAAATGAAGGTTAATGAAAGGCAATAGAAATACGCATATAGAATTCCCAACTACAGTGTAATCCACAATCGTAGTCACCAAAGTTGATCGATGGCCCATGAAAACACAAACACAAGCGGTTATAACTCAACAAAAAATGAAGGTTCACGAAAGGTGTTAGAAAATACTTGTAGAGAATGGACAACTATAGTGAAATCCATAATCATAGTCACCAAAGTTGATCGATGGACCACGAAAACTCAAACACGAACAGTTTCCTAAGTGCGGCTATAACTCAACAAAAAATGAAGGTTCGTGAAAGGCGATAGAAAATATGCGTATAGAAAGCACAATTACCACAATCTTAGTCAACAAAGTTGATCGATGGCCCACGAAAACTCAAACACAAGGGTTTTTCTGAATGTGGCTATAACTCAACAAAAAATGAAGGTTTGTGAAAGGCGATTAAAAATATTCGTACAAAATGCACAACTACCATATAGTCCACAATTGTAGTCACCAAAGTTGATTGATGGCCTAGGAAAACTCAAATATGAGCAGTTTCCTACAATTGTAGTCAACTTTGGTGACTACAATTGTGGATTGCACTGTAGTTGTTCATTTTGTACACGTATTTTCTATTGCCTTTAGTGAACCTTCATTTTTTGTTGAGTAATAGCTGCATTTACGAAACTGCTCGTATTTGTCTTTTCATGAGCCATTGATCAACTTTAGTGACTATGATTGTGGATTGCACTATAGTTGTTGAGTAATAGATGCATTTTCTATCACCTCCCGTGAACCTTCATTTTTTGTTGAGTTATCGCCACATTTAGGAAACTGTTCATGTTTGAGTTTTTGTGGGCCATCAATCAACTTTGGTGAGGACAATTTTGGATTGTACTTTATCGTGCATTCTTTACGCATATTTTTTAATCATGTTTTACAAACCTTCATTTTTTGGTGAGTTAAAACCACATTTAGGAAACCGCTCATGTTTGGGTTTTCATGGGCCATCGATCAACTTTGGTGACTACAATTGTGGATTGTACTGTAGTTGTCCATTATGTATGCATACTTTCTATCACCTTTCGTGAACCTCCATTTTTTGTTTAGTTATAGCCGCATTTAGGAAACTGCTCATGTTTGAGTTTTCATGGGCCTCAATCAACTTTGGTACTACGATTGTGGATTACACTGTAGTTGTGCATTCTATACCCATATATTCTATCACCTTTTTTGAACATTTATTTTTCATTGAGTTATTGCTTCACTTAAGAAACCGTTCATGTTTGAGTTTTTGTGGGCCATTGATCAACTTTGCTAACTATGATTTTGGATTGCAGAATAGTTTTCCATTTTGTACGTGTATTTTCTTTTGCTTTTCGTAAACCTTCATTTTTTGTTGAGTTATAGCCCCATTTAGGAAACCACTCGAGTTTGAGTTTTTGTGGGCCATCGATCAACTTTGGGTACTACACTTGTGGATTACACTATAGTTGTGCATTCTATACACGTATTTTCTATCGCCTTTCATGAACATTCATTTTTTATCTAGTTATAGCCGCATTTAGGAAACAACTCGTGTTTCAGTTGTCGTTAGGCATCCATCAAATTTGGTGACTATGATTGTGGATTGCACTGTAGTTGTCTATTTTGTAGGCTTATTTTCTATCACCTTTAGTAAACCTCCATTTTTTGTTGAGTTATAGCCGTACAAAGGAAATAGCTAGTGTTTGAGTTTTCATAGGCCACTAAACTAAAAATGAAGGTTTGTGAAAGGTGATAGAAAATATAGGTATAGAATGCACAACTACAGTGTAATCCACAAACGTAATCACCAAAGTTGATCGATGGCCCACAAAAACTCAAACTCGAGCGGTTTCCTAAATATGGCTATAACTCAACAAAAAATGAGCCAGAAAAACTCAAACATGAGCAGTTCCTAAATGTGGCTATAACTCAACAAAAAATGAAGGTTTGTGAAATGTGATAGAAAATACACGTACAAAATGGAAAACTACAGTGCAATCCACATTCGTAGTCACCAAAGTTGATCAATGGCCCACGAAAACTCAAACACAAGTAGTTTCCTAAGTGTGACTATAACTCAATGAAAAATGAAGCTTCTCGAAAGGTGATAGAAAATACCCATATAAAATGCACAACTATAGTGTAATCCACAATCATAGTCACTAAATTTGATGGATGGCCCATGAAAACTCAAACTCAAGTGGTTTTCTAAATGCAACTATAACTCAACAAAAATTCAAGGTTCACGAAAGGCAATAGAAAATACACATATAGAATGGACAACTACATTGCAATGCACAATCGTAGTTACCAAAGTTTATCGATGGCCCATGAAAACTCAAACATGAGCGGTTTCATAAGTGCAGCTCTATTTGAATGAAAAATAAAGGTTTGCGAAAGGCGATAGAAAATACGTTTATAGAATGCACAACTACATTGTAATCGACAATATAAGTCACCAAAGTTGATCGATGGCCCACAAAAAGTCAAACATGAGCAGTTTCATAAAAGCGGCTATAACCCAAGAAAAAATGAAGGTTCATGAAAGGCGTTAGAAAATGCACATATAAAATGAACAACTATAGTGTAATACACAAGCAGAGTCAACAGAGTTGATTGATGGCCCACAAAAACTCAAACTCGAGTGGTTTCCTAAATGGAGCTATAACTCAATAAAAAATGAAGGTTTGCAAAAGGTGATAGAAAATACATGTAGAGAACGGACAACGATAGTGCAATCCACAATCATAGTCACCAAAGTTGATCCATGGCCCATGAAAACTCAAACACGAGCAGTTTCCTAAGTGCAGCTATAACTAAACAAAAAATGAAGGTTCTTGAAAGGCGATAGAAAATATGCATATATAACTCAGCAAAAAATAAAGGTTCATGAAAGGCGATAGAAAATACGCGTATAAAATGCACAACTATAGTGTAATCCACAATCCTAATCACCAAAGTTGATCGATAGCCCACGAAAATTCACAAATGAGCATTTTCCTAAATGCAGCTATAACTAAATAAAAAATTGAAGGTTCTTGAAAGGCGATTAAAAGTATGCGTACAAAATGCACATCTATATTACAATCCACAATCGTAGTCATCAAAGTTGATTCATGGCACACAAAAAATTGATTGTGAGCAGTTTCCTAAATTCAGCTATAACTTAACAAAAAAAGAAGGTTCACAAAAGGCAATAGAAAATTAACATCCATAATTCACAACTAGAGTGCAATTCACAATCGTGGTCACCTAAGTTGATTGATGGCCCATGAAAACTCAAAACCGAGCGGTTTCCTAAATGCAGCTATAACTCAACAAAAAATGAAGGTTCCTGAAAGGTGATAGAAAATATGTGTACAAAATTGACAACTACAGTGTAATCCACAATTGCAATTACCAAAGTTAATGGATGGCCCACAAAATGTCAAACATGAGCAGTTTCCTAAATGCGGCTATAACTCAATGAAAAATGAAGGTTCATCAAAGGTAATTGAAAACATGTGTACAAAATGGACAACTATGGTGCAATCAACAATCATAGTCACCAAAGTTGATCGATGGCCCACGAAAACTCAAACACAAGCATTTTCCTAAATGCAGCTATCACTCTACAAAAAGTGACGGTTCGTGAAAGTCGATTAAAAATATGCGTACAAAATGAAAAACTACAATATAATCCACAATCGTAGTCACCAAAGTAGATCGATGGCCCAAAAAAACTCAAACATCAACAATTTCCTAAATGTAGTTGTAACTCAATAAAAAATGAAGGTTCGCAAAGGGCAATAGAAAATATGCGTATAGAATACACAAATACAATGTAATCCACAATCGTAGTCACCAAGGTTGATCGATAGCCCATGAAAACTCAAACATGAGCATTTTCCTAAATGTGGCTATAACTAAACAAAAAATGAAGGTTCGTGAAAGGTAATTAAAAATATGTGTACATAATGCACAACTATAGTATGTGGATTGTATTGTAGTTTTCTAATCTATATGCATATTTTCTATCAACATTCGTGAACCTTCATTTTTTGTTGAGTTATAGCTGTATTCAAGAGACGGCTTGAGTTTGAGTTTTCGTGGGCCATCGATCAACTTTGGTGACTACGCTTGTGGATTACACTGAAGTTTTTCATTCTATACGTTTATTTTCTATCGCTTTTCGTGAACCTTCCTTTTTTGTTGAGTTATACTCACTCTTAGGAAACTGCTCGTGTTTGATATTTTGTGGTCCATCTTTCACATTTGGTTAATACAATTGTGGGTTGCACTGTCATTTTCCATTCTGTACGCGTACCTTGATTTTTTGTTGAGTTATAGCCGCATGTAGGAAATCACTCGAGTTTGAGTGTTTGTGGGCCATCGATCAACTTTGGTGTCTACACTTTTGGATTACATTGTAGTTGTGCATTCTATATGTGTATTTTCTATTTCCTTTCATAAACCTTATTTTTTGTTGAGTTATAGACGCATTTATGAAACCGCTCATGTTTGAGTTTTTTTGGGCCTTCGATCAACTTTGGTGCTACGATTGTGGATTGTACTGTAGTTGTCCAATCCGTACATGTATTTTCTATCACCTTTCATGAACCTTCATTTTTCATTGAGTTATAGCTACACTTAGGAAACCGATCATGTTTGAGTTTTCGTGGGTCATCGATCAAATTTAGTTGTGCATTTTTTTAATCGCCTTTCATGAACCTTCATTTTTTGTTAAGTTATAGCCGCATTTAGGAAACCAATCGTGTTTGATTTTTCATGGGCCATCAATCAACTTTGTTGATTATGATTGTGGAGTGCACTGTAGTTGTCCATTATGTATGTGTATTTTCTATCGCCTTTCACAAACCTTCATTTTTTGTTGAGTTATAGCTGCATTTAGGAAACCGCTCGAGTTTGAGTTTTTTGTGGGTCATCGATCAAGTTTGGTGATGCTTGTAGATTGCACTGTAGCTGTGGATTCTATACGTGTATTTTCTATCACCTTTAGTGAACCTTCATTTTTTGTAGAGTTATTGCCGCACTTAGGAAACCACTCATGTTTGAGTTTTTTGTTGAGTTATAGCCACATTTACGAAACCGCTCAAGTTTGAGTTTTTGTGGGCCATCGATCAACTTTGGTAACTACGATTATGGATTACATTGTTGTTGTGCATTTTATACACATATTTTCTATCGCCTTTCATGAACCTTCATTTTTTGTTGAGTGATAGTTGCATTTAGGAAATAGCTCGTGTTTGAGTTTTCATGGGCCATTGATCTATTTTGGTGACTATGATTTTGGATTGCACTGCAGTTGTCCATTCTCTATGTGTATTTTCTATCTCCTTTCACGATCCTTCATTTTTTGTTGAGTTATAGCTTCATTTAGGAGACTGCTTGAGTTTGAGTTTTCGTGGGCCATCAGTCAACTTAGGTGACTACGATTGTGGATTGCACTGTAGGTGTGCATTATGAACAGTAATTTTCTACTGCCTTTTGCGAACCTTCATTTTTTGTTGTGTTATAGCCGCATTTAGGAAACCGTTCGTATTTGAATTTTTTTGGGCCATCTATCAACTTTGGTGACTACACTTGTGAATTACACTAAAGTTGTGCATTCTATACTCATATTTTCTATCACCTTTTGTGAACCTTCAGTTTTTGTTGAGTTATAGCCGCATTTAGGAAAGTGCTCAAGTTTTAGTTTTTGTGCGCCATCAATCAACTTTGGTGACTGCAATTGTCGATTGTACTATAGTTGTGCTTGTGTTTGAGTTTTCATGGGCCATTGATCAACTTTGGTGACTACAATTGTGGATTACACTGTAGTTGTGCATTCTATACACGTATTTCTATTGCCTCTCGCAAACCTTCATTTTTTCGTTGAGTTATAGCCACACTTATAAAACCGCTCATGTTTGAGTTTTCATTGGCCATCGGTCAACTTTGGTGACTACGATTGTGGATTGCATTGTATTTGTCCATTTTGTACACGTATTTTCTATCGCCTTTTGTGAACCTTCATTTTTTGTTGAGTTATACCTGCATTTAGCAAACCACTCAAGTTTGAGTTTTCATGGGCCATCAGACAACTTTCGGGACTACACTTGTGGATTACACTGTAGTTCTACATTCAATACACGTATTTTCTATCACCTTTCATGAACCTTCATTTTTTGTTGAGTTAAAGGTGCATTTAGGAAACCGCTCGTGTTTGAGTTTTCATGGGCCATCAATCAACTTTGGTGACTACGATTGTGGATTGCACTGTAGTAGTCCATTTTGTACGCGTATCTTCTATCACCTTTTGTTAACCTTCATTTTTTTTTTAGTTATAGCTGCATTTAGGAAACCACTCGTATTTGAGTTTTTGTGAGCCATCTATCAACTTTGCTGACTACGATTGTGGATTACATGGTAGTTGTTCATTCTATATGTGTATTTTCTATCACCTTTCATGAACCTTAATTTTTTGTTGAGTTATAGCCGCTTGTAGGAAATTGCTCGTGTTTGAGTTTTCATGGGCCATCGATCAACTTTGGTGATTACGATTGTGGGTTGTACTGTAGTTGTGCATTCTGTATGCATATTTTATATCGCCTTTCGCAAACCTTTATTTTTTATTGAGTTATAGCCACATTTAGGAATCCACTTGTGTTTTTGTATTTGTGGGGCATCGATCAACTTTGGTGACTATGATTGCGGATTGTACTGTTATACTATAGTTGTGCATTCTATATGCGTATTTTCTATTGCCTTTCGTTAACCTTCATATTTTGTTTAGTTATAGCCACATTTAGGAAACCAGTCATGTTTGAGGTTTTTTGGGCCATCGATCAACTTTGGTGACTATGATTATGGATTGTATTCTAGTTGTGCATTTTGTACCCATATTTTTAATTGCCTTTCACGAACCTTCATTTTTTCTTGTGTTACAGCCGCATTTAGGAAAACACTCATGTTTGAGTTTTCGTGGGCCATCGATCGATGAACTTTGGTGACTACGATTGTGGATTACACTCTAGTTGTGCATTCTATATGCGTATTTTCCATCACCTTTCACAAACCTTTATTTTACATTGAGTTATAGTTGCACGTAGAAAACCACTTGTGTTTGAGTTTTCATGGGCCATCGATCAACTTTGGTGACTACCATTGTGGATTACAGTGTAGTTGTCCATTTTGTACGTGTATTTTCTATCGCTTTTTGCAAACCTTTATTTTTCATTGAGTTATAGCTGCACTTAGGAAACCACTTGTGTTTGAGTTTTTTTGGGCCATCGATCAACTTTGTGACTATGATTGTAAATTCTACTGTAGTTTTGCATTTTGTACGCATATTTTTAATCTCCTTTCAAGAACCTTCATTTGTTCTTGAGTTATAGCCATATTTAGGAAAATGCTCGTGTTTGAGTTTTCATGGGCCATTGATCAACTTTGGTGACTACGATTGTCGATTATACTGTAGTTGTGCATTCTATATGCGTATTTTCTATCACCTTTCACAAACCTTCATTTTTCATTGTGTTATATCCAAACTTATGAAACCGTTCGAGTTTGAGTTTTCATGGGCCATCTATCAACTTTGGTGACTACGCTTGTGGATTACACTACAGTTGTGTATTTTGTATTGGTATTTTTATCACCTTTCACGAACCTTCTTTTTTGTTGAGTTATAGCCGCATTTAGGAAACCACTCGTGTTTGAGTTTTCGTGGGCCATCAATCAACTTTGGTGACTATGATTGTGGATTACATTGTAGTTGTGCATTCTATATGCGTATTTTCTATTTCCTTTCACGAACCTTCATTTTTTGTTGAGTTATACCCAGACTTAGGAAATTGCTTATGTTTGTGTTTTTGTGGGCCATCGATCAACGTTGGTGACTATAGTTGTGGATTGCACTGTAGTTCTCCATTTTGTATGCGTATTTTCTATCGCTTATTGTGAACTTTCAATTTTTGTTGAGTTATAACCACATTTAGGAAATCGCTTGAGTTTGAGTTTTTGTGGGCTATCGATCAACATTGGTGACTACGCTTGTGGATTACACTGTAGTTGTGCATTGTTTATGCGTATTTTCTATTGACTTTCGCAAACATTCACTTTTGATTGAGTTATAGCCACACTTAGGAAACCGCTCGTATTTGAGTTTTCATGGGCCATCAATCAACTTTGGTGACTATGCTTGTGGATTACACTGTAGTTGTGCATTCTATACATATTTTATATCACCTTTCGCAAACTTTCATTTTTTTTGAGTTATAGCTGTGTTTAGGAAACCGCTCGTGTTTGACTTTTAGTGTTTCATCAATCAACTTTGGTGACTACGATTGTGGATTGTACTGTAGTTGTGCATTTTGTACACATATTTTTATTTTCCTTTCACAAACCTTCTTTTTTTGTTAAGTTATAGCTGCATTTAGGAAAACAGTCGTGTTTGAGTTTTCGTGGGCCATCAATCAACTTTGGTGACTACGATTGTGAATTGTACTATAGTTGTGCATTTTGTATGTATATTTTTAATCACCTTTCATGAACCTTCATTTTATGTTAAGTTATAGCCTCATTTAGGAAAACACTCATGCTTGACTTTTTGTCAGCCATCAATCAAATTTTGTGAGTATGTTTGTGGATTGTACTGTAGTTGTGCATTATGTAAACATATTTTTAATCGCCTTTGACAGACCTTAATATTTTGTTGAGTTATAGCTGTATTTAGGAAAACACTCGTGTTCGAGTTTTCACGGGCCATCAGTCAACTTTGGTGACTACAATTGTGGATTACAATGTAGTTGTGCATTCTATACACGTATTTTCTATTGCCTTTCGCGTACCTTCATTTTTCATTGAGTTATAGCCGCACTTAGGAAACAACTCATGTTTAATTTTTCATGGGCCATCGATCAACTTTGGTGACTACGATTGTGGATTGCACTGTAGTTGTCCATTTTGTACGCGCATTTTCTATTACCTTTCGTGAAGCTTCATTTTTGGTTTATTTATAGCCACATTTAGGAAACTGCTCATATTTGAGTTTTCGTGGGCCATTGATCAACTTTGGTGACTACGCTTATGGATTACACTGTAGTTGTGCATTGTATATGTGTCTTTCCTATTGCCTTTGTTGAACCTTCATTTTTTGTTGAGTTATAGCTGCATTTAGGAAATTTCTCGTGTTTGCAATTTTGTGAGCCATCGATCAATTTTTGTGACTACAATTGTGGATTACACTGTAGTTTTGCATTCTATACACGTATTTTCTATCGCCTTTCGCGAAACTCCATTCTCTGTTGAGTTATAGCTATATTTTGGAAACTGCTCATGTTTGAGTTTTTTTGGGCCATCAATCAACTTTGGTGACTACAAATGTGGATTCTACTATAGTTGTGCATTATGTACACATATTTTTTTGTAGAGTTATAGCCGCCTTTAGGAAAACACTCGTGTTTGATTTTTCATGGGGCATCGATCAACTTTGGTGACTAAGATTGTGGATTACACTGTAGTTGTGCATTCTATACTCATATTTTCTATCGCCTTTTGTGAACCTTAATTTTTTGTTGAATTATAGCCGGATTTAGGAAAATGCTCATGTTTGAGTTTTTGTGGGTCATCAATCAACTTTGGTGATTACGATTGTGAATTGCACTATAGTTGTGCATTATGAACACTAATTTTCTATCACATTTCGTGAGCCTTCATTTTTTGTTCAGTTATAGCAGCATTTAGTAAACTGCTCGCATTTGAGTTTTTGTGGGCCATTTATCAACTTTAGTGACTACTCTTGTAGTTTACATTGTAGTTGTACATTCTATATGTGTATTTCTATCACCTTTCATGAACCTTCATTTTTTGTTGACTTATAGCTGCATTTAGGAAATCACTTATGTTCTATTTTTTGTGGTCCATCAATCAAGTTGGTGACTACGATTATGGATTGTAATGTAGTTGTGCATTTTGTACGCATATTTTTAATTGCCTTTCACAAACCTTTTTTTTTTAGTTATAGCCGCATTTAGGAAAACGCTCGTGTTTGAGTTATCTTGGGCCATTGATCAACTTTGGTGACTAAAATTGTGGATTACACTATAGTTGTGCATTCTATACACGTATTTTCTCTCAAATTTCGCAAAACTTCATTTTTCATTGGGTTATAGCCGCACTTAGCATACTGCTCGTATTTGATTTTTTCATGGGCCATCGATCAACTTTGGTGACTATGCTTGTGGATCACACTGTAGTTGTGCATTCTATACGTGTATTTTCTATTTCCTTTCGAAAACTTTCATTTTATGTTGAGTTAGAGCCTCATTTAGGAAACCGCTCGTGTTTGACTTTTCGTGGGCCATCGATCAACTTTGGTTACTACGATTGTGGATTGCACTATAGTTGTGCATTATGAACGCTAATATTCTATCGTATTTCGTGAACCTTCATTTTTTGTTGAGTTATAACCAAATTTAGGAAACCACTCGTGTTTGAATTTTTGTGGGCCATTGATTAGCTTTGGTGACTACAATTGTGGATTACACTATAGTTTTGCATTCTATACGTGTATTATCTATCGGCTTTCGCTAACCTTCATTTTTCATTGAGTTATAGCCGCACTTAGGAAACTGCTTGTATTTGAGTTTTTGTGGGCCATCGATCAACTTTGGTGACTACACTTGTGGATTATACTATAGTTTTGTATTCTATACACGTATTTTCTATTTCCTTTCATGAACCATCATTTTTTATTGAGTTATAGCCAAATTTAGGAAACTGCTCGTATTTGAGTTTTTGTGGGCCATCGATCAACCTTGGTGACTACAATTGTGGATTGTACTGTAGATGTGCATTTTGTATGCGTATTTTAAATCGCCTTTCATGAACCTTCATTTTTTGTTGAGTTATATCTACATTGAGGAAAACACTTGTTTTTTTGTTTTTGTGGGCCATCGATCAACTTTGGTGACTACGATTGTGGATTACACTGTAGTTGTGCATTCTATACGCGTATTTTCTATCGTCTTTTGCGAAGCTTTAATTTTTCTTGAGTTATAGCTACATTTAGGAAACAGCTCGTGTTTGAGTTTTCGTGGGCCATCAATCAACTTTTGTAACCACAATTGTGGATTACACTATAGTTGTGCATTCTATAAATGTAGTTTCTATTACTTTTCATGAACCTTCATTTTTTTTGAGTTATAGTCACATTTAGGAAACTGCTCATGTTTGAATTTTTGTTGGTCATCAATCAACTTTGATAACTACGATTACAAATTGTACTATAGTTGTTCATTCTATACGCATATTTTTAATCACCTTTCACGAACCTTCATTTTTTGTTGAGTTATAGGCGCATTTAGGAAAATGCTCGTGTTTGAGTTTTCATGGGCCGTCAATCAACTTTGGTGACTACGATTGTGTATTACACTATACTTGTGCATTCTATCCATGTATTTTCTATCTCCTTTCACGAATGATCATTTTTTGTTGAGTTATAGCCACACTTAGGAAACTGCTCATGTTTGAGTTTTCGTGGGCCATCTATTAACTTTGGTGACTACGATTATGGATTGCACTATATTTGTTCAGTTTGTTCGCATATTTTCTATCGCCTTTTGTGAACCTTAATTTTTTGTAGAGTTATAGCCGTACTTAGGAAACTGCTCACGTTTGATTTTTCGTGGGCCATCGATCAACTTTGGTGACTACAATTGTGGATTACACTGTAGTTTTGCATTCTATACACATATTTTCGATCACCTTTCTTGAACCTTTATTTTTTGTTGATTTATAGCCGCATTTAGGAAACCGCTCATGTTTGAGTTTTTCTGGGCTATCAATCAACTTTGGTGACTAGGATTGTGGATTGTACTATAGTTGTACATTTTGTACGCATATTTTTAATTTCCTTTCATGAATCTTCATTTTTTGTTGAGTTATAGTTCCATTTAGGAAACCACTCATGTTTGAGTTGACGTGTGCCATCGAATAACTTTGGTGACTACGCTTGTGGATTACACTGTAGTTGTGAATTCTATATGCGTATTTTCTATCGCCTTTTGTGAACCTTCATTTTTTGTGTATTTATAGCCACATTTAGGAAATCGCTCATGTTTGAGTTTTTTTGGGCCATCGATCAACTTTGGTGACTACGAGTGTGGATTGTACTATTTTTTTTCATTATTAACGCTAATTTTCTATTGCCTTTCATGAACCTTCATTTTTTATTGAGTTATAGCCGCATTTAGGAAACCACTCATGTTTGAGTTTTTCTGGGCCATCAATCAACTTTTGTGACTACACTTGTTGATTACACTGTAGTTGTGCATTCTTTTTAAAGCGTATTTTCTATCCCCCTTCACGTTCCTTCATTTTTTGTTGAGTTATAGCTGCACTTATGAAACCACTCGTGTTTGATTTTTCGTGGGCCATCAATCAACTTTGGTGACTACGATTGTGGATTGCACTGTAGTTGTCCATTCTATATGCATATTTTCTATCGCCTTTCGTGAACCTTAATTTTTTTGTTGAGTTATAGTCATATTTAGCAAATTGCTTGAGTATGAGTTTTCTTGGGCCATCAATCAACTTTGGTGACTACGCTTGTGGATTACATTATAGTTGTGCATTCTATACGCGTATTTTCTGCTGCCTTTTGCGAACCTTCATTTTTTGTTGAGTTATAGCCACATTTAGGAAACCACTCATGTTTGAGTCTTTGTGGGCCATGGATCAACTTTGGTGACTACGATTGTGGAATGTACTATAGTTGTGCATTCTTTATGCATATTTTTAATCACCTTTCACGAACCTTCATTTTTTCTTGAGTTCTAACCATATTTTGGAAAACGCTCGTGTTTGAATTTTCATGGGCACCAATTAACTTTGGTGACTATGCTTGTGGATTACATTGTAGTTGTGAATTTTGTACGCATATTTTCTATCACCTTTTGTGAACCTTCATTTTTTTTTTAGTTATAGCCATATTTAGGAAGCCACTCAGGTTTGAGTTTTTGTGGGCCATCGATCAACTTTGGTGACTACGATTGTGGATTGTACTGTTGTTGTGCATTTTGTACTCATATTTTTAATTTCTTTTCATGAACCTTCATTTTTTTCACGAACCTTCATTTTTTGTTGAGTTATAGCCGCATTTTTGAAAACACTTGTGTTTGAGTTTTTCATGGGTCATCGATCAACTTTGGTGACTACGCTTGTGGATTACACTGTAGTTCTGCATTCTATATGCATATTTTCGATCTCCTTCATATTTTGTTGAGTTATAGCCGCATTTAGAAAACTGCTCATGTTTGAGTTTTTGTGGGCCATCAATCAACTTTGGTGACTACGATTGTGGGTTGTACTATAGTTGTGCATTTTGTACGCGTATTTTTAATTGTCTTTCATGAACCTTCATTTTCTGTTGAGTTATAGCTGCATTTATGAAAACACTCATGTTTGAGTTTTTGTGGGCCATCGATCAACTTTGGTGACCACAATTATCGATTACACCTTAGTTGTGCATTCTATATGCATATTTTCTATCGCCTTTTGCGAACCTTCAATTTTTGTTGAATTATAGCTACACATAGGAAAGAGCTCTTGTTTGAGTTTTTACGGGCCATCGATCAACTTTGGTGACTACAATTGTGGTTTGCACTATAGTTGTCCATTTTGTACGAGTATTTTCTATTGCCTTTCGTGAACCTTTATTTTTTATTTAGTTATAAGCACATTTGGGAAACCGCTCGAGCTTGAGTTTTCGTGGGCCATTAATCAACTTTGGTGACTACGATTGTGGGTTACAATGTAGTTGTGCATTCTATACACGTATATTCGATCGCCTTTCGTGAACCTTCATTTTTGGTTGAGTTATAGCCATATTTAGGAAACCACTCGTAATTGAGTTTTCTTGGGTCATCGATAAACTTTAGTGACTACGATTGTGGATTATGCTGTAGTTGTGTATTTGATATCTAATGCATGTCCAAGTCGCCAAGTTCGGCAAGTCGCCCAAGTCACGAAGTTCGCCAAGTCGCCCAAGTCGTAGAAGTCACCCATGGTGCTCCCCTTGGACACTAGAACTAGAACTCTGAGGCCAAGATCTAGTGTATGTCCAAGTCACCAACTTCACCAAGTCATCTAAGTCCCTGAACCCAAGATTGAGTGCATGTCCAAGTCATCGAAATTGCCCAAGTCGCCCCTGGTGCTCCCTTTGGACACTGGAACTAGAACTCTAAAGCCAAGGTGGGCATGTCCAAGTTGCCAAACCCAAGATCTAGTGCATGTCCAACCAAGTTGTCCAAGCCACCCATGTCACCCATGGTGCTCCCCTTGGACACTAGAACTAGAACTTTGAAGCCAAGGTCCAATGCATGTGCAAGTCACCAAGTTTTCCAAGTCATCTAAGTCACCGAACCGAAGATCCAGTGCATGTCCAAGTTGCCAAGTTCGCCAAGTTCACCAAGTCGCCCAAGTCGCTAAGTGGCCGATATCAATACTATATATATAGCACCTCTCGAGCTCTGGGGTGGGGACGAAACTGCCAGTACAGGATGGGACAGGATTGTCGGAATGGGACTCGGTGGGGGGCCTCTCGACTTACACCACCCCCCTATATAAGCTATTTCTCTGACTCCTAGACATTGGTAGGATTACGCCAAAAAATGATCAAGCCCCTTAATTTACGACTTTTGGATCCAATTTTGGAGCCCGATTTTTGGAGCTAGTTTTTGGGGCCCATTTTTGGAGCCCAATTTTTGGGACCCATTTTTGGAGCCCAATTTTTGAGACCTATTTTTGGAGCCTATTTTTTGGGACTCAATCTATTTCCACTTTTTGGGACTTGATTTTCGGGACCCACTTTTGCAACCCGATTCTGAAAGCCGATTTTTGGGACCCATTTTTAGAGCCAATTTTTTGAGCAAGATTTATGGAGCCAATTTTTGGGACCCATTTTCGGAGCCAATCTTTGGGACCCATTTTCAAAGCTGATTTTTGGGACCTATTTTTGGAGACTCTCTTTTGGGGCTCGATCTAGTCCCACCTTTCAAGGCTCAATTTTCGGAGTCAAGTTTTGGGACCCATTTTTGGAGCCAATTCTTGGAGCCTAATTTTCAAAGCTAATTTTTGGGACCCATTTTCAGAGCCAAATTTTGGGACCAATTTTTGGAGCCCTTTTTCAGGGACTCAATGCAATCCCACCTTTTCAGGCTCGATTTTTGGAGCTGAGTTTTGGGACCCAATTTCGGAGCCCAATTCTTGGAGCCGAGTTTTGGGACTTGTTTTCAGAGCTATTTTTTTGGGGCCAATTTTCGGGACCCATTTTCGAAGCCAATCTTTGGGACCCATTTTTAGAGTAGATTTTTGGGACCCAGTTTTGGAGCCAATTTTTGGGACCCATTTTTTGAGCCGATTTTTGGACCCCAATTTTCAGAGCTAATTTTTGGGACCCGATTCAATCCCACTTTTTTGCACCCCTGTGAGCTCCTGCACCATTCATGCCCATTTCCGCACCGCTGCAAGTCCCTGTAACACTTGCACCCAGTTTTGGGGCCAATTTTCAAGGCTGATTTTTTGGGACCCAATTCAATCCCACTTCTCTGCACCCCTGCGAGTTCATGCACCGCTCGCACCCATTTCTGCACTACTATGAGTTCTTGCAACACTCGCACCCATTTATGGTTTGGTACAAGTATTCGCTCCCATTTTTGTACCAATGTGAGTTCCTACACCAATCGTACCCATTTTATCCACCAGTGCGAGTTCTTCCACCCCTGGTGTACCCTGCCCTTGCTTTCGCACTGGTGCAAGTTCCTACACCACTCACACCCATTTCCACACTGTTGTGAGTTCTTGCTCCCTTGGTGTACCCCGGCTCCATTTTTGCACCGATGTGAGTACCTTGCTCCCATTTCTGCTCTGTTGAGAGTACCCCATCCCCATTTTCGAGGGTCAATTTTCAAAGTCGAGTTTCGGGACCCATTTTTGGAGCCTGATTCTCAGAGTCAATTTTTGGGACCCATTTTTGGAGCCAATTTTTGGAGCCCAATTTTTGGAGCTAATTTTTGGGAACCATTTTCGGAGCTAATCTTTGGGACCCATTTTCAGAGCTGATTTTTGGGACCTATTTTTGGAGCCCTTTTTCTGGGACTCAATCCAGCCCCACTTTTTGGGGCTCAATTTTTTGAAGCTGAGTTTTGGGACCCAATTTCAGAGCCCAATTCTCAGAGTCAATTTTTGGGACCTGTTTTTAGAGCCCATTTTTGGGACCCATTTTTGGAGCTCAATTTTTAGAACTAATTGTTGTCACCCACTTTTAGAGCCGATCTTGGGGACCCATTTTTACAGTCAATTTTTGGGACCCTATTTTGGAGCCAATTTTTGGGACCCTATTTTGGAGCCAATTTTTGGGACCCATTTTCTAAGCCGATTTCTGGACCCCAATTTTTGTGACCCGATTTAATCCCACTTTTCTACACCCCTGCAAGTCCCTACCCTTGGTGCTCCCCTTAGACACTAAACTGGAACATTGAAGCCAAGATCAAGTGCATGTCCAATTCGCCCAAGGCACCTAGATCGCCAAGTACCCCAAGGTGCTCCCCTTGGACACTGGAACTGGAACTCCAAAGCCAAGATCCAGTGCATGTCCAAGTATTCCAAGTCACCCAAGTTACTAAGTTTCCAAGTCACCCAAGTCGTGCATGGTGCTCCCCTTGGACACTGGAATTGTAACTCTGAAGCCAGGATACAGTGCATGTCCAAGTTGTGCAAGTCACCTCTAGTGGTCCCCTTGGAAACTGGAACTGGAACTCCAAAGCCAAGATCTAGTACATGTCCAAGTCATCCAAGTCGTCCAGGTCATGCAAGTCACCCAAGTTGACCCTAGTGCTCCCCTTGGGCATTGGAACTGGATCTCTGAAGCCAAGATCAATTACATGTCCATGTCGTTCAAGTCACCCAAGTCACGAAGTTGCCCCCAGTACTCCCCTTGGATCCTGGAACTGCAACTTTGAAGCCAAGATCCAGTGCATGTCCAAGTACTCCAAGTCGCCAAGTCACGTAGGTCGCCCCTAGTGCTCCCATTGGTCACTAGAACTAAAACTCCGAAGCCAAGGTCCAGTGCATGTCCAAGTCACCCCTAGTTCTTCCCTTGGACAATGGAAGTGCAACTCCCAAGCTAAGATCTAGTGCACATCCAAGTCATCAAAGTCGCCCAAGTCACACCTGGTGCTCCCCTTGGACATTGGAACTGGAACTTCGTAGCCAAGGTCTGCGTCATGTCCAAGTTATCCAAGTCGCCAAAGTGACCATGTTTCCCAGGTCACCAAATCACCCTTGGCACTCCCCTTGGACACTGGAACTAGAACTTTGAAGCCAAGATCCAGTGCATGTCAAAGTCATCCAAGTCACCCCTGGTGCTCCCCTTGGACATTGAAACTAGAACTCTGAAGCCAAGATCCAATGCTTTTCCAAGTCTTCCAAGTAACCCAAGTCACCCTTGGTGCCCCCTTGGACACTGGAACTAGAACTCTGAAGCAAAGATCTAGCGCATGTCCAAGTCGTCCAAGTTTCCCAAGTCGCCCCTGGTGCCCCCCTTGGATAATGGAACTCGAACTCCAAAGCCAAGATCCAGTGCATGTCCAAGTTGCCCAAGTCACCCCAAGTGCTCCCCTTACACGCTGGAACTAGAACTCCAAATTCAAGATGTAGTGGATGTCCAAGTTGTCCAAGTCCCCCTGGTGCTTCCCTTGGACACTTGAGTTGGAACTTTGAAGCCAAGATCCAACACATTTCCAAGTCATCCAAGTCACCCCTAGTGCTCCCCTTAGACACTAGAACTAGAACTTTGAAGCTAAGATCTAGTGCACTCGCACTAGTGTGAGTTTTCCACCCCCATTTTTGCACCAGTGTGAGTTCTTGCACCACTCGCATCAATGCAAGTACCCCACCCTCATTTCTACATTGGTGTGAGTTCCTGAACCCCTGAAATTAGACTACCCCAATGGAATTGGAAGGCCCTCTCTAAGAACATGCACCCACTTATACCTCAATTTTAATTAAACTTGGGAAAGGGAAACCCGAGCCCCACTTAGCCATTAGGAACCCCAACCCTACTTAGGTACCAAAAACTCCACCTCAGACTTGGTGAAGGGAAACCACAACCCCACCAAGGCATCAGGAACCCCACTTCAAACTTGGTGAAAGGAAACCCCACACTTTGGATTTGGCTCAGTACCCCACTTCATACTTGGTGAAAGGAAACCCCAACCCCATCAAGGCACTAGGAACCCCACTTTGGACTTGGTGAAGGGAAATCCCAACCCCACTTAGGTGTTAGGTACCCCACTTCAGACTTTGGGAAATTAAACCCCAACCCCAACCCCACCAAGGCATCGAGAACTCCTTTTTGGATTTGGTGAAGGGAAATCCCAACTCCACTTAGGTACTGGGAACCCCACTTTAGACTTGGTGAAATGAAACCCCAACCCCACCAAGGCATTAGGAACCCCACTTTGGAATTGGAATGGGGAAAACCGTGAACCCCACTTCGGACTAGACTTGGGGGATGGAAGCCCTAACCCCACTTAGGCACTAGAAACACAACTAAGGCAAGGCATTCCAAAAATCCAACCCACCCATGAGCACTTAGAATAATGTAGCCCAATGGGGCGCACACCAAAACCCCACCACTAGTTATCACTTAGGGAAATATCTCTCAAAGGGGGCTGTCAACAAAACCCATCTACAAAAGAGCCAAAGGTGTTACGAATAGGAGCAACATAGGGTTGAATCTCAATGGATTGTGGCAACAAGGCCACTCTGCCACTTACAATACCGAGTTGCTTATTTAAGTCATCTGCAAAAGATTCCTCTCATCGACCGCTTGAAATTGTTATGCAAGGTTGCTCCAACTAGGTTGTTGTGTTGATCAAATATTTCCAATGACACGGGCCCCTAGGGGTGCAAGAGCACCCCTACTGCGGGTCATGATGCAGCCAGAGAGAGATGTGCCACATATAGTGTGGATTCTAACTTAGAGGAGTTCATTCATAATCTGACACATGGTAGCTTTGTACCACTAGCTTTTCAACCAAGCGCGATGACCAAATGTGTGAATCAATGGTTCCTATCGTACTAAGTTGAATTACTATCATAGCACAAATCATCAGTTGGGTAAAACTAACCTATCTCATGATGGTCTAAACCCAACTCACATTCCCTATTAGTGGGTGAACAATCTAACATTTGGTGAATTCTGCTTCACAATGATAGGAAGAGCCGACATCAAAGGATCAAAAAGCAACGTCACGATGAACGCTTGGCTGCCACAAGCTAGTTATCCCTATGGTAACTTTTCTGACACCTCTAGCTTCAAATTTTGAAAGTCTAAAGTATTGATAGGCCATGTTTTCATAGTTTGTATTTGTATTGAAAATCAAAATCAAATGAGTTTTTACCTTTTTGTTCCACATGAGATTTATATTCTCGTTGAGCTCATCTTAGGAAAATTGCGTTATCTTTTAACAAATGTGCCACCCTTTCCAAACTCCCCACCTGACAATGTCTTCCACCTAGATCAACACACCTAGATGCACCTTAAGGAAGAAAATTGGGGAATTTCCTTATCTTCGCCTCATGGAACAAGTAAAATAATGTTAAAATTAGTGATATTTCACTTGCGTTGAAATGGATCCACTTATTCTACACCTCTCAAGTCATTTCACAAAGTCAGACTAGAGTCAAGCTCAATAGGGTCTTCTTTCCCCATTGATTCCACCAAGCTTGTTCCCTTGGCTATGGTTTTGCTAGATAGTAAATAGGGATAGTGGGAATCTCATTAATCCATTCATGCACATCACTAATTAGATGAAAAGGAATTTGGCTACCTTAAGAGAGTCATAGTTACTCCTGTCATTTACCCGTGCTTGGTTGAATTTCTTTAGTTTGACATTCAAAGCACTGGGTAGAAATCACATTGCTTCAGCATCCATAGGGACCATCACAATACTTTGTTCTAATTAAATAGTCAAATTCCTCTTATCCATACCAGTTCTGAGTCAGTTGTCCACCACCTAGGGAAAGCCCCCATGAAGGATCATCCTACATCCATCGCCTGATCGACATCCAATGAACTGCCCTTGCCATGGTAGCAGCTCGGGCAGGTCACCAACAACCCACAAGTTTGTGGTGCAGACCCCTAGGCCTAGCCCTGAAATTCTATCCTTTTACTGAAGTTACGAATCCATTTTGTTGACTTCCTTACCTATATTTTCTATTGACAAGAGGATGTTCACCTTGGAGACCTAATACGATTATGAGTATGACCGAGTGTGAATGGTACTCGGTCCTCTATATTTTCAAGGGCCACCAAAGGCATACCAGACACCGCGGGATGTGTGGTGTTGTTCCAGCTGCTGGATCCTATCTCCGGTTGAACTAATTTTAGGGTGGGAAGGTTGTTAAAAAGAAAAGATAACTCTTCCCAAGGACCCGCTGATGTCTTCAGATTTCCTAATGTTGTGATTCACTACCACATCCTAGTTTAGGAATATTAACCCATTTCCCTTTCGATGATCATGCAAAGTGCGCCCTTGAAATAGGTCTTCCCCATCTCTTAGGATCGACTAACCCATGTTCAAGTGTTTTTCACATGAAACATTTCCCCACTTCAGTCTTCAGAGTTCTCATTTGAAAATTTGCTACTACCACCAAGATTTGCACTGGGGGCTTGTCCACCTAGGCTCATGCCCAAGGTTTCGCAACAACCCTTGCATCCTCCTACTCATCAAAGATTGGGAGTTTCCCCAAAGGCTGAGTATAGGTTGTGCACTTTAGTGCCATCCATTTTTTAGGCTATTTGATTCAGTGGGTGAGTTGTTACACACTCCTTAGTGAATTTCAACTTCCATGACCACCATCCTGAATCAACCAACACCCTTTGTGGGATCTAGGTTAGCATGCAATTTGGCACCGTAGCTCAACTTTTGATTCATCCCACGTCACCAATTCTGCTTACCAAACATGGCCCCCTTGGAGCTCATGATTTCGTGGCGTGGCTCAATGGAGGAGTTACGTCTACTTACCTATTTAAATTTTGAGAATAGGTTGAGGGCGTTACGCCCCCGATGCCTCTAATCATTTGCTTTTATCGATAAAAATCACACATGAGCTCCAACTATCCTAAGGGAAAGTTTAGAGGAAACCAGCTACTAGATGATTAAATTAGTCTTTCGGCCCTATACCCTAGTCAAACGAATGATTTATACAACAATATCACTACGGACCTCCACCAGAGTTTCCTCTAGCTTCACCTTGCTCAAGCATAGTTCACCATCTTTTGTGTCCCAACATGTGTGTTCACACTTGAACCCTTCACAAAAGATCAGGGTCGGTCTACAGTGCACCCTCCAAGAGGGGATCTCGCTAGTTAACTTCCTTGCACCTCATGGGTTTCCCAACCTGCTGAGTCACACACATGTTAGACTCATTGGTTCATGTTTCAAGATGGGTCAGATGGAAAGCTTGCTAGCTAATGCCACGAGCACGCAACTGCCCAAGGGCCTATGATATGTGCTCCCTTTTCTTCTCGACCACCACAATAGAGGTACAATGCAACCTAAAGTTTGTGCTTGTGCTGCCTCAATAGTCCTAACTGGCATGCCCCCTGAGTCAAGTAGCAAACTGGCTCACGTCATTTCACATTTGACCAAGGTGCATCGTCAGCCTTCATTTGCTTCCCTCTCAATAATTTCAGCCACTCTTTAACTCTCTTTTAAAAGTCATTTTCATCTTTCCATTGTGTTACTTGTTCACTATCAGTCTCTCACCCGTATTTAGCCTTGGACGGAATTTACCACCCAATTAGGGCTGCATTCCCAAACAACTTGACTCAATGACAACACCTCATGGTGCAGTAGGGTCTGGGCCTAATAGGGCTCTTACCCTCTTCAGTGCCCCCTTCTAGGGAACTTGGCCCCTATTTGTCACCGAGGACGCTTCTACAGACTACTTTTTAGTAGGTGAAGTCGTCGATTTTCATGCAGGGCTCTTCCCGATTCGCTCGACGTTACTAGGGGAATCCTAGTAAGTTTATTTCCCTCTGCTTAGTGATATGCTTAAACTCAGTAGGTATTGGCACTTGACCTGGGTATGCGACAAGAACCCAGCATGCCTACACAATGGCGGGCCACCATAGCCCAGCTAAAGTTCAGCACATGGCCTTGTCCACCGTGCACGAACTAATGCCAACCCACATAGGCCACCACTCGTTGCGACAAGGCGATGGACCTTGTGCTCATTTCAGCCAATCGTACATCTGGTGGGCATGGATGACCATCTCTGCTTCTCCGTTCGAGACGAAAATTTTGAAATGAGACTCCCAAGAAAATGTGCCATTGGCCAAAGCCTTGGGCATAACTTGAATTCAAAGAATCGATGATTCATGAGATTCTGTAATTCACACTAAGTATCACATTTCGCTACATTCTTCATTATGGCGAGAGCTAAGATATCCATTGCCAAGAGTCATGTTTTAATTTTCATATTTTCTGGTGACCAAAATGCTCAAGGCATTTGGTGCTAGTCACACCGATGTGTAGGGTGTTGACACAATCGATCCACCAATGCCCCAAGGTCGAGAGGCAATGCCTCCCTTGAGGGGGCCATTGGGGAATGACTTGTCCCCACCCCATCACATAGTCTAAGTAGACGTCATCTAGAGAGGACCACGCAGCTAAACGAGGAGTCCTACTCTGTGAATCTCATGAGTGCACTCCTCTGCAGTGAAGTACTCACCAAACAACATATTGTCCCCTAAGTGACGCAACATGGTGTTGCAGTAGTCCCAACTTGTGATCATTGAGGCAATGGATTCCTTGCATAGTGTCATGCATGCAGCCAAGGCGCGTGGCTTTGACGTGGCAAAGATTTGAGCCTCTTCTGATTCCAATGGGGCAGGACCGCTAGGCGATGCACATCACCGTGATGCACCCATTACAATTGAAATTGAACCCTGGGGCTTAGCACACTGAAGAACACACACCTGACCATAGCCTTTGATCTCCTCGAATAGACAATGCAGGACACATGGACAAAGGCCGACTGTCCACACGCCATTGAGAGCAAGGGAATTTTCATTGTTAGCATGATCCAAGCACTTCACTGGATCATTCAATTGGTAGGAGCGACAAGTGGTGTGTATGAAGGGCAAGGATGTAGTCAACATGAGTTGATGACTTGTGCTTACTAGGAATTCCTCATTGAAGATCAATAATAGCAATGGTCTATCCCCATCATGATACAATTTGGCAAGATTTCTTGAACCTTTCGGTCTAAGGAGAAAAACTCATCAGTTGCATCAGTGTGGCATGCATGCAGCCCAAAACATCTAAGGGCATCACAAACATGTTATTGGATAAGACTTCCATGGCCTAGGAGGCTATAGTCCCTCTAAGAAGTTGGCTGTGAAGGGGAACCTCTATGTAGCTAGTTAGTAGGCTGAGGTCTCGTTTGTTAATGGAATTAACCAGACAAATCACTTCACCAACGAAGAACAGCTATGCACCACCACCCATAGAATCAAGAAAGAGCTCTCATTTTGTAAATCCTTAATATGTTTAGACCTGGTAAGTTTCCCCATGTTGAGTCAAATTAAGCTGTAAGCTCCACTTCTAGTGGTACCCTTCTATCAATTCCTTTAAGTTTCAACCTTGCGACCATACTCCCCTTGGAACCCAAACACTCTAATTTCTCAGAAGGTGTTGGCGGAGTCCTTAGAGTGACATCCGTTGATCCTTGGATGACATCATTTATGGTTGAGACTGGGACAATATCTGATCGTCTTCGAGCCCCCAACTTTCATTCTTGATTAATGAAAACATCCTTGGAAAATGCTTTTGCAGTGGTTTGTCTTCCATAAATCCAAGAATTTCACCTCTGACAATGAAATACGAATGCCCCCGATAGTCCTTATTAATAATTACTTTGGTCCCGAAGGCCAATAGAACAAGACTAGATTCCTATCATGTTATTCCATGCTAATGTATTTAAAGCATAGGCTTGCTTTGAGCACTCTAATTTTTTTAAACAGTGTCAAAACTGTGACCCAACTAATTAAGGTAGGAACGCGTCATCGGTAGAAGGGATGTGAGGGTCAATGCACACCAAGTAGGCAGACCGATTGTGATGACCCAAGGTCCAACTACGAGCTTTTTAACTGCAACAATTTAAATATATGCTATTGGAGCTGGAATTACCATGGTTGGTACCATAATTTCCCTCCAATGGATCCTCTTTAAGGGATTTAGATTATAATCATGCTAATTACCAGAATCGATGAGCCCAGTATTGTTATTTATTGTCACTACCTCCTCATGTCAGGATTGGGTAATTTGCATGCTAGCTGTCTTCCTTGGATGTGGTAGTCGTTTCTTAGGCTCCCTCTCTAGAATCGAACCCTAATTCTCTGTCATCTGTCACCACCATCATAGGCCTCTATCCTACCATAAAAAGTTGATATGGAAAAAATTTGAATGAAGCATTGCCGGCACAAAGGCTGTGCTATCCGTCAAGTTATCATGAATCACCAAAGTAGCGAGTGAGCCCACGCCAAATTTTTATCTAATAAATGCATGCCTTCCAAGAGTTGGGATTTGGTGCACGTATTAGCTCTAGAATTATTATGGCTATCTGAGTGGAAAAGTACCATCAAAGAAAGTATAACTAATTTAATGAGCCAACTGTAGTTTCACAGTCTTAAATAGTTCATACTTAGACATGCATGGCTTAATCTTTGAGACAAGCATATGACTACTGGAAGGATCGATCAAGTAGCTTCCAACCATGGACGAGCCACTGCGGGTCCACTAGAGGTAGCATGTGGACCCACTCACAAGGGAAACCAAAAAGGTAAGCATCGGTTCATTCTTGTAATTGAAAAAAATCCACCCCCAGCTCAGAAGAGGAGGCGTGCCCTGCACGAGAAAATCATCTAAGAAAATCCAGAGAGTGACGGCAAGGAGCTTCAATTCAGAGGCACCTAAGAAGAACATTCCATATGGAGCCCTTTACTGGAAGGTCTTGAAGATGCCCCTACTCATGAAAGTTAGGTTTGTAGAGAGTACATCACACATGTGGGAACCTCAATTATAAGGCCACTCAGAGGCATATGCCCCATACACACTTGGGGTGACGCACCCACACAAAAACAAGCCAATCTCGACTGTCACAAACAAAATTTCTCCTTGACAAGTTATGTTGCCAAGTGCCAACGAAGAACATCGGGCTACATATAAAAGATCCACACAGGCTTGAGAGCAATGGAAAAGAGCCTCAGTTCACAAGCACTTGGGAAGAACATCCCGTATGGAGCCCCTTACCTAAAAGACACCTAGCCACGGCTGCTCATGACAGGCCTACCTGGATGGACAACACTGTGCATGTGACCACCTTTATTATAAGACCACTCATGAGAATCCATTTCCCAGGTATATATGCTCAACGCACATATGGTGGTGCAACATGCATGGACAAGCATGTCTCAGCCAACATAAATCATTTTTTTCCAAGCATGACTTTGATAACCATCCTTCACAGCAAATGTAGCCCTCCTGAGGGGAACAGGTACCAACCTACATGGGTCAAAGCATGATGACAAGGAGATTTGGTTCACAGAACATGGGAGGAATATCCTTTACAAAACCCATTACCCGAGAGACTCAAAGTTGATCATGCTCGCGACAGTCATGTCATGAGAGAATTTTCCCTCCAGAGGGGAATAGATACCTACTTATGTGGGCCAGAACATGATGGAAAGGACCTTCAGTTGACAGGAACCTGGGAAGAACATCCCATATGGAACCCTCTACCCAAAAGACTCAGAGTAGCCCATGCTCATGGTAGTCATGTCATGAGAAAATACACCATGCACGCGACTGAGTAAGGCGACTCAAGGAAATCCATTTCCCAAGTATATGCCCCCTACACACTTTTTAGCCCACCCCGCATAGACAAATCCTTCCTCAACCAACGTAAGTAAATTTCCCTTGGAGCAAGACCTTGGGCACAAATCATCCATGAAAAATCTAGCTCAACGGACATCAAATGCCTACACAGGCCGAAGCAAAATGACACAGAGCCTCACAAGGGATGTTTACACATGCCCAAAATGGGGTCTCTGAGCCGCCATGACCCCCAACCAACGTGAACAGGCTTTTTCCTTGAAGAGGGACCGCCACATTCTTGGGGATGAAGTTCGATTGCAACAATGCAATGTGCTAAAGATGAAAAGCCGATGGCACAAATGCTAGTAACGTGCACTTTTGTACCAACGCATCATTCGAAAACAACTGCCAAACATTGAAAATTTCACACTACATTACAATAGACGTGCATGGTGAATTCCAACCGAATACAAAGGCTAGAGCCTCCAACTGCATCGTAGAGAGCACAATGGAGGCGCTAATTACAAATTATTGTTTCACAAATACCATTAAGGAACTAGCACAAGCGCACACAATCATCCTCAAGAGAGGAGAATTCAAATGATAGGTCAAATCCAAAAGCTTCAAATATTACCTCTAGGAACAATCAAGAATGAGACTGATTACATGTTGTCAAGTTTGTTACTGGGCGGACATGACTTGCGAGTAGGAAACTGGGCAATTGTGTCAGTGGCTCGAGGCCAAAGCTACGACTGACTCGAATGACCCTATAATTCATCATGCCACTCTTCACAAAGAGAATATCGTGCCACTTTTTAACTTTTGACACCATTCCAAGACTACAAGAGAGGCATCATGCATTGCAATTGGCTGTCGTAGGAAAAGTGCAACATTTGGAGAGACCCAAAAGCTAGAAGAGGGCTCCCAACAATCCCATTGGAGCTTGACATGGACAAGTTTAGAGTGACTACTAGTGACATGGACAAGTTTGGTATGATGTGTCCAATGTTGAGACCATTCAGAAAATGAAAAAGAGGCCCCTACATAGCAATCGAGTGCCCTTGGGACAGTGAGGATCAGTTTTCAAGTGAGATGGCGGGGGTGTTTCGGTTTTGGGGTGAGAGAAAGTTTGAAGGGGAGTAACACTTTGAAGTGATTGGGGTGGAGCCAACCATTTTAGAGGAGCATTATGCAGTTAGTAGGGCACAAGCGGGAGTGGGAGAATTTGTGATGGGGAGAAAAATGGAGCACACCCTCCCAAGCAACCTGAGAGTTAAATAGAGGCTCCCAAGGAATCTCTTTACTTTAGCTGATTTGGACGAGTTTGGATCAATTACCAGTGCCAATCACTTCCCAAGATTCATCCAAAACATACCCCCCATTTTGAGATGGAAAGATAGCCTACACATTAACAATCGAGTGTCCTAGGTGGAGTTGGGTGTATATGGAACAAACCCAAAAGATAAACAAGGGATCCCTTACTATAGAACTTGACATGGATGACTTTGGAAAGGATACCAGTGTCAATCCGTTTCCCAAAAATGTGTGTAATGTTGAGACCATTATGAGAGGCCAAGAGAGCCCCTACATAGCAATTGAGTGTCCTTGGTGCGGAGGCAAGAGGGATCTTGAATTAGGGAAGGGGGAATTGGAAGCTAGGTTTGAATGTTGATGGGAGAATCATGAGCCAAATTGCGACTTTTGCACTCCTTTTTTAGGGAAATGGCACTCTTGAGGGGAGAAACTTTTAGACTGTTCCTAAGTCCGTTCTAGGACATGCAACTCTGAGAATGGGGTAACTGTGTAAGATGCTCATACGAGCAAATCAACATACTTGTCATCATTTCATGCAAGACATAGGATTTTTATTTAGAGTACCCAACGAAATCTATTTCTTGGACATGACATGGATGAGTTTGGAGTGGCTACTAGTGTTTCTTGCATTCACGAGGTGCTTCCAATGATGGGACCATTCTAGGATGGTGAGGGAGCCACCACATATCAATCTGATGTCTTGTATACATTCCTATCTAGTGACTTGCATGCCCCTCAAGTGTGACTGTGATGTTGCACGATTAAAACGAACCACCAAATCCATCCATTTGAACAACTTCATGATCACGCTTGAGATGCAGGCCAAATGAAGCATACCCCCGATTTCTGACTCTTCACCTAAGCCATGGAAATTCAAAATTTGGTTGTCCATGCCAACCCAACTGCTAGACGAGGGCTCCTACGTCATCCCTTACTAGGTCCCGACAAAGTTGGGAGCGACTACTAGTGTCGTTCCCTATTCCGAGCTACATCCAATGTCGAGACCATTCAAAGAAGGTGAGAGAGAGCCCTCACATATCAATCTGGTGTCTTGGACGGGGACCTATGTGCCTCTAAAGTGTGACTCATTTTGGTGGATGATGAAAAAACTAAGATCCAAATCCATATGTTTGCACACCAACAAGATCATGTAGAGGGGCACACAAGATGGGGAGCTTGCGACTGACTTACCCCCCCGGGTGCTCCCCATTTCTAGTGTGACTTGCGGACTGCTCCTAAGTCCATTCTAAGACATCCAACTTGGAGAATGGGACAACCATGTAAGATGCATGTGAAGAGAAAATAGACATTCATGTCGACTCATGTAGGACATCAAATACCTATGCGACATACCCAATGAAGTCCCTTACTTAGGCACGACATGGATGAGTTTTGAGCGGCTACTAGTGTCGCTCGCATTACCGAGGTGAGTCTGATGCCAAGACCATTTATGACAGCGAGGGAGCCACCACATATCAATCCGATGTCCTACATGCATTCTAATCGATCCACCTGCGTGCCCCTCAAGCATGACCGTGATGTTGCATGATTAAAACTAACCGCAAAATCCATCCATTCGAACAACATCACGGTCAGGGTTGAGGGGCACAGAGGGGGTTCAAGAAGAATGACACCTTTCCCATATATAAGCTATTTGTCTGAATCCTAGGCATCGATAGGATGACACCAAGAAACGTCCAAGCCCCCCCCGATTTTTGACTTTTCACCCAAGCTGTGGGCAATCAAAATTTGGTCCCATCCAAGGCACCCAACTGCTAGACGAGGGCTCTCGAGTATCCGTTACTTGGTGCCTACAAAGTTGGGTGTGGCTACCAGTGTCGTTCCCTTTTCTGAGCTGCATCCACTACCAAGACTGTTTGGAGAAGGTGAGAGAGAGCCCCCACATAGCAATACGGTGTCCTAGGCATGGGCCTGCATGCCTCTAAACCGTGACTCTTGTTGGTGCACAATGAAATAACTGAGTGCAAAATCTATCCCTTCACACACCAACAAGATCACGGTAGAGGGGCACGCAGGAGGGGGAGCTTTCAATTGACTTACACCCCCTATGTGCACCCCATTTTTGGTGCAACTTGGTGCACTCCTTTTCTAGGGGAGTGTCTTGCGGATTGTTCCTAAGTTTGTTATGGGACATCCAACTCTAAGAGTGGGACAACTAAGTAAGATGCTTGTGAAGAGAAAATTTCCATACTTTTCATCTCATGTAGGACATTGGATTCCTATGTTGTACCTGATGAAGTCCCTTAGTTGGGCACGACATGGACAAGTTTCAAGTGGCTACCAGAGTCGGTCGTGTTTGTGAGTTGCATCCGATGCTGAGACCATTCTAGGATGGTGAGGGAGCCACAACACAACAATCCGATGTCGTGCATGCATTCTAATTGGGCGACTTGCATGCCCCTCAAGCATGACTGTGATGCTGCATGATTAAAACTAACTACCAAATCCATCTATCTGAACAACATCATGATCATGCTTGAGGGGCACGTAGGGGGTCAAGCCGAATGATGCATGTCCCCTATATAAGTTGTTTGTCTGAATCCCAGGCATTGGTAGGATGACACCCAAAAATGTCCAAGCCCTTCAATTTATGACTTTTCATCCAAGCCGTGCGTAGTCAAAATTTGGTCTCATCCAAGAAACGCAACTACTAGACGAGGGCTCCCGAGTCATCCCTTACTCGGTCTCGGTAGAGTTGGGAGTGGCTAGCAGTGTCATTCCCTATTTCAAGTTGCATCTAATACTGAGGCTATTCATAGAATGCGAGAGAGCCCCCGCATAAAAGTCAGGTGTCCTAGGTGGGGACTTGTGTGCCTATAGAGCATGACTCATGTTGGTGAATGATGAAAAAACCAAGTGCCAAATCCATCCATCCATTCAGACACCAACATGATCACACTATAGAGGGGTCACGTAGGAGGGGGAGATTTTGACTGGATTAACCCCCCTATATAAGCTATTAGTCTGAACCCCAAGCTTTGATAGTATGATGTTGAAATTTGGTTGAACACCCTAATTTTTAACATTTTCATACACGTCGAACTCCCCAATTTCTGACTTTTCTCATCGAGCTCACTTTGCATGCGTAACCTCACTATTGGACTCATTCGACACCCATGAATCCATCAAATTGTTCCCTCAAGTCAATTTGTTCCCCTATAGTCCCCAGGCTTAGGATCACAACTCGCGTCACATTCAGACTGAGCCTTAAGAGAACACATACCCCCTATATAAGCTATTTGTCCAAATCCCTAGCATCGGTAGGATGACAGCTCAGAACAATCGAACCCCTCAATTTTTTACTTTTCTAATTGAGCTTGCTTTGCATGCCTAAACTCACCATCAAACTCATTCAACACCCACGAATCCATTGAATTGCACTGTCAAGTTGATATGTTCCCTTATAGGCCTTGGGCTCAAATTCCTAACTTGCATCACATTCGGACTGGGCCTTAAGAGAACACATACCCCCTATATAAGCTATTTGTTTGAATCCCTGGCATGGATAGGATGACAACACAAAATAGTTGAACCCCCTAATTTTTGACTTTCTACACCAAGCTCGCTTTGCATTCCTAACCTCACCATCAGACTCATTCACCACCCATGAATCCATCAGCTTGCACCCTCAAGTCGATTTGTTCCCTTATAGGCCCCTAGAATCTGGTTCCCAACTCACATCGCATTCGAAATGGGCCTTAAGAGAACACATACCCCCTATGTAAATAAGCTATTTGTCTAAATCCTTGGCATCGATAGGATGACAACTCAAAACGGTCGAACCCCCTGATTTTTGAATTTTCGCACTGAGCTCGCTTTGAATGCCTAATCTCACCATCGGACTCATTCGACACCCATGAATCCATCGACTTGTACCCTCAAGTCGATTTTTTCCCTTATAGGCCCCCGAACTCGGGTTCCCAACTTGCATTGCATTCAGATTGGGCCTTAAGAGAACACATACCCCCTATATAAGCTATTTGTATGAATCCCTAGCATCGGTAGGATGATAGCTCAAAATGGCTGAACCCCCTAGATTTCTGAGTTTTCTCACCAAGCTCACTTTACATCCATAACCTCACCATCAGACTCATTCGGCACCCAGGAATCCATCGAATTGTGCCCTCAAGTTGATATGTTCCCTTATAGGCCCCCGGACTCAGGTTCCCAACTCACATCGCATTCAGACTAGGCCTTAAGAGAACACATACCCACTATATAAGATATTTGTACAAATCCCTGGCATCGGTAGGATGACGGCTGAAAATGGCCGAACACCTCGATTTTTCAACTTTTCACACCGAGCTGGGCGCACTCGAGTTCCCAACTCGAATGCCCCAACTCAGATTCACCAACTCGAGTTCTCTTATCGGCCCTCAGAATGAGGTTCCCAACTTAGTTCTTATGCTGACTTGGCCAAAACAGAACACATACCCTCCTATATAAGCTATGTATCTAAATCCCAGGCATCGGTAAGATGACGCTGAAAAATGGTCAGACACCCTGATTTCTGAATTTTTGCACTAACTTGGGTGCACTCGAGTTCCCAACTCAGACGCCCCAACTCAGATTCCCCAAGCCGAGCTCTCATATCGGCCCACTTGGAACCCGAGCTCTGAACCATGTCCAAAACTATGGCGCAACCCCTGGCTCGACCCAACTCAGATCGCCCAACTTGGATCCCCATCCAACTCAGCTTGCCCTTCAATTTGGCTTGCCTACCCGATTCAGCTCACCCTCCAACTCGACTCGCCTACCTAACTCAGCTTTCCCTCCAACTCGACTCGCCTACCTGACTCAGCTCACCCTCCAACTCAGCTCATTGACTCAGCTCGAGTCGAGCTCCCAGCCCAGAATCACCTTGGAGCACTGCCTTGGCCCCTTAGCACATTGCACTCCCTTACATAAGCTATTTGTCTAATTCCAAGGCATTGGTAGGATGACATTGAAAACGGTCAAATGCCCTGATTTCCAAATTTTCACACCGAGCTAGGCACACTCATGTTCCCAACTTAGACGCCCCAACTCGAGTTCTCATTTCGGCCCCCAGGCTCTTGTTCCCAACTTGGTTCTTATGCAAATTGGGCTAGAAGAGAACACATACCCCCTATATAAGCTATTTTCTCGATTCCCATGCATCAGTAGTATGACACTGAAAAATGGTCAAACACCCCAATTTCTGACTTTTTGCCCAGAATGTGGGCATTCAAAAATTGGTCATGTCCAAGCCAGCTCACTCCCACTTTTGCACCAGTGTGAGTACCTCACACCCATTTTTGCACTGATGCGAGCATCTCGATTCAGCCCCTCGAATGCAACAACCCACCTATATAAGCAATTTGTTTGATTCCCAGGCATTAGAAGGATGACGCTAAAAAATGATCAAACACGCCAATTTCTGACTTTTCACCCAAAACATGGGCATTCAAAATATGGTCCCATCCAAGCCACCTCACTCCTATTTTTGCATTGATGCGAGTACCTCTCACCCATTTTTTCACCGGTGGGAGTATCTAGACTTGGCCCCTTGATTGCAACAAGCCCCCAATATAAGCTATTTGTCTGATTCCTAGGGATCAGTAGGATGACGTTGAAAAATGGTCAAATACCCAGATTTCTGACTTTTCTCCCAAAATGCGGGCATTCAAAATTTGGTCTCTTCCAAGCCACCTCGCTCCCATTTTTGCACCAGTGCGAGTATGCAAACTCGGCCCTTAAATGCAACTACCCCCTATATAAGTTATTTTTCTGATTCCCAGGCATCGGTAGGATGACGCTGAAAATGGTCAAACACCCAAATTTCTAATTCTTCACCCAAAACGTGGGCATTTGAAATATGGTCCCATCTAAGCCACCTCACTCCCATTTTTCCACTGGTGCTAGTATCCAGACTTGACCGCTTGAATGGAACTACCCCCATATATAAGCTATTTTTCTGATTCCCAAGAATCTGTAGAATGACGCTGAAAATGGCTAGACACCCTAATGTGAGAACCCCTTCCCCATTTCTATACTGGTGCAAGATCTTGCACCACTCACACTAGTGCGAGTAGCTTGCCCCCATTTCTACACTGTGCGAGTACCTGCACCACTAGCACCGGTGCATGTTCTTGCACCACTCAAACTGGTGCGAGTACCCCACCCCCATTTCCTCACCTATGCGAGTTCCTACACCACTCACTCTGGTGCGAGTACCCCTCTGCCATTTCTGCACCGGTGCGAGTTCTTGCACGACTCACACTAGTGCAAGTTTCTGCACCACTTTTGGAACCATTTTTTGTATGCGATTTTCGAAGCCCATTTTTGGGGCCATATTTTGGGACCCATTTGTGGAGCCAATTTTTGGAGCTTGATTTTTGAAGCATATTTTTAAGGCCCAATTTTGGGACCCATTTTTGGACCCCTTTTTGGAGCTCAATTTTGGGACCCATTTTTTAGCCCAAGTTTTAGAGCCCATTGTTGGAGCCTGATTTTTGGAGCCAAATTTTGGGACCCATTTTCGGAACCCTTTTTTGGAACCCACTTTTGGACCCTGAACCATGAACATGGACCTTGAACCCTTAACCCTGAACCTTGAACCTTGAACTTTGACCTTGAACCCTAAACCTTAAACCCTGAACCCTTAACCCTAAACCTAAGCCCTGAACCCTGAACCTTGAACCCAAACCTGAACCCTAAACCCTGGACCTAGAACCCTGAGCATTGAAACCTGAGCCTGAACCCTAGAACCTACACCCTAACCCTAGACACTTGACCCTAGACCTTGGATCTTGACCTTATGCCTTGAACCCTGAACCTTGAACCCTTGACCCTGAACCCTTGACCCTAGACCCTTGACCTTAGACCTTGAACCCTAAACTTCGACCTTGAACATTGAACCCTGAACCCTAAAATTTGGAGCCTAAAGCATGACTTGAAACCCTGAACCTTGGACCTTGAACCCTAAACCTATTACCCTAAACCATGGACCCTAAATCCTTAACATGGAACCCACCACCCTGAATTGTGAACCCTAAACCTTAAAACTTGGACCCTAAACCCAAACCCTAAACCTTGAAACCAAAACCATGGCCCCTTCACCCTAGAACCTAAACCCTAAATATGGACCCTGAACCATGGACCCCAAACCCTTGACCCTTGACCTTGAACCCTAAACCCTAACCCTAAACACTAAACCCTTGTCCCTTGACCGTGAACCCTGGACCTTGAACCCTAAACTTGGACTTTGAACCCTCAATGTTGAACTGTGAACATGGACCTTGAAATTGGACACTAAACCCTTAAAAATGAGCCTTTGGCTGTAGACCTTGAATCTTGAACCCTGAACCCTTGACCCTTGACCTAAAACCCTAGACCAAGTCCCTAAACCTTAAAGCTTATACCCTTTACCTTGAACCCAAAACCCTTAACATTGAGCCTTGAAGCCTTAACCATGGTCCTTGACCCCTGAACCATGAAATCTAGACCCTAGAACCTAAACCCTTGACAATTGACCCTAAACCCTTAACTCTTAACCTAAGACCTTTAACCCTGAACCCTAATCTTTGAACATTAAACCTTGAACCCTAAACGTAGACCATGAACCCTGAACTCGAACCTTGAACCCGTAACCCTTGACCCTAGACTGTGGACCCTAAACCTGGAATCTCCCATTGTGTACCTTGAAACTTGGACACTAAACCCTAGATGAAAGCCTGAAACCATGAACCTTGGATGTCAAACCCTTAACGCGAACCATTGACCCTAGACTCTCAACCCTCGACAATAAACCATGAACTTAAACCTTGAACCATGAACCCTAAACCCTGAGCCTTGAACATTAAAGCTTGAACCCTGAAGTATAAATAAAGCCAGACTAGAAACCCTAAGCCTAAACCTTAAACCAATTACCCTAAACTTTGGACCCCTAACCCTAAATCTGGAACACCTCACCTTGATCCTTGAACCCTCAACCTTAGACCTTGGACCCTAAAACCAAACCCTAAACCCTAAACCTTAGACCTTGAACCCTAAAACTTGAACCATGAACCCTTCACCTTAGACCCTAAACCCTAAACATGGACCCCACACCCTAGACACTAAACCCTTGACCCTAGACTATGAACCCTAGACTTGGGACCTTGAATCTTGAACTTGGACTTTGAACCCTCGACCCATTTTGGAACCCACTTTTGAACCCCAAACCATGAACATGGACCCTAAACCCTTGACCCAAAACCCTTAGCCCTCGACCATGGACCTTAAACCTTGAACTTGGACCCTAAATCCTAAACCTTAAACCCTGAACCCTAAACCATGAACCTTGAACCTTGAACTCTGAATCGTGACCCCGAACCCTAGAACCTACACCCTGGACCTTGGACCATCAACCTTAAACCTTGAACCTTTATCCCTTGACCCTGAATCCTTAACTCTACCCTCAACCCTTCACCCTTGACCCTTAACACTGGAATTTGAACCCTAAACCCTTAGCCTTGGACCATGGACACTGAACCAGGACCCTTGGACCCTAAGGCTTGGACCGTAGACCTTTAGCCATGAGCATGGACCTGAAACCCTAAACCGTTGACCCTGGAACTTGAAACCTCAACTTAGACCCTAAACCTTGAACCTTAAACCTTGAACCCTAAACCTGAATCCCAATCTTGCACCTTTGACCTTGAACCTCAGACCCCGAACTGTAAACTTGGACCTTGAACCATGAACCCTAAAAACTAGACCTTGAAACTTGGACCTTGGATCGTTGACGCTGAACCTTGAATCCTTCAACTTTCACCCTAAACCCTTGACCTTGAACTGTGAACCCTAAACATGGACCCTAAACCTTGGACTCTAAACACTTGACCCTCAACATTCAACCTTGAACCCTTAACCTTAGACAATAAATCCTAAACCTAGACCCTTGGACCCTGAAGCTTGGACACTGGACCCTGAACCATGAACGAGTGAAGCCACAATAGTGGTTTACAATTTGATGAAGGAAAATTGAGAAAAAATGGCCCCATGGCAATTTTTTTGATTCTGGGGGTTTGTACAAACATGAAGGTTCGTACGAAGCAAAAATGGGTTCGGTCAAACTAGGGTTTGAGAAAACACATTCAATGCTTTTGCTTCTAAAAAAGAAATCAAAATACATGTAGCCAGGGTGGTTTGGTTGAACCAAGGTTCGACCGAACCATGGTTTCACTGAACCCATGGGGGTTCGCTCGAACCCCTCTAAACCCTAATTCTCCCCCTCAGTCACAAACAAAACCTAATTTTTTACACTTCAGAGGTTGGTTTGAGGATGAAAATGGAGGATTTTTCAAAAACCCAACTAGAATCAAGTAGTTCTCAGAATGAGCTATCCAATCAATATAATTTTAATATGTTCTGGTTTCATTATGTATTTGTTTTTTTAGTTTTATTAAACATAGGTTTTTCATCAAAAATGAAGGTGTCTATTCTGCACGCATGGAAAAATAGCAGATTATCAAAAAATAAATTTGAAAAATATGAGTGCACCAAATATTGAAGTCCTTGATCCAACCAAAAAAAATTGAATTTCGATATATAAAAAAAAAGTTATGCGTTATACAGTCGCGCTATGTCTAAATTGTAATTGGTTTTACTTCGAAACTTGATTAAAGAAAAAATATTTGATAAAAAGATATCTAACCAAGTGCAAGCACTAGATATCAGAGTTACCAATCTAAATTCTAAAGAATTATATTTTTATCCTTCATGGAAAAAAACTTATGCGTTATACTATGTGCGTCACTTTTTAAAAATGCTATTTTCTGAAAAAAAAAGCCAGTTTTCGTGGGAGATGGAAAAAGAAGTGCAATCTAATTCCAAAAATTTTGAATTTTTTTTTTTAAGAATCTACAGACAAAATGTGAGGAGACTCTAGTTTGCATCATCTTCAAATTCCTCATGGTTTAGCCGCTATAGGTGCCTGAATGTGAAGATTTAGTTAAAAATAATAATTTGAGTGTCGAGTTTCTCCAAAAATTGTAAACCACTATTGTGGGATCACCCAAACATGGACCTTGAACCCTTGACCCTAGACCTTGGTCCCTCACCTTGGACCCTAAACCTTAAACCCTGGTCCTTGACCTTAGACCTTGAATCTTGAAACTCAACCTTAGACCCTATATCCTTAACCTTTAACCGTTGACCCTGAACCCTTAAACCTTCAACCTTCACCCTCGACCTTCAACCTTGAATCGTGAACCCTAAACACAGACCTTGAAACTTGGACCCTGAACACTTGACCCTCGACCTTGAACCATGATCCCTCAACTTGGACCCTAAACCTCGAACCTCAAACCTTGAACCTAAAGTTGAACCTTGGACCCCGGACCCTGAACCCTTAACCCAAGACCTTGGACCTTGAACCCTAGACCTCAAACCTTGAACATGCAACTAGAATTGTGATCACGGACCCTAAACCCTAAACCTTGTACCCAAAAGTTGAATCCTAAACATTGGACCCGGACCCTGAACATGGAACCCAAAATCATGGACCTTGAATCATAGACCTTGAACCCTGAACACTTTGCCCCTGAACCCTCGACCAAAAACCCTAAACCTGGTCCCTAAACCTTGATGCCTAGACCCTTGACCTTGAACCTGAACCCTTAAACATCGGACCCTGAAACTTGAACCCCCAGAGCCTAAACCCTAAACCCTTGTTGTTGACATCAAACCCTTTACTCTAGACCATGAACCCTTGACCATTGACCCTGAGCCCTCAACCCAAGACCTTGAACCCCGAACTTCGGGCCTTGAACATAGAACCGTGAACCTTAAAAAGTAGACCATGAACCATGAACCGTGAACCCTGACCCTAAACCTTCGACGCTCGACACATGACAATGGAACCTAGTCCTTGACCTTAGACCTCAAACCTTGAACCTTGAGCCTGAACCCTGGACCCTAAACCCTTAACCTTGAACCATTGACTCTAAACCCTTAACCCTTCAACCTTAACCCTAGGCACTCAATCTTGAACCGTGAACCCCAAGCATGGACCATGAACCTTGGACCTTGAACCCTTGACCCTGAACACTTGACCCTTGACCTTGAACCTTGAACCCTTAAAACCTTGGACCCTGAACCTAGACCCTTAGACCCTAAACCCTGGACCCTAGACCTTAGACCATGAGCATGGACCCTAAACCCTAAACCCAAAATCGAACCTTGGACACCAAATCCTTAACCCTTAACACTAGACCTTGTACCTTGCACCCTGGACCCCAAACCCTAAACTTGGACCCTAAACTATGAACATGGACCGATAACCTCGACGTTGAACCCTAAACCTTAAACCCAAAAGTTGAACACCAAACATTGAACCCAGACCTTGAACACTGAACCCCTGATCATGGACCTTGAAGCCTAGACCCTAAACACTAAACCCTTGGCCCCTGAACCCTCGAACCTCGACCCAGAACCCTAAAATTGGTCCCTAAACCCTGAATCCTTAACCCTTGACCTTGAACCTAAAACCTTAAACTTTGAACCCCAAAGCTTGAACCCCAGAGCTTGAAACCCGAACCCTTGCCCCTAACATTGAACCCTTGACCCTAGAACCTAAACCCTTGACCATTGACCTTGAACCGTTAACCCAAGAGGTTGAACCCTGAAGCCTAAATTCTATACCATGAACCATGAACCTTGGACTCTACATATTAGACCTTGAACCCTGACCCCAAACCCTCGACGCTCAACACATGACCATGGACCCTTGTCCTTGACCTTAGACCTTATAATCTAAACCTAGACCGTAGACTCTGAACCATTAACCTTGATCCCTTGACCTTAAACCCTTCAACCTTCACCCTAAATGCTTAACCTTGAATTGTGTACCCTAAACACTAACCCTTAACCTTGGACCCTGAAACCTTGACCCTCAACCTTGAACCCTAAACCCTTAACCATGGACCATGAATCCTCAAATTGTACCCTAAACAGTGAACCTTAAACCTTTAACCCTGAGCCTAAACCCAAACTTGAACCCTATACCCCATACCTTGAACCCTTAACCCAAGACCTTGGAACTTGAACCCTAGACCATGAACGCTTGACCCTGAACCCTGAATCTTATACCCAAAAGATGAACCCTGAACTTTGAATCTAGATCCCTAAAACTAAGCACCTGATTGTGGACCTTGAATCCTAGACCTTCAACCCTAAACCCTTGGCCCCTGAATCGTCGACCCTTGACCCAGAAACCTAAACTTAGTCCGTAAATCCTGAAGCTTAGACCCTTGACCTTGAACCCAAAAACTTAAACATTGAACGTTGAAACTTGAATCTCTAATCCTGAACCCTGAATTCTAAACCATTTCAGTTGAAATCAAACCCTTGACCCCAGACCATTAACCCTTAACCATTGACCATAAACCCTTAACCAAGGACCTTGAACCCTGGACCCTGAGCCTTGAACGTAGAACCCTAAACCCTAGAGCATGAACCATGAACTCTGAAACCTGGACCCTAGACATTAGACCTCGAACCCTTAACGCTTGACACTTGACCTTGGACCCTAGTCCTTGACCTTAGACCTTGATCCTTGAACCTAGACTCTAGACACTAAATCCTTGACCTTGTACCCTTAACCCTAAACCTTGGACCCTGACGGTGAAACCTAAACTTGGACCTTGAACCCTAAACTCTAAACCTTGAACCTTAACCACTGAACCCTCAACCCTGAACCTTGGACCCTAAACCCAGACTCTAAACCTTGAACCCCAAACCTAAACCTAGTACATTGAACCGTTGACCCTAAACCTTGAACCCTAAACCCTAAACCCAAATCCCAAACCTAAATCTGAACCCTTTACCCTTCACCGTGTACCCTGAACCCTAAACTTTGGACCCTAGACCCTATATTGTAGACCCTCCACCCTGAATCATGAACATGGACCTTGAACCCTAAACATGGACCCTGAACCTTGAAGTTGACCACATATGACTTCAGGATGAGACCTACTTTTGGAACATCAATTTTCGATCTAATTTTTGGGACCCATTTTTGGACCCTGAACACTAGACCTAGAACCCCCATCCTGAACCTTGATCCCTAAACCTGGACCCTTGACCCTCAACTAGTAACCCTAGACCTTGAACCTTGAACCTTGAAGCTTGAACCCTGATCCCATACCCTTGACACTTGACCCTCAACACTAGACCCTAGACCTTGACCTTGGACCATGAACTCTGAACCTGGACCCTAGACCTTGACCTTGGACCATGAACTTTGAACCTACACCCTAGACCCTCCACCCTTGACCCTTAACACTTTTCCCTAAACCATGGACCCTATACCCTGAACCCTAAACTCAGACCTTGAACCATGAACCCTAAATTGTAAACCACGAGCCTTGAACATTGAAGCCTGAACACTGAACCCTAGACTCTAAAACCAAACCCTAAACCCTGAACCTTGAACCCCAAGCCCTAAAACCTTGACCCTTTATCCTATACCTTATACCCTATAGCCTGGATCTCTAACATTGAACCTAGAACCCTATGCCCTGGACCTTGAACCATGAAGATGATCGGATGGGACCCACATTTTGAACAGGGGTTTTTGATCCAATTTTTGGGACCCATTTTTGGACCATGAACATTGGTCCTAGAACCCCCACCCTGAACCCTAATCCCTAATCTTGGATCCTTGACCCTTAACTAGTAACCCTAGATCTTGAACCTTAAACCCTAAAGCCTAACCTCGTACCCTTGTCCCTCTACCCTCAACACTTGACCTTGGACCTTGGACCCTAGAACCTAGACCTTGACCTTGGACCATGAACTACAAACATGGACCCTAAACCCTCCAACCATGACCCTTAATCGTTGGGCCCTAACCCTTGACCCTAGACCCTAAACATTGAACATGGACATTGACCCATGAGCCCTACTCCTTAAACTCTTAGGATTGAACATTGAAGCCTGGATGTCGAACCCTAAACCTTGGACCCTAAACCCTAAACCCTCGACCCTTGATCTTGTACCTTGGACCCCCGTAACCTGCACCATAAAACCAGAAACCTATACCCCAAACCTTGAACCATGAAGCTGATCAGATGGGACTTCAAGATAGGTCCCTTGACCTTGAACCCTTCACCCTGAACCCTAAACATTGAGCATTAAAAATTGAACCCTAAACCCTAAACTTTGACCATGAACCCTAAACCCAAACCCTTGACCCTAGATCACAGAGCCTAAACCCTGAAGCTGAAACCCCCCACCCTGAACCCTAGACATTGAACCCTGAACGCAGAAACAAAACCATCGACCTTGGGCCCTTGACCCTTGACACTAGATCCTCCACCCTGAATTGTGAGCATGGACCCTAGTCCCTTAGCACTAAACCCTGAAGTTGACTGAATGGGACTCTAAGATGAGACCCACTTTTGGAACATGAGTATTGGATCCAATTTTTGGGACCCATTTTTGGACCCTAAACCCTAGACCTAGAACCCCCACCATGAACCCTACACCATAAATTTATACCTTGAACCCTCACCCTAGACCTTAAAACTTAAACCTTAGAGCCTTGACCTTGAAGCCTAGACCCTTGACCTTGAACCTGAAACCTTGAATATTGAACACTAAAACTTGAACCCCAAAGCTTGAACTTTGAACCTTGAACCTGAACCCTTCAAGGAGACCCTAAAACCTAATTATTGGACCCTTAACCATTCAACCTTCACCCTAAACAAGAACGCTGAACCTTAGACCCCGAACACTTGACCCTCGACCTTGAACCCTTAACCCTTAACCTTTGAACCTGAACTTGGACCCTTGGACTCTAAACCTTGGACCCTAAACCCTAAAACCTGGACCTTGAATCATGAACATGGACCCTAAACCCTAAACCCTCGACCCTAGACCTTGAACCCTCAAATTGGATCCTTAACCCTGAACCTTAAACCTTTAATCCTAAACCCAAACCCAAACCTTGGACCCTAGAGCCTAAACCCTTAACCCAAGACCTTAGACCTTGAACCTTGGACACTGAACCCTAAACTTTGACTTTGAACAATGAGCATGGACGTTGAACCATAAAATTTGAACCCAAAATTTGAACCCTAAAGGTTGAACCCAAACCCTGAACACTGAACCCCTGATCGTGGACCAATAATCTTGGACCCTAAACCCTTGGCCCTTGAACCCTTGACCCTCAACCCATAACCTTGAACCTAGTCCCTAAACCCTGAAGCCTAGACCCTTGACCTTGAACCTATAACATTAAACATTGAACACTAAAACTTGAACCTCAGAGCTTGAACCCTTGCCCTTGACATCGAACTCTTGACCCTAGACCCTAGACCCTGAACCCTTGACCATTGACCCTTAACCTTTAGCCCAAGACCTTGAACTGTGAACCATAAGCCTTGAACCTAGAACCTTTAACTGTAAACTCTACACCATGAACCATGAACCTTGAACCCCATACCCAAGACATTAGACCTTAAACCCTAACCCCAATTTCACGATGGTCAACAACTGACCCTGGACCCTAGTCCTTAACCTCAGACCTTGAACCCTTAACTTGGACCCTTGACCTTGAATCCTTCAACCTTCACCTTAGACCCTCGACCTTGAACCGTGAACCCTAAACACAGACCTTGAACCTTGGACCCCGAACACTTGATCCTCGACCTTGTACCCTAAACCCTAAACTTGGACCTTGAACCTTGAACATGGAACCTTGGACCCTAAACCCTAGACCATGGACCTTCAACCATGAAGATGGATCCTGAACCCTTGACCCTACACCCTAAACCCTTTACCCTAGACGTTGAACCCTCAACTTAGACCCTAAACACTAAAACTTAAACCTTGAATGCTAAACCCGAACCCAAACCTTCAATCTCAAACCCTTAGCCCTTAACCCAAGACCTTGGACCTTCAATCCTGGACCCCATACCTTGAACCACGAACATGGACCCTGAACCCAAAATCTAAACCCTAAATGTTGAACCTAGACCCTGAACACTAAACCCCTGATCATGGACCTTGAATCTAGACCTTGAACCCTTGACCTTGGACCGAGAACCCTGAACTTGGTCCCTAAACCCTCAAGCCTAGACCCTTGACCTTGAACTCGAGACCTTAAACATTGAACCATGAAACTTGAACCCTGAACCCTTGCCCTTGACATGAAACCCTTTGCCCTAGACCCTTAACCCTTAACCATTGACCCTGAACCCTTAACCCAGGACCTTGAACATTAAACGTTGAGCCTGGAACCTAAAACCTTGAACACTAAAATCTAGACCATGATCCCTGAACCTTCAACCATGTACCTTTGACATTAGACCTTGAACCTTGAACGTTGAACCCTGACCCTAATCCCTTGATGCTCAACACTAGACCTTAGACCCTGGTCCTTGACCTTAGACCATGAACACTGATTCTGAACCCTTGACCTTAAACCCTTGACCATGAACACTCAACCCTAAACACTTAACCTTGGACCATGGACCCTGAATCCTAAACTTGTTCCTTGAACCTAAAACTCTAAATCTTGAGCCTTGAAAAGTGAACCCTAAAACCCAAACTCTAGACCCTAAACCCCGAACCTTTAAAATTGAACCCTGAAACCCAAACCCTGGACCCTAAACCCCGAACCTGGGACCCCAACCTTTAACTTGAACCCTAAACACAGTACCCTGAACCCTTGACCCTAAACCCAAACCTCGAACCCTAGACTCTAAAACCCGAACCATAGACCCTAAACCCTAAACCTTAGACCCAAACGTTGAACCCAAACCCTAAATATAGTACCCTAAACCCTTGACCCTAAACCCAAACCTTGAATCTGAAACAGAACCCTTGACACTTGACCGCGTACCCTGAACCCTTAATGCAAAACCAAAATATTGAACCTTGGACCCTGGACCCTATAACTAGAGCCTCCACACTAAATCATGAACATGGACCCCAAACTATGGACCTTGAACCCTGGAACCTAGACCTTGAACCCTAAACATCAACCCTGAGCCCTAAAGTTGACCGGGTGCAACTCCGAGACGATACCCACTTTTGGAATGTGTGTTTTGGATATGATTTTTGGGACTGACTTTTGGACCCTAAACATTGGATCTAGAACCCCCACCCTAAACCAAGATCCCCAAACGTGGACCCTTGACCCTTAAAATTTTACCTTGAACCTTGAACCTTCAACCCTGAAGCCTAAATCCTGACACTATACCCTTGACCCTCGACACTTGACCCTGGACCTTGACCTTGGACCATGAAATTTGAACCTAGAACCTAGACCCTAAACCCTAAACTTGGAACTTGAACCATCAACCCTAAACACTAAACCTTAAACCTTGAGTCTTGAACATTGAAGCCTGAACCCCGAACCGTGGATCGTAAAGCCAAACCCTAAACCCTGAACCTTGGACCCCGAACCCTAAACCCTCGACCCTTAATCTTGGACCTTGGACCTTCTAACCTGGACCCTAAACCCTAAATGTGGAACCTTGTACCCTGGACCTTGAACCATGAAGTTGATTAGATGGGACTTTGGGACAGGACCAAATTTTGGAACATGAGTTTTGGATCCGATTTTTGGGACCCATTTTTGGACTCTGTACAGTGGACCTGGAACCCCCACCCTGAACCCTAATCCCTAAACCTAGACCCATTACCCTTATTCAGTAACCCTAGACCTTGAACCTTGAACCTTGACCCAATACCCTTGACCTTCAATGCTTGACACTTAACCCTAGACCCTATACCTTGAACGCTAAACTTGGACCTTGAACCATGAAACTAAAACCCTAAACCATGAGTCTTGAACATTGAAGACTCGACCTTAAACCCTAGACCCTAGACCCTGAACCATGAACTTTGAACCCTGTACCTTGGATCTTGAACCATGAAGTTGATCGGATGGAAATCGGGACGGGACCCACTTTCAAAACATGAGTTTTGGATTCGATTCATGGGACCCATGTTTGGACCTGGAACCTAGACCCTGAACCCTTAACCCTAAACCTTGGATCTTAGACCTTAAAACCTAAACCTAGGACCCCTGACCCTGAACCCATACCCTAAACCTTGATTCTTGAACCCTAAACCCTTTCAACCTTCACCCTAGACACTAGACCCTCAACATTGAGCCCTAAACATTTACACTAAACCTTGGACCCCAAACACTTGACCCTCGACCTTGAACCCTTAACCCTTAACCTTGGACCCTGAACCTAGACCCTTGGATCCTAAACTTTGAGCATGGACCCTAAACTCTAAACCTTGAACCCTTTTCCTTGGACCTTGAACCCTGAACTTGGACCTCGAATCTTGAACCTTAAACCCATAACCTGAATCCTGGACTTTGTACCTTGAACCTTGACCCTCAACCCTCGACCCTACACCCTCAATGCTTGACACTTGAACTTGGACCTTGAACCTTGAACCCTAAATCTACACCCTAGACCCTAATCCCTTAACCCTTAACCCTAGACCATGAACCATGAATCCTAAACTTGCACCTTGAAAAATAAACTCTAAACCTAGCCTTGAACATTGAACCTTGAACTCTGAACGTTCGACCCTAAACCCTAGAACCTAAATCCAAACCCTAAACCCTGAACCTTGGACCCCAAACCTTGAACACGGACCCTAAACCCAGTGTGTTGAACCCTTTGACCATGTACCCTGAACCATGGAACTTGAACCCCCCACCCTAAACCCTGAACCCTAAACCCTAAACCTTAGACTTTGGAACCTAAACCTTGAACCTTGGACCATGAACCCTGAAACCTAAACCATGAACCCTATATGCTAAAGCCAAAACCTAAACCCTGAACCTTGGACACTAAACCTTGAACCTAAACCCTGAACCCTAAACCCTAACCTTGGACCCTAGACCTTAGATCTTGAACCCTGAACCTTGAACCCTAATCCCAAACCCTCGATGCTCGAGACTTGACCCTAGACCTTGGAACTTGACCCGGGACCTTGAACCCTGAACCTACACCCTAGATCATTGACTCTGAACCCTTAACCCTTGAACTTGAACCTCGAACTTGTACCTTGAATCCTAAACTCTAATCCTAGAACCTCAAACCCTGGACCCTAAACCTAGTACCTTTAACCGTTGTCGCTTGACCCTGAACACGAACCCAAAGCCTTGACCCTGGACCGTGGACCCTCCTCCCTGAACCTAGAACCCTCCACCCTAAACCCTGAACATAGAACCTTCAATGTTAAACCCTTGTCCCTCCACGCTAAATCATGAACATGGACCCTTAATCCTTTACCCTTACCCCTGGACCCCATACCTTGAACCGCGAACATGGACCCTAAGCCTTGAAGTTGACTGGATACGACTTCGTGATGGGACCCACTTTTTGAACATGAGTTTTTTATCAAAATTTTTGGACCTATTGTTGGACCATGAACCCTAATCCCTAAGCCTAGACCCTAAACCTTGGACCCTACACCCTGAACCCAGACCCTATACACTTAACCCTTCAACCTTCACCTTAGACCTTTGACCTTGAACCGTGAACCCTAAACATGGAGAGTGAACCTTGGACCTCAAAAACTTGATCCTCATCCTTGAACATCGAACCCTTAACCTTGGACCATGGGTCTTGGACCCTGAACCCTAAACCTAGACCCTAACCCTTGACCTGAACCTTGGTCCATGAACACGTAAAGTGGACCCTAGACCATGCACCCTTGACCTTTAACCCTTGGTCTTTAACCTTGGACCCTGAACCGTGAACCGTGAACCTTGAACTTGGACCTAGAACCATGAACCCCAAACCTTGAGCCTTAAACATTGAAGCTCGAACCCCGAACTATGGACCCTAAAGCTAGACCCTAAACCCTAACCCCTCGACCCTTGATCATGGAACCTGGACCTGGAACAATGTACCCTGGACCATGAACCATGAAGCTGATCGGATGGGAATTTGATACGAGACCCACTTTTGGAACATGAGTTTTGGATCCGATTTGTGTGACCCATTTTTGGACCCTAAACACTGGACCTAGAACCCCCACTCTGAACCTTGATCCCTAAACCTAGACCCTTGACCCTTAACCCTTAACCCTAGACCCTAAACCCTAGACCGTGACCTTGAACCCTAAACTCTGAACTTGGACCTTTAACCATGAACCCTACAACCTAATCCTTGAGGCTTAAACATTGAAGGTTGGAATTTGAACCCTATACCCTAAAGCCAGATCCTAAACCCTGAACCTTGGACCCCTAACCTTAAACCCTAGACCTTGATCCTGGACCCTGGACCTTGAACCCAAAAACCTGTACACTAGACCTTGATCTATGAAGGTGATTGGATGGGACTTGAGGATGGGACCCACTTTTGCAACACAAGTTTTGGATAAAAATTTTGGGACCCTTTTTTGGACCATGAACCTTGAATGTAGAAACCTGGACCCTAAACCTGCACCCTGAATGCTTAACCCTAAACCTTGGAACCTAGACCTTAAAACCTAAACCTAGGACCCTAGACCCTGAAAACATACCCTAAACCCTAATTCTTGAACTCTAAACCTTTCAACATTTCCCTAGACCCTAGACCCTAAACGTTGAGCCCTAAACATGGACATTGAACCTTGGACCGTGAACACTTGACCCCAACCTTGAAGCCTGAACCCTTAACCTTTGACCCTGAACCCAGGACGTGGACCCTTGGACCCTGGACCTTGAACCGTGACCATGGACCCTAAACAATAAACCTAGACTCCTGGACACTAAACCGTGACCATGCACCCTGAACCCTTTTCCCTGAACCTTGAACCTTGAACTTGGACCTCGAACCTTGAACCTTAAACCCATAACCTGAATCTTGAACCTTGGACCTTGAGCCTTGAACCATGAACCCTAACCCCACACACTCGACCCTACACCTAGATCCTGAACACTAAACCTTCGATCTTAGACCTTAAAACCTAAACCTAAACCCCCTAACCTTGAACATGGACCCTAACCCGTTAACCCTTGACCCTAGACCTTGAATCGTGAACTTGAACCTTGAACCCTAAACCTTTAACTCTGAACCCTAAACCCAAACCCTTGACCCTCAACACTAGAACCTACACCTTGACCTCTGTCCATGATCTTTGAACATGGACCCTAGATGCACCCTTGACCCTTAACCCTTGGCCTTTAACCTTGGACCCTAGACCTTGGACCCTGAACCCTAAACTTGGACCTTGAACCATGATCCCTAAACCTTGAGCCTTGAACATTGAAGCCCGAACCTCGAACCCTGGATCCTAAAGCCAGTCCATAAAACCTAAACCTTGGACCCCGAACCCTAACCCCTCAACCCTTGATCCTAGACCGTGAACCTACAACCTTGTACCCTAGACCTTGAACCATGGAGTTGATCGAATGGGACTTTGATACGAGACCCACTTTTGGAACATGAGTTTTGGATCCAATTTTTGGGACCCATTTTTTGACCATGGACATTGGACTTAGAACCCCCACCTTGAACCTTGATCTCTAAACCTAGACCCTTGACCCTTAACCAGTAACCCTAGACCTTGAACCTTGGACCCTGAAGCCTAAAGCGTGGACCCTAGACCCTGGACCTTGACCTTGAACCCTGAACCCTGAACTTGGATCTTGAACCATGAACCCTGCACCCTAAACCATGAGGCTTGAACATTGAAGGTTGAACCTTGAACCCTAGACCATAAATCCAAATGCTAAACCCTGAACCTTAAATCCTAGACCCTTGATCGCAGACCTTGGACCCTGGACCATTAACCTAAAACCCTATACACCAGAATTGGAACTATGAAGGTGATCAGATGGGACTTCAGGATGAGACCCACTTTTGGAATGCAAGCTTTGGATCTGATCTTTGGGACCCATTTTTGGACCGTGAACCTTGAACCTGGAACCCTGGACCGTAAACCTGTACTATAGACCCTTAACCCTAAACCTTAAATCCTAGACCTCAAAACCTAAACCTAGAACCCTAGACCTTGAACCCATACCCTAAGCCCTGATTCTTGAATCCTAAACCCTTCAACCTTCACCCTAGACCCTAGACCCTAGACGTTAAGCCCTGAACATGGACACTGAACCTTGGACCCCAAACACTTGACTCTCAACCTTGAACCCTTAATCCTTAACCTTGGACCCTAAACCCTAGACATGGAACCTTGGGCCCTGGACCCTAAACACCGAACCTAGACTATTGGACCCTAAACCATGAGCATGGACCCTTGAACCCTTTTCCTTGGACCTTGAACCCTGAACCTTAAACCCATAGCTCGAATCCCAGACCTTTGACATTGAACCATGAACCCTTGACCCTTACCCCAAACCCTCAACCCTACACCTAGACCTTGAACCCTAAACGTTGTATCTTAGACCTTAAAAACTAAACCTAGACCGAGGGCCCTAGACCCTATAGCCTGATTGTTAGACCATGAACCGTGAACATGGTCCTTGAACCATTAACCCTTGACCCTAGACCTTGTACCTTGAACTCAGACCATAAACATGGTACCCTAAACTCAAACCCTACACCTTGGAATTTGGACCCTGAACCTTGAACCTTGAACTTGGGCCCTAGAAACTAAACCCTCGACCCTGGACTCCAAGACATGCCCATTTTTGGAGCAAGATTTTATGATCCATCTTTATTTTTGGAGCCAGTATCCTATGATCAAACTTCCACGATAGGACAGAGCCACTGAGACTTGGCGAGATTGGGTTTAATGGCCAGGGAAGGGACTCTCGAGGGTTGATGTCACAGACGAGAATGGATGGGGAGGATGAGATTGCACAAATGGTCATTGCACCGTGAAGGCTTTCCCTAAGACAGTGTGGCGACAAGTTCATCATGGGTGCGATCATACCAATGTTAGTGTATTGGATCCCATAAGAACTCCGCAATTAAGCGCACTTGGGCGGAAGTAGTATTGGGATGGGTGACCTCTCGGGAAGTCCCTGTGTTGCACCCTTTTCTAGTGTTTTAACGGATGAGCCATTTTTGGGACACATTTTTGGAGCACATTTTTTGGAGCTGATTTTCGAGACCCCTATTCTCTAAGGTGGCCAGGTCACGGGCCTAGGGCCCGCCAATGGGAATGGACTTAGGTACCTTCGGTACAAGACTACAAGGATGGAAAACCCTTGGAAATCCCCCTCTAAGAACATGCACACCCCTATACCCTACATCAGATTGGTCTTGGGAAAGGGAAACCCCAACCCCACTTAGGCATGAGGAACCCCACTTCAGACATAGGGTGGGAAAACCCCAAACCCAAGACGGGACACCTGGACAAGACAAGGTGGGTGGGACAAGATTGCATGAATGGTGACTACGTTGTTAGTGTTTTCCCCAAGACAGTGTGATGAAAATTCCTTCATGGGTGTGATCATACTAGTAGTTAAGCGCACTTGAGCCAAAGTAGTACTGGGATGGGTGACCTCCTGGGAAGTATCAGTGTTGCACCCTTTTTAGTGTTTGGTCGAGTGACCCATTTTTGGGATACATTTTTTGAACCCACTTTTGTGACACATTTTAAGAATGTATTTTTTGGAGCCCACTTTCGAGACCCCTATTCTCTAGGGTGGCCTAGTCAGGGACCTGCGGTCAACTGTAACAAGCCATGCCTCCCTGTGGCACCAAAATAATGGTGGGGTACTCTCATTCCCCCATAAGGTTTGTTTAGTCGATTCCCAGGCAACTGTAGGAGATATCCACATTTTCAGCTACCACCCTGAGATCCACCTTTCTAGTTTTGGCTTGGGAAACCATTAATGCACATGGTTCCCCTTCACCTAGCCTTGAGAAGCCATCATAATATTGAGCCCTCGAAGAATACCACATCCTTCCAATATCATGATAAAATTCCTTTGGTTCTAACCACAAACTTGGTTGTGGTCTTTACGTGTCTTGGTGATCACTTTGGAACCCTATTGCGAACCCTGTCTTGAATCTTGGTGCAACCCTTGGTGCACTTGGAACACCCCGCTTGCCCCATTGGAACAACCTTGTTTTTCACTTTGGTGCAACCCCTAGTGCACCTGGAACACCCTAGGTGGTCCCCTTGGTACTCTATTTTGGTCCCTAGTGTGACCCTTGGTGCATGCCTGGTGCACCCCTCAAACGCCCTGGTGCAGCCTCGATGCTCCCCTAGAACGGACTAGTGCACCATTGGTGTGCCCCTGGTGCAACCCCCGGTGCACTTGGAACACCCCTGGTGCCCCCTTGGAACAACCTTGTTCTGTAATTTGGTGCAAACCCTGGTGCACCTAGAACACCCCTGGTGCTCCCCTTGGTACTCTGCTTTGGTCCCTAGTGTGACCCCGACGCACCCCTGGAACGAACCACTGCAAGCCTTGGTGTACTTTGCTTTGGCACAACCCCTGGTGGTCCTAGATATGAAGTGCATGTCCAAGTCGCTCAAGTTTCCAAGTCATACAAGTTGTGCAAGTCTCCCAAGTTGCCAAGTCATCCAAGTTGTCAAGTCATCCAAGTCACCCAAGTCACCCAAGTCACCCAAGTCACCCAAGTTGCCATGTCACACAACTCCCCAAGTCACCCGAGTTGCCCCTCGTGCTCCCCATGAGTGTTGGAACTGGAACTCCAAACCAAAGATGCAGTGCATTTCCATGTCGTCCAAGTTTCCCAAGTCGCTCCTAGTGCTCCCCTTGGAAAATTAAACTGGAACTCTAAAGCTAAGATCCAGTGCATGTCCAAGTTGTCCAAGTCGTCCAAGTCACCCAAGTCACCCTTGGTGCTCCTCTTGGACACTCGAACTAGAACTCTGAAGCCAAAGTCTAGTTCATGTCTAGGTTGTCCAAGTCGCCCAAGTCACCCCTAGTGCTCCCCTTGCATGCTGGAACTGGAATTCAGGAAGCCAAAATCAAGTGCATGTCCAAGTCGCCCAAGTCGACCCTAGTGCTCCCCTTAGACAATGGAACTAGAAATCTGAAGCCAAGATCCAGTGCATGTCCAAGTCATTCAAGTTGCCCAAGTCACCCCTAGTGCTCCACTTGGCCACTAGAACTGGAACTCGAAAGCCAAGGTCCAGTGCATGTCGAAGTCGTCGAAGTCGCCAAGTTGTGCGAGTCGCCCAAGTCGCCCTTGGTGCTCCCCTTGGGCACTAGAACTATAGCTTCGAAGCCAAGATCCAGTGCATGTCCAAGTCATCCAAGTTGCCAAAGTCACCAAGTTACGCAAGTCGCCCAAGTCCTCACCCTCATGCTCCCCTTGGACATCGGAACTGGAACTCCGAAGCCAAGATCCAATGCATGTCCAAGTCGCCAAGTTCACCAACTCGCCCAAGTTGGCCATGGTGCTCCCCTTGAACACTAGAACTAGAATTCCGAAGTCAAGATTTATTGCATGTCCGAGTCACCAAGTTTGCCAAGTTGTCCAAGTCACCGAACCCAAGATCTAGTGCATGCCCAAGTCATCCAATTCATTGAAGTCGCCTCTGGTGCTCCCCTTGGTCACTCAAATTGGAACTCCAAAGCCAAGATCCAGTGCATGTCCAAGTTGTCCAAGTCGCCCCTGCTGCACCCCTTGGGCATAGGAATTGAAACTCTGAAGTCAAGATCCAGTGCAACTCCAAGTCGTCTAAGTCATCCAAGTTGCCCCTAGTGCTCCCGTTGGACACTGGAATTGGAACTCCAAAGCCAAGGTCCAGTGCATTTCTAATTCGCCAAATTCACCGAGTTGTCCATGTTGTCGAACCCAAGATCCAGTGCATGTCCAAGTCACCATGTTCACCAAGTCGCCCAAGTTCGCCAAGTCATAGAAGTCACCAATTCGCCAATGTCAATATTAGATATATATAGCACCTCTCGAGCTTCGGGATGGGGATGAGACTGCCAGTATAGGATAGGATGGGACTGTTGGAATGCGACTCTGTGGGGGGTCTCTCGAATGACACCACCCCCCTAATAAGCTATTTGTTCGACTCCTAGACATTGGTAGGATGACCCCAAAAAGTGATCCAGCTCCTCGATTTATGACTTCTAGATCATACTTTTGGACCCACTTTTGGAGCCCGATTCTCAGAGCCGATTTTTGGGACCCATTTTCGAATCTGATTTTTCAAGCCCAATTTTTGGAGCCAATTTTTTGGACCCATTTTCAAAGCCGATGTTTGGGACCCATTTTTAGAGCCAATTTTTGGGACCTATTTTTGGAGACTCTTTTTTAGGGCTCAATCCAGACCCACCTTTTAGGGTTGGTTTTTCAAAGTCAAGTTTTGGGACCCATTTTTGGAGCCCAATTCTCGGAGCCAATTTAGGGGACCCATTTTCAGAGTTGATTTTTGGAACCAATTTTTGGGACCCATTTTCAGAGCCAATTTTTGGGACCTATTTTTGGAGCCCTTTTTAAGGGACTCAATGTAGTCCCACCTTTTGGGGCTCAATTTTGAGAGCCAAGTTTTGGACCCAATTTCGGAGCTCGATTCTCGAAGCTGCTTATTGGGACTCATTTTTAGAGCCAATTTTTGGGACCCACTTTCAGAGCCGATCTTTGGGACCCATTTTTAGAGCCAATTTTTGGGACCCAATTTTGGAGCCAATTTTTGGGACCTATTTTTTGAGCCAATTTTTGGACCTCAATTTTCAGAGCTGATTTTTGGGACCCGATTCAATCCCACTTTTCTGAACCCCTGCAAGTTCTTGCACCACTCCTGCCCATTTCCACACCACTGCAAGTCCCTGCAACGCTCGCACCCAGTTTTGGGGCCCAATTCAATCCCACTTCTCTGCACCCCTGCGAGTTCCTATACCACTCGCACCCATTTCCACACTCGTGCGAGTTTTTGCACCCCCGGTGTAACCTACCACTATTTTCGCATTGGTGTGAGAACCCAACCCCCATTTGTGCTTCGGTGCAAGTATTCGCCCCCATTTTTGCACCGATTTGAGTTCTTGCACCACTCACACCCATTTCCGCATTGGTGCAAGTACCTAAACCACTCTCACCTATTTCTGCACCAGTGTGACTTCTTCCACCCCTGGTGTAGCCCACCGCCATTTTCCGCACTGGTGCGAGTACCCTGCCCCCGCTTCCGCACCAGTGCGAGTTCCTACACCACTCGTAGCCATTTTGCATGCCGCTGCGAGTTCTTGCACCCCTGTTATACCCCGGCCCCATTTTCACACCGGTGTGAATGAATCAACTCCATTTCTTCTTCGTTAACAGTACCCCACCCACATTTTCAGGGCTCAATTTTCAAAGTCAATTTTTAGGACCCATTTTTGGAGCTCGATTCTTAGAGCCGATTTTTCGCAACCATTTTCAGAGTTGATTTTTTTAGCCTAATTTTTTAAGCCAATTTTTGGGACCCATTTTTGAAGCCAATCTTTGGGACCTATTTTTAGAGCCTATTTTTGTAACCTTTTTTTGGAGCCCTTTTTTTGGGACTCGATCAAGTCCCACCTTTTGGGGCTCAATTTTTGGAGCTAAGTTTTGGGACCTGATTTCGGAGCCCAATTCTTGGAGCTGATTTTTGGGACCCATTTTCATAGCCAATTTTTGGGACCCATTTTCAGAGCCAATTTTCGGGACCCATTTGTTGAAGCCAATCTTTTGGACCCATTTTTAGAGCCTATTTTTGGGACACAAATTTGGTGTTGATTTTTGGGACCCATTTTCTGAGCCAATTTTTGGACCCCAATTTTGAAAGCCAATTTTTGGCACCCAATTCAATCCCACTTTTCTGCACCCCTGCGAGTTCCTACACAACTTGCATCCATTTTTGGGACCCATTTTTGGAGTCGAGCTTTGGGGTGCATTATCAGGGCCGATTTTTGGAGCCCTTTCTGGGACTTGATCCAGTCCCACCTTTTGGGGCTCAATTTTTGGAGCTGAGTTTTGGGACCCAATTTCGAAGCCCGATTCTAAGAGCCAATTTTTGTGACCCATTTTTGGAGCTAATTTTTGGGACACCCATTTTCGGAGCCTAATTTTTTAGGCAATTTTCGAAGTCAATCTTTGGGACCCATTTTCAGAGCTTGATTTTCGGAGCTAATTTTTGGGACCCATTTTTGGAGCCAATCTTTGGGACCCATTTTTAGAACCAATTTTTGGGACCTTGTTTTGGAGCTGACTTTTCGGACCCATTTTCTTAGCCAATTTCTAGACCCTAATTTTCAAAGCTAATTTTTGGGACCCAATTCAATCCCACTTTTCTACACCCCTATGAGTCCCTTCCCCTGATGCTCCCCTTCAAAATTGGAACTGGAACTCTGAAGCCAAGATCTAGTGCATGTCCAAGTCACCCCTAGTTCTCCCCTTGGAAACTAGAACTAGGACTCTGAAGCCAAGTCTAGTGCATGTCCAAGTTGCCCAAGTCACCCAAGTCGCCAAGTCAACAAGTCACCCAAGTCACGCATGGTGATCCCCTTGGACACTAGAACTCTGAAGCCAAGATCCGATACATGTCCAAGTTGTCCAAGTCACCCAATTCATCCCTGGTGCTCCCCTTAGATATTGGAACTGAAACTTCAAAGGTAAGATCCAGCGCATGTCCAAGTCATCCAAGTCGACCTTGGCGCTCTTCTTGGACACCGAAAATGGAACTCTAAAGCCAAGATCCATTGCATATCTATGTCATTCAAGTCACCCAATTCACTAAGTTACCCCCAGTGCTCCCCTTCGACACTAGAACTGGAAATCCAAAGCCAAGATCCAATGTATGTCCAAGTCCTCTAAGTTGCCAAGTCACGTAGGTTGCCCCTAGTGCTCCCATTGGTCACTGGAACTGAAACTCTAGAGCCAAGATCCAATGCATGTGCAAGTAACCCCTAGTGCTTCCCTTGGACAATGGAACTAGAACTCCCAAGACAAGATTGAGTGCATGTCAAAGTCATCCAAGTCACCCAAGTCGCCCCTAGTGCTCCCCTTGGACATTGGAACTAGAAGTCTGAAGCCAAGGTTTGGGTCATGTCCAAGTTGTCCAAGTCACCCAAGTCACCATGTTGCCCTAGTCACCAAGTCACCATTAGTGCTCCCCTTGGACACTAGAACTTGAAATCCGAAGCCAAGATCTAGTGCATGTCCAAGTCAACCAAATCATGAAGTCGCCCCTCGTGCTCACCTTGGACACTGGAACTGGAACTCTGAAGCAAAGATCCAGTACTTGTCAAAGTCATCCAAGTCACCCAAGTCACCCTTGGTGCCCCCCTTGGGCACTAGAACTGGAACTCCAAAGCCAAGATCCAGTGCATGTCCAAGTCATCTAAGTTTCCCAAGTCACCCTTGGTGCTCCCCTTGGACAATGGAACTCGAAAGTCCGAAGCCAAGATCCAATGCATGTCCAAGTCATCCAAGTTTCCTAGGTCATGCAAGTAATCCCTAGTGGTTCCCTTGAACATGGGAACTAGGAATCCAAAGCCAAGATGCAGTGGATATCCAAGTCGTCCAAGTCACCCCTGGTGCTCCCCTTGGACACTCGAACTAGAACTTTGAAGCCAAGATCCAACACATGTCCAAGTTGTCTAAGTTGCCCCTAGTGCTCCCCTTAGACACTAGAACTGGAACTTCATAGCTAAGATCTAGTGCACTCGCATTGGTGTGAGTTCATCGCCCCCATTTCCACACCGGTGCAAGTTTTTGCACCACTTGCATCGATGCAAGTACCCCACCCCCATTTTTTTTTGGTGCAAGTTCCTACACCCTATAAATTAGACTTCCCTAGTGGAATTGGAAGGCCCTCTCTAAGAACATGCACCCCCTTATACCCCGATTCGAATCAAACTTGGGAAAGGGAAACCCGAGCCCCACTTAGGCACATGGAACCTCACTTTGGACCAAACTTGGGGAAGGGAAACCCCAACCCCACTCAGGCACCATGAATGTCATTTTTCACTTAACTTGGGGAAGGGAAACCTCAAACCCCACTTAGGCACTTTGGATAGAACTTAGGGGAGGGAGACCCCAACCCCATGTAGGAATCGGGATCCCCACTTAGGTACCAGGAACTTGAATTTAGCCTTGGTGAAGGGAAACCCCTAGCCTACTTAGGTACCAAGAACCCCACTTCGAACATGGTGAAAGGAAACCCCAACCTTACAAAGGCATTGAGAACCCCACTTTGGACTTGGTGAAGTGAAACCCCAAACCCACTTCAGACTTGGTCAAGGGAAATCCCAACCCCACTTAGGTATTGAGAAGCCCACTTCAGACTTGCTGAAAGGAAAACCCAACCCCACCAAGGCATCGATAACTTGGCAAGGGTAAACCCCAACCCCACATTAGACCTGGGAAGGGGAAACCCAAACCCCACTTCAGACTTATGAAGGGACTCCCCAACCCCACTTAGGCAATAGGAACCCCACTCCAGAATTGGTGAAGGGAAACCCCAACCCCACTTAGGTATCAGAAACCCCAACCCTGCTTAGGTACTCAAAACCCCACCTTGGACTTGGTGAAGGGAAACCACAACCCCACCAAGGCATCAAGAATTCCACTTCAAACTTGCTGAAAGGAAACCCCACACTTTGGACTTGGCTTGGTACCCCACTTCAGAATTGTTGAAAGGAAACCCCAACCCCACCAAGGCATCGAGAACCCCACTTTGGACTTGGTGAAGGGAAATATCAACCCCACTTAGGTACCGGGTGCCCCACTTCAAACTTGGTGAAATGAAACCCAACCCCACCAAGGCATCAAGAACCCCACTTTGGAATTGGAATGGGGAAAACTTCGAACCCCACTTCGGATTGAACTTTGGGGATGGAAGCCCTAACCACACTTAGGCACTAGAAATGCAACCAAGGAAAGGCATTCTAGAAATCCAACCCACCCATAAGAACTTAGAATAATGTAGTTAAATGGGGTGCACACCAGAACCCCACCACTAGTTATCACTTAGGAAAATATCTCAAAGAGGGGGGTGTCGACAAACCCTACCTACAACAGAGCCAAAGGTGTGATGAATCAAGGTGACAAAGGGTTGAATCTTAGTGGTTTGTGGCAGCAAGGACACTCTACCACATACAACACCCCATTGATTATTTAAGTCATCTACAAAAGATTCTTTTCGTCAACTGCTTGAAATTGTTATCCAAGGTTGATCTAACCAGGCTATTGTGTCGATCAAAGATAGCCAATGACATGAGCCCTTGGGGGTGCAAGAGCACCCCTACTGTGAGTCATGGAGCAACTAGAGAGAGAAACACCACATCTAGCATGGATTCTGACTTAGAGGCATTCAGTCATAATCTGGCACACGGTAGCTTCACGCCACTGGTTTTTTAGCCAAGTGCAATGACCAAATGTGTAAATCAATGGTTCCTCTTGTACTAAGTTGAATTACTATCATGGTACAGATCATCAGTAGGGTAAAACTAACCTATCTCATGATGGTCTAAACCTAGCTTGAATTCCCTATTGGTGGGTGAAGAATCCAACACTTGGTGAATTCTGCTTCACAATGGTAGGAAGAGCCACCATCAAAGGATAAAAAAGAAACATCGCTATGAATGATTGGCTCCCACAAGCTAGTTATCCCCGTGGTAACTTTTCTGACACCTCTAGCTTCAAATTTTGATAGTCTAAAGGATTGATAGGCCAGGATTTCGTGGTTTGTATTCGTATTGAAAATCAAAATCAAATGAGCTTTTACCCTTTTTTTTCACATGAGATTTCTATTCTCGTTGAGCTCATCTTAGGACACCTACATTATCTTTCAACTGATGTGCCACCCCAGCCAAACTCCCCACTTGATAATGTTTGTTGCCCAGATTGGCATGCCTTGACGCACCTTAAGGACAAAAAAAGGGGCATTGCCCCATCTCTACCTCACAAAATAAGTAAAAAATGACTTCAAAAGTAGTGGTATTTCACTTGCGCAAAAATGGCTCGAACTTATTCAACATCTCTCAAGTCATTTCACAAAGTTAGACTAGAGTCAAGCTCAACATGGTTTTCTTTAACCGTCGATTCCTCCAAGCCTGTTGGCTGTGGTTTCACTAGATAGTAGATAGGGACAGTGGGAATCTCATTAATCCATTCATGCACATCACGAATCAGATGATGAGGCATTTGGCTACCTTAAGAGAGTCATAGTTACTCCCGCAGTTTACCCTCGCTTGGTTGAATTTGTTCACTTTAACATTTAGAGCATTAGGTAGAAATCACATTGCATCAGCATCCGTAGGGAACATTGCAATGCTTTATTTTAATTAAACAGTTAGATTTCCCTTGTCTATACCAGTTTTGAGTCAACTATTTGCCGCCTAGGGAAAGCCTTGACAAAGGAGCATCCTATGTTTATTGCTCCATCGACACACCATAGCCCACCCTCACTGCTGTAGTAGCTTGAGCAGGCTTCCAACATCCCATGGGTTCAAGGTGAAAACCCCTAGGCCCATCCCTCAAAGCCAATCCTTTTCTCGAAGTTACAAATCCATTTTTCTGACTTCCCTTACCTACATTATTCTATTAACCAAATTTTGTTCACTTTGGAGACCTAAGGCTCAATGCAGCAGTCACATCACCTTACCTATTTAAAGTTTAAGAATAGGTCGAGGGCATTACACCCTTGATGCCTCTAATCATTTGCTTTACCTAATAAAACTTACACATGAGCTCTAGCTATCCTAAGGGAAACTTTGGAGGAAACTAGGTACTAGACGGTTTGATTAGTCTTTTGCCCCTATACTCAACTTAGATGAATGATTTGCATGTCATTATCACTGTAGGCATCCACTAGAGTTTCCTCTCGCTTCACCCTGCTCAAGAATAGTTCACCATCTTTTGGGTCCCAACAGGTGTGCTCACACTTGAATCCTTCACAGAAGATCAGGATTGATTGGTGGTGCACCCCTCAAGGGGGGATCTCACCAATCAACTTCCTTGCTCATCGCAAGTTTCCCAACCTGCCAACTCACACACATGTTAGACCCCTTGGACTGTGTTTCAAGATAGGTCAGATGGAAAGCCCGCTGGCTAGCACCATGAGCGTAGAGGTGCCAGAGGGTCCACCATGGGTGTGCGCTTCGCTCCTTGACTACGATGATGGAGGTACAATGCAACCTAAAGGTCACGCATGTGCCACTGCAATTTCCCACACTGGCATGCCCCTGAAGCTGATCAGAAAACCAGCTTATCACATTTCACATTCGACTGGGGTGCATCATCAGCCTCCATCTGCTTCCCTCCTAGAAATTTCAAGCACTCTTTAACTCTCTTTTCAAAGTCATTTTCATCTTTCCCTCGCGGCATTTGTTTGCTATTGGTCTCTTGCCCGTATTTAGCCTTGGATGAAATTTACCGCCCAATTAGGGTTGATTCCCAAACAACCCAACTCGCCTATAGTGCCTCGTGGTACAATAGCGTTTGAGCCTGGCAGGGCTCTCACCCTCTCTGGCTCCACCTTCAAGGGGACTTGGGCTCGGTCTATGACTAAGGACACTTCTATAGAATATAATTCAATAGGTGAAGCTACCAATTTTCATGTCGGGCTCTTCACGGTTTGCTCGTCATTACTAGGGGAATCCTGATAAGTTTATTTTCCTCTGCTTAGTGACATGTTTAAACACAACAGGTATTCACGCCTAACTTGGGGACATGACAGGGACCCAACATGCCCGTAAAATGGTGGGGCATCATGGCCCAACTAAGGTTCAACACTTGGCCTCATCTGTCCTGTGCAAACCAATGCCAACCCACATAGGCCACCGCTCTTGATGACAAGGCAACAAAAATCATGCTCATTTCAGCCCACCACACCTTAGGTGGGCACAAATGACCATCTTCGCTACTCCATTCAAGAGGGAAATTTTGAAGTGTGTTGCCCAAGCAGATGTTCCCTCAGCTGAAGCCTTGGGTGCAACTTGCATTCAAAGACTCGATGATTCATGGGATTCTACAATTCACATTAAGTCTTACATTTTGGTACATTCTTCATTATGGTGAGAGCCAAGATATCCATTTTTGAGAGTCGTGTTTAAATTTTCATATTTTCTAGCTACCAAAGTGCCTAAGGAATTTGGGCCACACTCCAGTCTTTGTATTTCTTGGTATGGGTCACATCGATGTGTAGGGTGTTGAGAAAATTGATCCACCAATGCCCCAAGGTCAAGAGGTGATGCCTCCCTCGAGGGGGGCATTGGGGAACAATGTTTCCCAACCCCATTACATCCATTAAGTGGACGCCGCCTAGAGAGGAACACGTCACTAAATGAGGGGTCTTACCCTATGAATCTCACAAGTGCACTCATCCGCAGTGTAGTACTCACCAAATGACATATTGTCCCCTAAGTGATACAACGGGGGGTTGTGGCAATCTCGACTTGCCATCATCGATGTGACAAATCCCTAGCATAACACCACACACGTAGTTGAGGCATGTGGCTTTGACTTGGTAAACACTCGAGCTTCTTCCAATTGCAATGTGATAGGACCCCTCGGTGATGCACATCACCGAGATGTGCCCATTACAATCGAAATCAGACCCTGGTGCTTTCCACACTGAAGAACACGCACTTCACAATGGCCTTCGATCTCCTTGAACCGACAACACAGGACACGCGAACAAATGTTGACCATCCACACTCTATGAAGAGCAAGGGTCAGGAAAGGAATGAGTCTGATGTTCTAGATTTTCCTCCTCCCCTACATGATTCAAGGGCTCGAACCGACAATGATCCTATCAAAGTTTCACCTATGGTAACCTTGTTACGACTTCTCCTTCCTCTAAATGATAAGGTTCAATGTATTTCTCATGAGGTCTCCAATAGGAACCACCATCGTCAATGCAATCCGAACACCTCACCAGATCATGATGGCAAGGAGCTTCAGTTTACGAGAACCTAGGAAGAACATCCCATATGAAACCCTTTACCCGAAACACTCCGAGTAGCCCATGCTTGAGGAAGTCATGCCGTGAGAGAATACGCAAATGCACATGAACTAGTAAGGGCACTGGAGGACATCCATTTCCCAAGTATATGCCCCCTACACACTTTTTGTGGTGCACCCTGCATGGAAAAATCCTTCCTTGAACAACATAAGTAAATTCCCCGTGGAGAAAGGCCTTGCACACAAATCATCCACTAAAAATGTAGCTCAATGGACATGGAACGCCTCTGTGGACTGGAGCATGGTGACATGGAGCCTCACAAGGGACATTTACACATAACCAAAATGGGGTCTCCAAGCCACCCATAACCCCTGACCAACGTGAATAGGCTTTTTCCTTGAAGATGGACCACCACATTCTCAAGGACGAAGTTCAATTGGAACAATGCAAATTGCCATACTTGCCTTCTCATGCTGGAGATCAGATTCCTTTGCTTTGTAATCGATGAAGACCCTTAGTTGGGCATGACATGGATGAGTTTCAAGCGGCTACCACTGTTTCTCATGTTTGTGAGTTGCATTCGATGCTGAGACCGTTCTAGGATAGTGAGGGAGCCACCGCACAATAATCTGATGTCCTGTATGCATTCTAATTGGGCAACTTGCATGCCCCTAAAGTGTGACTATGATGCTGCATGATTAAAACCAATAATTTAGTCCATTCATTTGAATAGCATCATGGTCACACTTGAGGGGCACATAGGGGGGTGAAGCTGAATGATGCATTTCCCCTATATAAGCTCTTTGTTTGAATCCCAAGCATCGGTGGGATGACACCAAGAAATGTCCAAGCCCCTCAATTTCTAACTTTTCACCAGAGCCGTGGGTAGTCAAAATTTGGTCTTGTCCAAAGCACCCAATTGCCAGAGGAGGACTCCCAAGTTATCCCTTACTTGGTCCCAACAAAGTTGCGAGTGACTACTAGTGTCGTTCTCTATTCTAAGTTGCATCCACTATCGAGACCAAATAGAGAAGGTGATACAAAGCCCCTGCATAGCAATATGGTGTCTTGGGCAGGGACCTACATGCCTCTAAACCACGACTCCTGTTGGTGCACGATGAAATAACCGAGCACAAAATCCATCCCTTCACACACCAACAAGATGACACTCGAGGGGCACGTAGGAGGGGGAGATTTCAATTGGCTTACACCCCCTGGCTGTGCCCAATTTCTAGTGTGACTTGGTGCACTCCTCTTTTAGGGGAGTGCCTTATGGACTATTCCTAAGTCTGTTATGGGACATCCAACTCTGAGAATGGGACAACCGAGAAAGATGCTCGTGAAGAGAAAATCACCATACTTGTTGTCTCATGTAAGACATCAGATTCCTATGCGGTGTATCCGACGAAGTCCCTCACTTGGGCATGACATGGAAGAGTTTGGAATGACTACCAATGATGCTCATGTTTTCCAATTGTGTTTGATGCCAAGACCGTTCTAGGAGGGTAAGGGTGCCACTGCACAACAATCTGATGTCCTGCATGCATTATAAGGGTGACCTGCATGCCCCTCAAGCGTGACTATGATGTTGCACGATTAAACTAACTGCATAATCCATCTATCTGAACAACATCATGGTCAAGCTTGAGAGGAACATGGGGGGGTCGAGCTGAATAATGCATGTCCCCTATATAAGTTGTCACGAGGTCAGATCAACGCTGCACAAATTCACTTTTTCCATCCAATGGAGATTTGACCTCATGCGACACTGGCAAACCTTACTTGGGATTTCCTTGTGGACAATCCCTTTCTTTCTCCTAGACTGTGTCCAGTACTAAAGTTTCCAACATCTGACTCACCTTCACACACATATCATGGAATGGTAGTGCATGTGGGATCCTTCTCGCAAATCACTCTGGTGCCCGTAGCACTCCTCCTTGTACCCCATGCAACTCTGTCCACTCCACTCGACTATTGTTGTGCCCTGCACAACTCTTCTTGGTCCAACCAAGCTCATGCCCATATGTCCACCATAAGATGAGCTCATTATGGAACTCCAAGTCCTCACCTCCATCTGGTTATCCACCCTCAATCCACTCCATGGAATACTACCTAAGCACCAAATCCAAGCATTTGATCTAGCAACAGATTAGACTTCCAATATCCACCTTTGTTCCTTCCACGCTTCTACACACACCCAGTGTGTGCCCAACATCCTTAATTCTAGCATCCCACCTTGGCCACCTAAATTCATTGAACCTATAAGCCACATTCCACCATGGGATGGCTATATTTCTTGAGCTAGCTCTCCTTCTTCCATACTCGTGAGCTCCCATTGGACTGGCTCCACGCATCTACATACTCTATTGGTGATCCCTTGGTAACTCCTAATACTCGCACTCCCAGAGCACTCCTGACCAACTCATGCACACATCTAACTCAGCTCTATGGACTTCTCTTCACCTTTCATGGCTACTTGAGTCCCTGACTCAACACTCCATGATCCACCCAAATCCACTAAGACGTTGGACTCCTCTCCAGCTCAGAAGTGTTCCCTGAACCCCCACCTATGGATCATCACCAACTCCTTGGTATCCTTGAAGTCCCTGACTCCCTTATTTTGGAAATGCAACTCCCTTCGATCACCCAGCCAGACACACCTCTAGCACAACTCCTACTCGAGCTCTCATATGGGACCCTGTCCTTCTTGCCAATTCTGACATCCCAAGGTAAACTGGATAATGCACTCAACACATCACCCCACTCACTCCAACTCCATAGATCCTCAGCTCCACATCCCATGCCCACATGACTCAACCCAACTCTATGAGCCCCAAGCATCTGACATAGACAACCCAAAAATTGGATATCTCCCAAACTCACTAGGGCCTGGCTACTCTCTTTCACTAGCTCTAGACTTAGACAACTCCCCTGGAATCATCCCCATGTTGGCTTAGCACACCACTTCACTGAGATCAAGACTCACAATATGTATCCACCATGAAACCTCACAACCTAGGAGTAAGGCAATGTGAAACTTCTCCACCCCTAGGATCCATGTAGAACACCATGCTCGACCCCTAAACACAATGGTGGTGGGACTACTCTCCTTCATCCCTGATGGGAGGCGTGCTTGGCAATCCCAAACTACAATTCTCTGTGAACACCTTTGTGCATTCCTGGCACACCAAATTTGGGCTCACTCCCTTCAAATGAATCACACCCTCTATGTAAGTTTTTTGGCTGAATCCCTGACCATGGTAGGATGCACTTCAACTTTGACCTGATCCCCCAGTTTCTGACTTTCCTTCTTAGGTACCTACCTTGTTTGGTATGGACAAGTCAAACTCCCCAAGCCTTCCAAAGACCTCCAAACTTAGTCACCATAGCCTACTTCACTTTTCACTACTTTGTGCATCTAGGATACATAGCTATTGCAACCCCATTGCAACCTTGGCTACCTACCCTAGGTAAGCTCACCACTCGCTCAACTCAACACTTGGAGCACTTACCCTATGAGTTTTCACTCCCCTACATCCTTGCCCACTCCAAAACAGGTGACGCCCTTGATGCCAGACCATTCAACTTAGAGCATCCATATCCACTTCCTTAAAGAAGACCTATTGGAGGGATGCACAGATTAATTCCCTACATTCAGACCAATACTCCAAAAACCCACTTGCAAGAGTCCTACCCTTGAATTCACCTCGGCAACCATGAGTCCAAGTCACTACCTTGTTGCTTGTCCTGGACACAACAACCACTGGAAGACCCTGTCTGACTTCCATTGAGCTTTCCATCCCCTGATAGAACCTTGAGAAATACATCCATGGACCCTCAATACGTTGCATCCACTGAGGCACTTTTGCATCTCTAGGACTCCATGACCAATGCCAACACAAATGCACCAAACTTCCATGAACCCAAACTCAACACACAACTCAACTTTAGCATCCACACCAATCTCCTGACCTGCTCGCCTGAGACAGCCTACAATGCCCTTCCTGTGTGGTGAATCCACTATCCCTGATAGCTACCAACTCTGTCTACTTCTTGCTCAACCTTCCGTAGTGCTACCAGCTCAAAAAAAACTCTTATGAATTGGTCTGCAAGAGATCCAATCCCCTAAATTCTCCTCTGACATCTTTGAATCACTCAGTTGATTCTCCATCCTTCAAGAGCCCTACCCTTGGCACCTTTCTCAACTCGTCCATCCTAGATGGAACTCTTGGCCCTCTGTCCATGAAAACCTAGTGGCTGCATCCTCACACTTTTCTCTAAGTCCATGTTGTCCTGGTAGAAGCCCTGCTTTACCCTCATAGAATCAACCTAGCACCCAAACTCTCAGCCATCCCAGATGCCTAGATCTAATACAAAACCACCACACTGCATGAACAACTCAACAACCTTTATCCTGGATTGGGGAATCCTCCTCGATACCACCCCAACTCATCTTCCAACATCCACTACCACCGGTTCCAAACTTGACATCCGCTGAATGAACTGCCTGCCACCAACCTTGTTGTGCAAGCCCACTATACCTAGCCCACCTGAAGACCTAGTCTCCACCAACTAGCATACCCCTTGTGACTTCCCAAGTTGAAATCTTCAACCTTCGAATTTATGGCTTCCCTCCATTGCATCCTTCTAATTGCCTATTGACTGACCCCATGGCGTGCCTTGAACCCATCTCCTATCCTCAACAACCCAACCCAAAGAAACTCGACCTAGTGACATTCCCTACATCCACCCTTCTCTTGGTCTACAACATATGTCCACTGATACACTTCTTGTGTCCAATGCTCACTCGATAATTCATCATAGCTCTTTTCCACCATCCTGATTTACTCACAAACTCACCTCGAGTCTTCCTTGGTACACTTCCCAAAAGTCACCCAATCTATATTGCTCTACACACAATCGGTCCACCCACCAAAATCCATTGGGTTACTTTGCTTACCTATTGCACCACCTCATGTCATGCCCCACATCCATTCCCTACCTACAACATTGCCTCACAAAGCACTTCCAACATCCTCCAACTAACCTTCTTCTTGTGCCAAAGCCCATTTACATACCAATGTTGACCACAATGTTGACTCGACTCTGCATGAACCTCCTTGTTTTGCTTTGTCTCTAGACACCCTATGCCTACCTTTTCCAAGTCCAACCTGACAAACTCCCTGTGACTCAGCCATCTTGGTATCCTACTGTAGACACATAAAAATGACCTAGGCCTGCAAGCTCTATTTTTACCACTTTCGTCCTAGCATAATTATGACATTGAATTATGTCCTTGGTCCACATTCGACTATTAATTAAATAATTTATAATTATTTAATTAATTCATATTGCTTTTATTCTTCATGATTATTAAATAAATAAATTATATTTATTTATTCAATACATCACTAAGGGCCTATTATCTTCTTACAATTAAATAAATTTATTAATTTATTTAATTACCTTTGTTCATTTATTCTTCCTAATTATTAAATAAATGAATTTCATTTATTTATTTAATATGTCACTAATTCTCATAATTAAATGAATTTATTAATTTATTTAATTATTAATCATATCCTCTAAATTAAATAATTATCTTTAATTATTTAATTGCCAAATTTAACATTTCTCTCATTTTAAATAAATGAAATTATTTAAAATGATCTCACATTCTTGACTGTCAATTCATTTGAGTAAATAATCTGAAAATTGATTATTTATTATCACACAAAATCCGTATTTTGAATTAATTTTAATTCAAAATGGTAATATTCTTCCAAAAATCAAGTAATTGAGCAAATTCTTTATTTTCTAAATATGCTTTTTAGTTCAACTCCTATCTTATGGATTTTTTGAATCTCACAAATCAAGTAGTCTTTATCTTCTTGATTTTCGAAAATCTTTATCTTTTTGATTAATTATCTCATTTATTCTCGACCGCTGATTCGATCTTCTCAGATGGCATCTCGACCACTCATTTAATGATTTTTCCCTAACCCCGATTAAGGATTGTCACATTAAATATCGTCAAGAGATTTTAGGCTTTGTCAACTTTCAATCTCATCCGTCCATCCAAAATTGCATTTTCTATAAAATGACAATTTTGCTCACATTTTCGACTACTCACGCTTATACTTAGATATCACAACATTTGTACTTGATTTCATTAACTCTTAGGCATTTCTTGGCAATAGTCATTTCATTATTTATCATAGAAATAGTAATCAAATCCTTCAAGCTTGTTTAGGACATTGGCATAGTCAAAGAATTTCTCACACACTCGATCTGAGGGCAACAATTACATTTACAGCAAGTTAGAAGGTGCTATAAAGGTGAATCAAGGAAGCTTCAATGAGTGATAGGTATAATCATTCTTGTTTTAGTTTTCATTGTTCTTGATAGCTTCTTTGGGTTTGTATGTTTTATTATTTGGTAATCTAACCTTACGAAATTAATCCATTTATACATTGGTGAACCCAACTACTTTTTTATTTTTTGTACAGTTTTTTTTGTTTTCTATCATTTTTGTAGGTACAAGTATGGAAAGCCACATTTGATTTTTACCACGCTGCATCTAATGCGTTGTGACGCATTCGAAGGATAAAACGACGCAATCGCTCTAAGGTGCCACATACGTAGTACGAAACGCCACATTCGACATAAATGAGCCGCATCTGCCTATCAAACCAAGATGCATTTGCTCTGCTGTGACATTTTCCTGGTAAATTTTTTTTCTTCCTTTTGCAGTCTAGTTTTTTTGTTTCCTGTCATTCTTTATTTTGCATTATGTTTTTTTTTTGTGTTTTCTGTTCTTTTTTGTTTTGCATTCTGGTTTTCTTTTCTAGCATAGGTTTTTTCGTGTTACTAATTTTTTTTGTAGCATGTGGCGGTTATATTTCATGAGTCCAAGATGATTTAAGAAAACTACTAACTTGTGGTTTTGCAGGTTCAAGTGTTGAAGACTCAATTCTAAACATTTTTCTTTTTATTTTTAGATTAAAACACATTTCTTTTTGGTGCACTTAAAATAAAACAGTCTTTCATTTTCTCTAATTATGTTTGAATTTAGTAGGTAAGTATGCTCTCACCCTTTGCAAACTAGGTGATCAGAAAACCAGACCCACTTTATCCTTGTGTAACCCTAATGCAATAATCAAAGTATCCTCTACCCTTGCACAGTAATGCGATCTTGGGTGTAAGAGAAATTATTATTACCTCTAGAAATTGGGCCTACCTGGGGATTTCATCACCCCAACGTGACTCAAACTAGAAACAGAGCTAAAGCCAAGCTACCCCCAACTGGTATATAAATGTGGATCTTAGGGGAAAACCTAAGATATTAGTGCAGATGTGTCATACAGATAGATTAGTACTCCCATAAACCCTATTGAGCTTAACCTCTATAGGCTAGAGTGCCACCTAATCGGTGATTAATCTCTTGCCCCATGTATGGCCACTCGAACAGGGGTCCCGAATTAAAAAAATTATGTAGTAAGCCCAAAACCTTCTATTTGCTAGTACAACACCGGTCGGTGTGAAGCCTTCCATGTCTTCACAGTCTTTAGTAGAGGTGATCAATCTTCCATGGGAGTTTCATGGGGGTTGGAAGCTTGGTTGGCCTGAGAAGAGAGTGCATTGTAAGGGGGAGCCATGCAACCAAGCTTCTGGATTCACACGCATTTGTTAAACCGTAATCGCTCTGTTGCACCACATTTACTAGACTTTGCAACACATCTGCTATGATAAATCACATTTGCTACTCCAAACACCACATTTTCCTATCTTAAATTGCATTTGCCTTCTGTAAAGTTGTATTCAAAATACTGAACCACATTTGACTTTTGTAAAGCCGCATTTACAAAACTGAACCGCATTTTCCATTCCCAGAGCCACTTTTGATCATTGCAATGCATTTGCTGCCTGTAGCGATGCATTTTCCTGTCAACAAAGTAAACCCTATTTCAAACTAGAATCTAAGTCCAGACATCTTAGCGTACTATCAAACATCTTTTTCAAAAGTCTTTTTCAGAAACCAAAATTGAAATTGCTCAAAACACCCATCATTGCATTCATTGGCTTGCACTTTAACCATAGGTTTAAAATTTCCATATTTTAGTTGCATTCCTTAGGCATCATAATCGTCATTTTTTTTTCCCTTAGGTTTCATCTTGGAAAACTTTGGATTAGGCCAAATCTCCACACTTTGCAAAAACCATTGTTTTCAAAATTAGGGTATCTTGGGACAGTCATTATTCCTCTTTTTGGTCATTGTCATTTTTGTGAGAACCTCCAACTCAACAATCTAGTTAGGAAAGCTCACTCATCATTTTGACCTTGTCATTTAGTCCCTTTAGCAAGTCCTTTTGATAACCTAAATTGAGACATAAGTCAAGCTTAGAGTGGTTAGACAAACCTTTCTCCAAACATTGTCCAAACTTTGTCATCATTTTAAACCTAGACTTTACATTGTCTGCCTCTAGTCCTCATTTTGAACCTAAAATTTACATTAATCACCTTAGTCCTTTGTCAACATTACCATCTTAGTCCTCATTTGACACTTTGGATTTGACAACCTTGTTATTTTTCATCAATCATTTCCTTGGTCATCACCTTGTATTGTCATCCTTTTATCACAAAATACAAAATACAAAAAAAAAACACAGGCTAGTATCATCCTTGCATTTCGTCATCATTTTCATTACCCCCATTTGAGCAATTCCCTTTTATGGTGGAAACTAGACTCCAAAGAAAGAAAAGACAAATGGAAAACTTTGGACAAGATTCTAATTCCAATGTCACCAATCACACTTATGACCCAAATTAGACTTTTGACGACCCATTTAGCAACACGAATACTCAACCTATCACGACCATACCATCCTCATCAAACAAACCCTGTGAACCATTATTACTTAAGGATGAATATGGACAAATACTTGAGGAAAACCTAGAGGTAGCAACACAAGATCCAGAGGTGGCCTACTTTGTTGAACAAATGGTCTTATATGACAGAGACAAATATTTGGCCATACTTTTAAGTCAAGGCGCTAAATTACTTCATGGATTCAACATTGATACCTTGAGATTGACATCTCCTGCCAATAACGTCAACAATACACATAACATGTCAAACAATGGTCAACCTCCAAACACCACAAGCAAGTCCTTTCTTGATGCTACCTTGCAAAATGTCACAACGACCATGAGTGCTACCTCCAACATTCCAAACAACTCCAATTCAATAAACGCTACATCCATTGGAGGATCACAATCCATCATAGTTCCCACAATATCCACAACACCGTGAGAATCGGCTGGAACCACCTTTGGGTCCTTGATAGTGTGGGAAAGTTATTCCAATCCTCTCTTCACCACTATGGTAAATGCCATGGGGGCATCATCAAGGCATACAAATCATCCATTGACAACTACATCTAGTACCATGAGTACATCTTCATCATATCCTCTCATTGGTATCTCACAAAATCCTTTGGGTGGAGGTAAATGGCGTATCCTTATTCAAGCACAACAACAAAATGTTAACACATCAACATAGCCTAATGCCATCACCTCCTAAGGACAAAATATGACCATTCCCCTTGTACAAACCCAACAATTTGGACAAGGTAGTCAAAACACACAACCTATGGCATCATTTGCACATCAAAATATTCATGGTCGCCATATTCCCCAAATATCGACCCAAATGGCTGGGGGACACATTTTGACATAATCATCCGATATTCATACCCACCAACATGCTCCCAATCCAAACTTTCAATACCAACAACATGCAAATAAGAACACATCATACATGCCACAACATGTACCTCAACAACACACCAACATCCACTCACAACAAATGGGGACCTATGGCGTACCAATCAATCCAATGTATGGGGCCACAAATGACCCTATAATCAATTCCTTGCAAGAAAAATTGATGGGTCTAGAGAAGACCATAGAAAACATACAAATATCTGGCAAGAAATCAAAAGTGTCATATGATCTATCTGTATATCCCTTTGACATGAACTTATACATGCCACCATTTCCTCCGGGATATGTATCACCTAATTTTACCAAATACAGAGGAAAGAAAAACCCTATCGAACATGTCTGAGAATTTTCAACCAACTGTATGGACATCGCCTAAGAACAAATGTACTTGATGAGACTCTTTTCTAAAAGCCTTGCAGGTCCTGCCCTTGAATATGGTTCTCCACTCAAAAGGATATCTAAACATGGGATGAACTTAAACACAAATTCATAAAAAATTACACGTACAACATTGACATGGATACCTCTATTACTAGCTTATGTAATCTCATGCAAGAGGATGCTGGTGAAACATTCATCCCATTCTTCCAAAGATGGAGAAGTCTAGCTAGTCGTTGCCATATCGACATACCCGAAAAGGAAAAGGTTGACATGTTTGTTCAAACACTTCTAGGTCCCCTAAACTATGCATTACAAGTACATTGTTGCACAACCTTCATAGACCTAGTTGAAAAAGGTGTCCAGATAGGAAAAGCCCTTATTGCAAAGGGAGAGCTAAAGTACAGTCCTAAAAATAGAAATACAAATCCTCCCACTGACAAAAATAAGTACTGGGTCAAAAATAAACATGTTACCAACGACTGTGTCATTGATGCCAAGGTTGTATACACTATGGGTTTTGTACTAGCTTTGAAAGGGGTTCAACCACAAAACAAGCCAACACCGATACTAACACCCCCCACCAATGCCATTCCAAACAACCAAAATGGTCAAAACTATCAAAATCAAGGAAAATACCGTCAAATGAGACAATTCCCCAGGGGTCGCACATACACTCCCTTGGGTGAGCCCATGGAGGAAGTCCTCAATAAATTCCATCAGAATAGTCTCATCACACTTGAACCAAAACCATATGACCTAGGGCAATTTAAACCATCATCGTGGGATGATAATTCCTTATGTGCTTACCACCGAGCTAAAGGACATAAGACATCGTCCTGTCGACAACTCAAAACTATTGTGCAAGATCTTATCGAGAGTCGAATAATTGAATTGGGTGGGCCATAATTTCCATCAAATTTCGACCATACCATTCATAAGAACCCATTGCAAGACCATGGTTCTAATAATTCTTCCACGTCAGGTCCTAAGACAAACAATAATCAAGCCAATTACACCTGCGCCAAGTATGACTATTCTGGTGGACCTACTATAAACAATGTCTGAACTGACGATGAATACATCAACACCATCATAGTCAAATGAGCACCCCAATGCAATGCCACTACTTGAAGTGGCAAGGTCACTATAGCTGGTCCACCTCTCGCTAGGAAACCTAAGATTACCATACCTAGTCCATCTCCTAGGAAATCACAACCTACCTTGACCACAAAGCAATGGCAACCTAAGAGTTAGTTTAACCTTATCGACCAACTTGGAAAAACTCCCACACAAATTTCCATACTTGAGTTGCTTTGCATCTCTCCCACGCATAAGGCTATCGTGGATAAAGCCCTGCAAGAGTCATCCTACCCTAAGGATATTTATTTCAACCAAATTTGAGACCATGGTGGGATAGCTCACTACACCTCACCACATCACCTTTTCTGATCAAGATTACTCGTCACCCAAGACTAACCATAACAATGCATTACACATTGAAACTTTCATCCATAAGCACAAGGTCATAAGAGTTTTAGTAGATGGTGGAGCAGGATTGAACATATGCTCCTTGAAACTAGTTAAGGCTCTAGGATTTTCTGATGCATGTGTGGACCCTACAAAGAGTATAGTCATAAAAGAATATGATGATGAAGAACATTTTTCACGAGGCATTATTTCTCTTCCTATCAGTGTGGGACCAGTCATTATGTATACAACTTGCCAGGCCTTGGATCTAGAATTACCTTACAACATCTTGATTGGGCACCCATGGATTCATGCCCTAAAATTCATTCCCTCCACATATCACCAATGGTGAAAATCCCCATTTAACAACACAGAAATCACCATATATGGAGACCCTGACCATTTTCAATATTGCACCAACCTAAGGGGTATTTCAGAAAACCGAGTGCCCATCAACTGAGAATCTCTCGGCTCCTCTTCTTCCAAATACATTGACCCATCCACACTAGCATCATCTTCCACGTCCACTCCGTCCACATCTTCCACCAAGCCACCATCTTCCACACTTCCTAAGGATGTGTCCAATGTCAAGATCCAGGACCTAGGATGTGGAGAATTCAAACTGCATATGGCATATAGCATCACAACAATACCCAAGTCTCTGAAGGTCTATGGTCGACCATGTTGTAGAATGGAACCCAAAGAAATTTTCAAAGTTCCATCAAAAATGGTTTTCATAAAATGGGGAGACATGAGTAATGAAGACCTTGCCGATATTATAGGATGGCTCTATAAAGAAATGGTCGACCTACCCCCATTACCAATTAAGAAATATGGCAAGGGATATGACATGATGAAGGCTAAGGGCTATGATGGAACTAGTGGCCTAGGCAGAAATAAAACTAGATGAAGAGAGCCCATAAAATCTTTCAAAATACCAAAGTATCTTGGATTAGGGTATGAATTTCCTGACAATGACGACCAACGTACCAATGGACTTTTGAGTGACCGCGTGCATGCTTCAGAAAGTCTTGAGACTACTAAGGAAACCTTTATCGACACCGACTCCCAAGAGTGGGAATTTGGCTCCCAATGATCCTTAAGTGACTATTGCCTCGATGATTTTTTCATTGAAATGGGGGAGCTTACCTCTAAAATTTTTTTTTGGAAAACATTTAAAATCGATCTGGCACCAAATAGTCACAACTCCATTTCCCTTCCCCATGACATACAAACCTCACCATCCCAACCATATAACCATCAGTTAAATCCATTTGAACTTCTAGGTAACGCTAACAACCACGACTCCAAGTCCTTCACCCCTTACTTTGAAACTGAATATGAGACAAGTGAAGGGGAATATTGGATAAAGTCTAATGTAGAATTGGATGATGATAATTTCATCTACAATATCTTTGAATCAGTCTGCATGTTTTTCGCATCCTTCCCTCAATTCACCAACACTGACGATGGAATTTCCCTAGTCTATCCACAATTAATCGATTGGAACCAACAAGGTCCGCTAGTCCTGGACACCTTTTAGAATGATCCAAGTTTGTATAGATTTCAGAGACTTAAACAAGGCATGCCCAAAAGATGACTTACCTTTTCTAAATATAGATATCATAGTCAACATAATGGCAAGATACGAGATGTTGTCCCTCATGGACAGTTTCTCCAGCTATAATCAGATTCGTATTGCCCCCGAAGATCAACATAAAATAACATTCACTTTCCCTTGGGGTACATACTACTAGAATGTCATGCCATTTGGTCTTAAAAATGCAAGCGCCACATATCAGAGGGTTATGACCACAATCCTTCATGACATGATGCATAAAATAATGGAATATTATGTAGATGACCTTCTAGCTAAATCAGTAACAAGAAAAGATCATCTAAAGGTGTTAGACACAATTTTCAAGAGACTAGAAAAATACAAAGTCTGACTGAATCCTAAGAAATGTGTCTTTGGCGTAACATCGGGTATACTCTTGGGATACATAGTTTTTTGAAGAGGCATTGAAGTTGATCCAGCAAAAGTCAAAGCCATCATGGACATGCCTCCTCCCAGAGGATTAAGTGAACTCAGGACATTACAGGTCAAGGTACAATCTATCTGGAATTTTATAGCACAATTGGCTGACAAGTGTCAACCATTCCAATATCTTCTACACAAAGGCATCCCCTTTGTGTGGACAGATAAATTCTGAGAAGCTTTTCAGCAAATAAAAGATTACTTACTATCACTGCCAATCCTCATGCCACCCATTCATAGAAAACCCTTGATCTTATACATCTCTGCCACTAATTCGGCACTGGGGGAATTAATAGCACAAAATGACCAAGAAGAAAAAGAAAGGGCCATCTATTATATCAATTGGACACTGGTCAGGTATGAACTGAATTACACATCAATTGAACATGCTTGTCTAGCAATTGTCTTTGCAGCTCAAAAGCTAAGACATTACATGTTGAGCCATCAGACACAATTGGTAGCAAAGATTGACCCCCTCAAATACCTATTGAGTCGTGCAACATTGACAAGACGTCTAGCAAAATGGGTCATGATTCTGAGCAAATACAACATTCAATATGTTGAAAGAAAAGCAATCAAAGGACAAGTGATTGCGGACCAATTGGAAGATGTGACTATACAAAGTGATCATCCCTTAGTGGCAGATTTACTAGATGATTCAATATTCCATACAAAACCAAAGTCCCCCTGGAGGCTATACTTTGATGGATCATATACTAATCATGTCTCAGGGGCAGGGATATTATTTATCACCCCTCAAGGATATTCCATTCCCAAGTCTTTCTGCATAGCTTTCCCATGCACAAATAATGTGGAAGAATATGAGGCACTGGTTACGAGACTTAGAATGGCAATAAAATGGAAAATCAGAGCATTGCATGTCTATGGGGATTCTCAGTTAGTCATCAACTAAGTTAATGACGACTATGACACAAAAGATGAGAAGCTCATGCCCTACAAACGAATGGTTAACAACTTCCAGACATACTTTCACATGGTGACTTTCGAGCAACTTCCAAAAACACAAAACAAGGCAGCAGATGCAATGGATACAATAGGCTCTCTCCTCAACATTCCAAGCAATATGCCTCAATTGGAATTCCTGATAGAACAACTGTTGGTCCCCGCCTATGATGTTCCAGAATTAGAGATGGTCCGCGAACTTCTTGGTCCCAATTCTCCCTAGTACCAAGACATCCACGACTACCTTAAGTCTCAAACCCTCCCTCCTAATCTGTCTAATAACCAGAGGAAGTCTTTTATTGGAAAAGCTACAAGATATGCCATCGTTAGTGACACCCTTTATTACCATAGCTTTGACAACACCCTCCTTAGATGTCTCGACACCAACGAAGCATGCACAACCTTACGCGAAGTACATGAGGGTATATGCGGGTCTCATTCGAGTGGTCCTACTTTGGCCAACAAGATTACGAGACTTGGGTACTATTGGCCAACCATTGAGAAAGATACATTAGAATATGTCAATACTTGTCACTAATGCCAGATTCACAGTGATTTGATTCATGCTCCAGCACAAGAACTTTGGCCGATCACGTCTCTGTGACCCTTCGCACAATGGGAACTTGACCTCATGGGAAAGATCCATCCTACCTCATCCAATGGCCACAAATTCATCATAACCTCCACTGAGTACTTTATGAAGTGGATCAAAGCCATCCCCTTGACGTACATAACTGACAAACAAATATCCAAATTCATTCTTAACTATATCATTTGTCATTATGGCCTTCCACAATCTATAATCACTGACAATGGATTTCCATTTAAAAACCAATATTTTTGTGAGTTATGTGAGCGATTTCATATCCAACATCATTTTTCCTTTATATATTACCCGCAAGGAATCGATCAAGCTGAGGCATCAAATAAAACCATTGTTAAAATCCTTAAAAAGATTGTCAATGACACTGGTTGTGACTTTCATATTCAACTCAACCCTACTCTGTGGGCTTACTACACTAGCATTCACACACCCACGGGAGCCACTCCATTTTCCTTGGTCTTTGGAGCTAAGGCCATCTTGCCCATCGAGGTTGAAATCCCTTCCTTACAAGTCTCCCTAAAGGGTCTAACTGATGATGAGGAGTATAGATAGTCATGTCTACACAAGTTGGAGATGTTAGAAGAAAGAAGGCATAATTCCCTGAACCATCTACAAGCATATCAGAACCATCTCTATCACAGTTACAACAAGAGGGTCATGGTCAGGAAGTTTGACATTAGTGACCTAGTCCTCATGCAAAACTTGAGAATCAGGGAGACAGAGAAAAACCTAGAAATTTTGAACCAAATTGGCTAGGTCCCTACGTCATCATATCCTCCTTTGGTTATGGAGCTTATCAGTGGGCGACTCTAGATGGAGAAAAATTGATAGAGCCTATCAATAGTCTACATCATCAAAATTTCTACACTTAGCATCAGAAGGTCGAGTTGAAAACCTTAAAAATACAAAAAAATTGAAAAATGGTAAAAAAAAATTGTTGCCTTGATGAAAACCTAGCAAACAGGCATCTTAGTAGCACCAAAAAAATTTAAAAAATGACAAAAATAGTAAAGAGAAATCATTTTTCCAACAATGAAAACCTAGGAAATAGGTGGTTTGGATAAGTGTGATGGTGAAAACCTGGCAAACAGGTGCCATGTGTAATCAATCATTGCTCTGCCATCTACTGTTACTTTATCTATCTTGGTCAAGGATGAAACACATTTTTCATCACCACCATGACACCTACCATGACAACATACCCTTCCTTTCATGGTCGACAAACGGTTGATATCATGTCATGAATATTGTCCATCTGACACCCCATGCATATCCCTTTCATGTCCTTTAAAATTGGCTAAGTCTTGGACCTGACTAGGGGAAAAAAATTTATCATATGACTACAATGGGTATCTGCATGGTCTCAAAAATTGCAAAAAGTCTTGAAAAAAGACCAAAAACATCACAAAAAGTCCTGAAAAAAGACCAAAAACATTATAAAATGTCTTGGAGAAAGACCTAAAAATCAAAAAAATGTCATGAAGAAACCACAAAAATATCAATCTATCTCAAAAAATTTGAAACCAGAGTAATTTATTGTCAAGTCCGTCAACACAATTAGTCCTTGTCATTTTTCTGAACTACATTGTCTCTACGCATTTTCTATGTAGGAAAGACTCATTTTCGAGTCCCCAAGACATTAGGTCAGTCCTTTTAGGTTTGTCAAAATAAAATCATGATGCAATCTTTGGTCATCAAGATAAAGTCATTGGTCATGTCGAACTACAAGGTCTCTAAATGTATGACATAGGCAAGGCCATCTGTCGATGAGCCCTCGAGGCCGCACTAGGTCAGTCCATTAGGGTTCATGGCATTACACTGGCACACACGTCAAAAGTCTTCAAGTCAGGAAAAATAATTTTCCAAAGGGAAAAATCCTAAAACAAATTATGGCAATCATTTATTCAAACATGACAATCACATCAACATGCCAAAGAAATCGACATATGGTCAACACAAGTCAAACTTCAATCAAACTTGGTCAAAACAAGTAAAATTGTCAACTCTTGGTTATCTTTCAGATGTGTCCTTCTGAAGAATAGCCTCTATCATTTATTCCTTAGGATGTTTCCTTCCTAGGCATCGTCATTGTCATCCGACATTTTGAGGGATCCTCTTGACATTTAAGGATCACTCCTCTCGACATCAATATTCTTTAGATGTGTCCTTCTGAAGAACAAAATCTATCATTTATGCCTTAGGATGTGTCCTTCCTAGGCATTGTCACCATCCCTATCATTGGAATTTTGAGGGATCCCTTTTGACATTTAGGGATCAAACCTCTCGACATCAACATTCTTCAGGATGTGTCCTTCCTAAATTTGGCAATCTTCAACATTCGTCATCTTGGCATCCTCAAAACCTTGACACCCTGGCATCTCAACATCATCAAACCTGACATCTTGACATTAAATACACTTGGCATCTGGACAGACTTGGCAAACACTTGGCACTTATCTTTGACTTTTTCATCATGTTACTAGTTTTTCAGCGAGATCCCAACAATAGGATTTAGAGAAGCAACAACATATCATGACATTTGTCTTGTCTTTTGACACTTATGTTACTAGTTTCTCAGCGATGTCCTGACTACGGGATTTAGAAACACAACGACATATCATGATCATGGTTTTATTTTTTCCTATTGGCAATCATGTTGCTAGTTTCTCAAGGATTTCCTAGAAACAAGATTTAGAGAACGACGTTTCATGAATTGTCCTTCTTATCTTTTTCTGCTTGTGGTTGATTATGACACAAAGACTAGGCAATTACGCTCTTCGTATGAGTCATTATCATCTGTTTCTATGACTTCTTGTCTTATGTGATGGTATGAATTTGCACACCTTGATTTATGTCATATCATGGTGTTTGTCGGTTGTCACAACAATCTACCCAGTGATAATTAAGAGCAATAAATATAAGAGTCCTATGGTAAAGTTTTGAAGGATTTGGTCTAGGAACTAACATGCATCTCCTTCTATCTTGTCATCTCCTCTTGTCTATCTATCAATGATATCCTGTGACATACAAAAACATAAGTGCATACATAATCACATAGACATTACATTAGGTCTGTATATACATCATCCATAGCATTAAATCATATACATTTCACATACATATTGCATCATACATAGTCAGGGATTAACATAATTATAAACATGACATCCATTCAAAAAAATAAATTATGCATATCATCATCATCCACGGCATAACATCAACATGATATATAAATAAACATTGCATTATAAGGGAATCACATCATAAGTAACTATCATAAGACATACATGACAAGACATATAAATAATACCATCATCCATCATAAATGCATAAATCAACATAGGCACCACATTACATACATCATAGTGCATAAATAAAATAACATCACATAACACACATGTAGGCCACATCAAAACTACATCATATAGCATCATCTCAAAATATATAATGTCACAGGATAGAGTCATGAGATATCCCAAAAATAGAGCACATAGGCTCAATAGTCAATACATAAAGTATCATAACATAAAGACTAAAACATGAATGTAGTAAGCATGGCCCTATGAAAGACTCTCTTGATCCCCTCACGGAAAAGAGTGTGGTGACTGAGGACCTATGCCCAGAACTGAGGTAATGGATGGACCTATAGCAACCTCTGTCTATGAAACCAATGAAACTGACAATGTTGGCATCATCTCCACAGTAACAGGCATCTGTGATGACACTGGAGCTTGACTCTATGAAATTGAAGGATCTGTCACTGGAGGAGGACCAGGTACTGATCTATAGCCTGAACCTGATGAACCATGTGAGTGCCTTGATCTGTGACTGGAGCAGTGTCTTTGATGAGACCTATGACTCAAAGTATGTGTTAGAACTATGAAAATTTGAAATTTCACAATCAATTGCATTCATGAGTTTCCAAAATAAGTCCTCATCATAAACATAAAATTCCCTCCTCATAAAATCTTGCTTATATTTTGTCATGTGGTCCATTTGAATCCATCTAGTCTTTGATATTTCATTGTATTACCCATATCGACAAGACGGAGTAAGGGTCTCCCCGACCTATGATATTTTTTTACTAATGTATACTTGTTGCAGATTATCGGTAGGACACATCTTTTGTTTTGGCGACAAAAGAATCATATCGGCAAGAGAATTGTTATCGGTGTGAATCATAAAAAACTCATATATGTCTTACTGACCAACACGTGGAATGATATATCGGCCAAAGAAAAAGACTATCAGAGTAATGTCTTACCAAAGGTGTTTGGTCTTGCTAAAAAAACACAAAGGGGTTCTATCAATGGTTTTTGGAGTAAGGTTATACAGTCTTGCTGATCTAAATGTCACACCGAACTTTGTTTCATCGGTGAGAGAATGAACGTGTCTTAGCGATAGGAATGTTTCACTGGGTATATTTCGGTATGACATAAGGTATCTATGGGACCTCTCCCTGACTATGAATTGTCTTAGCGACACACAAGATGGAAGGAAAACTTTCGGTAGGACATAATATGATTTGTGAAATGTCTCTCCGACATCGAAATATCATAACGAAGCACATGGGATGAATGGACATTCATCGGTGATACAAACTATCGGTAAGACGACATGACTTCACAGCGATGCACAAGATGACTGTCGGTGTAACGTTGAGGATCAATATGACTATAGAATGTCTCGGTGAGTCTTCAGTGAATGTTAACAAAAGCCCAATTACTGTTGGCTGACATGGAATGCAAAATGATATGTCTCTTCAGATGCAGATGTATAAATATTCATTCTCAATTGTAAATAGAGACATTAGACATTAGAGATAGATTAGGTAGGAGGATAGGGATAGAATTTCCACATAACAGGGACTATGATGTATGATTTCAAATGGAGATTTCAATGAAAATTAGTTGATGTGGCGGTTCATTTCTGGTGTCAATTGTCTGTTGAATTTATTGAAAGTATTACTAAGTTGTCTCCAAGATTGATGCTTTCTAGTTGTTTAAATTGGTATAAAAAGTTTATATTCAAGTTGTCAGTGCACATTTGTTGTATCTGTGTGGTTAATTGATTGGTTCTTTCAAGAAAAGATTAAATCCTTTTGGTTGATCACAGTAATCAGGGAAATTCATCTGGATCATTCAGAAGAGCTTAGCAATCATAGTCTTGCATGTTTATACAAGTTATAAACAAAACATATGCCAACAATTTGAGTGTTTTCTAGAAAGAGGTTGCCCATTGCTATTTCATTTGACTCCGCAAACCCAACAAGGCACTAGTCTCTACATTTCACCATTTAGATTCATTTATTTTCTTTACATCTATTAACTGAGCATATTAGGATTTAGCTTTGAATATTGCTATACAATTTATACCAAATTTAGTTTTATTTGTCCACTCCCATCTGCCATTGTGGGAAAAACATTTCAAGAAAGATATGCACATTAAGTCTGCTTCATTCATGTAGGTACACCCGCCTAGATCTAGCAGCACCTGAAGAGTAGAAGGTCTAAAACATCTGACCTTGTCTGTTACCCTAAAACGTACCAAGAGATTGGCAGTCTCTTGAGGTTTTCTGCTTGCATTTTTTAGAGCTAAAAATTTGGCGACTCTGCTGGGGACTAAATTCAGAATCAGGGCCTTAATCATAGAGTCAGAAACTTTGTACAGACTCTGCTAGGAATAAGAAATATCAAACACTTTCTCACTTTTGAAAAGTGAGTGTCGACTCTGACAAAAACATTGCAACATGAATGGAAGATCTCAATATAGGGGAGGTCATATTGGGGCTCATGCTGGCAGTAGTAAGTGGACACACAAGGATGACAAGGTTGATAAGGGAAAGAGGATAAATGAGGACATGTGCATGACGAATAAAGATGAAGCATCAAAGGCACATTGTGAAACATATGATCGTTATGACACATGGAGAGATAATTCGAGTGTAGAACTTTGCACCCCTGAAGAACATAGAAATCCATTTCCATTTTATGATCCTTAGAAACAGACAGAGTTTGATGCTAAACTCGAAGTAGAGGGACTTAGAATTCAGGATGAATATGATAAAAAAATGGAAGGTAATCAGAATGGACCCACTGATCATGAAACTCCTCAAGATGATTATGACTCTTTAACTTATGAAGAAGTAAAAGCACGGTTTGAATCTCAGAAAAGGGAGAGAGAAGAACAGGAGAAAGCCTAGATGATACAAGAAATGAGAAATTTTGAATTGCAGAAACTTCAAAATACTGTTCAGACATCTAGTTGCCCAAAGTATGTGCCACCTCATAAATAGGGTTATCATGGTGTGGGGCCTTCTGATCCACCAAGGGTTCCTCACCATCAAGTAGGGAATCAATACAGACAACCAAACCATCCACCTCTATTCCCACACAATATACAAATATGCAGTCACCTCATAGTCAGCTTTATGTACCACATCACCATACACAATTCAATAATCCGATGTACCAATATTAGTATCCACCTAACCCTCCCCCTCACCAGTATACAACAATGATCAGACAGTTTGATTTAGCAGGGTTTCATTTATACCCTTACCCTATGGATGGCAGTTGGAGAGGTCTGGTGCCTAAGTTTATAGGGAATAGTGCAATTGCTGCTGAAGACCATTTAAGGAGTTTTAATGCCTTCATTCAAGATTTGGATGTACCTTATGAAGATTTACATATAAGGTTGTTCATGATGTCGCTTACTGAAGAAGCCAGAGATTGGTTCAACAGCCTAACAACAGCCTCTATTGGTTCTCTCCAAATATTTCAAGGCTGATTCCTCGAGCAATATGGGAATCAAAGCACACCTGATGCTGCTCTTCATGAATTGATGTGAATTTAGAAAAATTAGAATGACTCAATTTATGATTTCAACCGAAGATTCAATAAACTACAGAATAAAATACCTCCTGGATCAAAATTTCCAAACTCTGTGACATTGAGTGTTTATTTGAATGTGTTCGATCCTAAAACTGAGTATGAACTAAGAAATGGGTTCCCAAGAGACTTGGCTGAAGCCCAAAAGACAACATGAACAATTGAAAAAAATAGGAGGGTTGTTGGGATAATTGATAAAGGAGACAATCATAGGGCTCCACAACAAACCAATAATCATCAGTACAAACATGAGAACACATATAGGAATGAAAGGCCTAGGCTGCATGACATGCCTTATAACACAAATTGGAAGGATGGAAAACCTATAACAGATAGGCCTAGAAACAAAGAAACTCTTGATCCACTGAGGAAGAAGGAAACCTATGTGGTAAATAACAATTATTTATGTGCAGTTTTTGATAAGCCACATTCCCCAGATTATTGTGTTGTAGCCCAAAGAATGTAAGAAGAAGGAATGTTGATGGGAAATAGTGAAGAAGATCACACAGTATACTTGACTTCAAACACTTTTCACCATGTGGAGGAGAGGTATTCATCTTCAGAGGATGAAGGTTATGAATATGATGTTTCAAATCATAAATACAATGTCTACATGGTTGAACAACAGATCCTTTTTGACTCTGAAGAAGATTATACAGAGCAACATTCTGTTGAAACACCTACTCAATGCAGTATGAGGAAGCTTACTAAAGATGAGATAGAGAGATTAATTGTTGTTGCAGTTGAAGAAGCAAAGAGTAAGTACTGGTTGAGAAACAGGATAGTAAATGAGAGGGAAGGTGTCCCTAGGGGAATCTTTATAAATGATCAAAAGGTGACACAAAGAGCTTCGAAGAAAATAGAAAATAAACAACATGATGAAAGTAAACAGAAGCCTGTCCAAAAGAAGGAAGTGAAGGAATTACACAAAGAAATGCAAAAACCTGATCAGCCAAGTAAAGGAGAAAAGGAAGAAAACAAAGGAGAAACATCAGAGCAAAATAAAATGGTTAAAATGGAGGGTTCTTCTTTTGACTTCACTCAGGATTTATCTCAAGTAAAGATGTCTATTCCACTACTTGAGATGATGAAAATTAAGGAGTACAGAGACAATGCTGTCCAATTAATAACAAATGGGAAGGAAAGACATATGAATTCAGAAAGTAAGATGGCCACTAAAACTAAGCAGGAGAAGGTGAGTATCCCAGAAGTGTGCCTTAGTGATGTATTAACAACTCCCCCGCAAGTTGATCCTTTTTTCACTACATTACTCATAAATAATAAATTTCTAAGGAATTGCATGATGGATTTTGGTGCTGCCATAAATATTATGCCAATAGGAGTTATGAAGCAGCTTGGCATGTGGGTGGATACCAGTGGAGGCAAGTGTTATGCAATGGATAACTGACCTATTCTTGTGGTGGGTATAATGAAAGATGTTGAAGTCAAGCTTGTTGCTTATCCACAAGTGGCTTATAATATAGATATAACAGTAATTGATACCCCTCCCCAGTTTGGGATGCTTTTGTCAAGATAGTGGACAACAACAGGTTGGGGAAATGTCTAGTTTGATCTATCTTATGCAACTATTCCAATGAATGGTCAGGAGGTGAAGTTATACAAGGAGCCAAGGATGAATCAGGTTGTAGACTGTGTACCACAAGATCAAATCAATTGTTTCTATGATGTTGATCTTGGGAGTTTTAAGATAGAACCATCCCAACCAGAATTAACCAATAGTGATCCAATTGAAAAGCATGCGGCACAAAATTGCAATGAAGTTTGGAAAATGTATTTCGATGGAGCATGCAGCCAAGAGGGTAATGGAGCTGGGATTGTGTTTGTTTCACCTAAAGGTATTGCATTCAAGTATTCATTCCTGTTAACATTTGAATGTACAAACAATGTGGCAGAATATGAAGCTTTAATAACAGGTTTGAATATAGTTGTGAAACATAAAATCAAGTTGCTAGCTGTCCTAGGGGATTCTAAGTTGGTTGTTTCACAAATCAAGTCCAAGTATGCAGCAAAACATAAAAGATTGAAACAATGCAGGAATGTTGTATGGGACACAATTGAGTTGTTTGATGCCTTCTCAATTGAGTGGATTGAAACATCAAAAAACATAATGGCAAATTTTTTAGCAAATGTGGCACTGAAAAGAGATGACATTACATTGGCTGGTGTAGACACCAAAAAATGACCTAGGCCTGCAAGCTTCATTTTTACCACTTTCGTCCTAGCATAATTATGACATTTAATTATGTCCTTGGTCCACATTCGACTATTAATTAAATAATTTATAATTGTTTAATTAATTCATGTCTTTGTTTTCTTCATGATTATTAAATAAATAAATTTTATTTATTTATTAAATACGTCATTAATTGTCTAAGTCTTCCCTTAATTAAATAAATTTCTTAATTTATTTAATTCCCCTTTGTCATATATTTCTTCCTAATTATTAAATAAATAAGTTTCATTTATTTATTTAATATGTCACTAATTGTCTTAATTAAATAAATTTGTTAATTTATTTAATTAATTAATCTTATCGTCTAAATTAAATAATTAAATTTAATTATTTAATTGCCAATTTAATATTCCTCTCATTTTAAATAAATCAATTATTTAAAATGTCATCACAATCCTAACTGTCAGTCCATTTTGGTAAATAATCTTAAAAAGATTATTTATTGTCTCATAAAATCCATAATTTGAATTAACTCAATTCAAAATGGTAACTAATCTTCCAAAAATCAAGTAATCGGGCAGATTCTTGATTTTCCAAATCTGATCTTCAGTCCAACTCTTATCTTCTTGATTTTTCGAATCTCACAAATCAGGCAATCTTTATCTTCTTGATTTTCAAAAATCCTTATTTTCTAATTAATTGATCTCATTTATTCTCCACCGTTGATCCGATTATCTGAGATATTATTCTGACCGTTCGATTAAGGATTTTGCCCTAACCTTAATTAGGGATTCTCAGGTTTAATCTGGACCTCTCATTCTAGGTCTTTCTTAGAATTCAATCTCATCTGTCCACTCAATTGTTTTTTCTATAAAAGACAAATTTTCTCATAATTTCGAGATCTGACAACTTCATTTTTAATTTAATAGTCATTATAGTCATTTGGAATTAGTAGTCATTATTTTCATAGAAATTGTCATAGGCATAGGCATTTAGACATTGCATAAATCCTTCAAAGCTTGTTGTAGGTCTTAGACATTTGCAGATTGCTCACACAACGAATCTGAGGGCAACATCATCCAGCAAGTAAGAAGGTGCTATGGAGGTAATCATGGAAAATGCGATTTACAGGTATAACCGTTTTATTGCTTAATTTCCTTTGTACTCGATAGATCTTTGGGTTTATTGTCATTTATGATTTACATTCATTTGATTGATTAATCTTAAATCCACAAATTTACCCTCAGTTACATTGGTGAACCTGACATTTTGTAGAAATATTTGTGTGTTTTTCTTTTTTGCTTTAACTATTTTGCAGGTTACAGCCAAGAAGTCATACAAAATACCGTCACCTTCTCTTGAGCATAGAAAAATGGGTGAATAGAATCGTTTAAAACATTTTCTAGATTTTGTAGATCTCGGTCTTGGCTTTCCAGAACTTCAAACAGTTTCAAATTTTGTTAATATTTGAGAAAGTTATGGCTATTTTAGTGATCGCTATTTTTTTTAATTTCATTTTTAAAACCCGTGTTTTCTCTTGCATATAACATTCTTTTTGTGTAGAATCGTAGAAAATACTTTCCGGGTTTTGAAGGTTTGATTTTCAGCTTTCCATGGATATTTACCACTTAAAATTTTGTTATGTTTGGAGGAAGTTATCACTATTTTAAGTTTACTTTTTTCATTTAAGTTTTTATTTTTTATTTATTTTTACTAATCTTTGTTGGCAACATGTGGCATTGGAGTTTTTCGTGGGTCAAAGACATATATTCAAACTACTGACATGTGGTTTTGCAGCTACGTTTGTCGAAGATTTATCTCTCAAACCACTTGTTTGCATTTTTTAATCTAGGAACATTTCCTTTGGTGCTCTAAAATGAATTTTGTTTGCAAGTGTCTTATTGTGTTTGAACAAATGGTAGGTGATTATGCTCTCACCTTGTGAAAACTTGGTGATCAGAAAACCAGACCCATTTTATCTATTGTACACCCTCACGATTTGGTATATCAAAGTATCCTCTCCCCTTGCGCACTTGTGCGATCCTGGGTGTAAGAGAAACAGTTACTAACTCTAGAACTTGGGCCTGTTCTAGTGGGAAAAAGTACTCACCCCAGGACAACTCAGACTGGTAGCACCCTGACACCAAGGGACTTCCAGCTGGTATATAAAAGTGGGTTCTTGGGGAAAGCCCAAGAATCATGAGTGTGGTTCCAATGAGATAGATCCGAAAGGGGACTCTCACCGCATGGATCATGCCCCACGAATGGAATGCCTGAATTAAAAACCTCTTGTTTTAGTGTCCAACCGTTCTTTGGCCATTGCTTGGTATAGTGCAGGGTACAGTATCATGCCCGAAGACACTCACTACTGATCCCCTTGAGTAGAGATAGCAGTTCTTGGGAAGTCACTACCCAAGAATTCGAATTTGGTGTGCTCAAATGACATTAATGAGCCATGGAGGGGAGCCAATGCCACCAAAATTCTAAGCTATCCACTCTCGAGAAGGAAAGGTGTTTATCACCAATCCGGGGTATATCGGTGGGCTATACCAAGTATACAAACCCTTGGCCTATTGGCCTTTTAGGATTGTACTTGTCTTATGTGTGTTTGCTTACACCCAAAACATTGTGCTTGTCAAGTGCTTGTTGGATTACTCAAACATTATACACAATAGTCACAAATCTGGACACAAACAATCAACTTTAGACAACTCAAACTTTTCAACAAAACATCAAAAAACAATCTCAGTCCTCATTTTGAAGTTAGACTTTGCATTGTTCATCTTAGTCATCATTTTGAACCTAGACTTTGCATTTATAACATCAAGTCCTTAGTCAAACATCATCATCTTAGTCCTCATATTGGCTTTCACAACCTCGTCATCAATCATTTCCTTAGGAAAACGTCATCATCATCTTGCATTGTCATCCTTTATTCCAAAAATACAAAAAAAATAGTGACATAACTTGTCATCTTAGTCTTCATTGTCCTTTGGCATTAGTCATTTTATTTAGACAACATTGTCATATTGCATCCCTTATTGTCAAAAATCCAAAAACATAGTCTTGCATTGTCATCCTTTATCCAAAAAATTCAAAAAACATAGGCTAGTGTCATCCTCGCATTTAGTTGTCATTCTCATCATTCTCATTTGAGAACATTCCTTTTACGGTGGAGACTAGGCTTCAAAGACAACAACGAAAAATGGAAAACTTTGGACAAGATTTCAATCCCAACATCGATAATAACACTTATGACACAAACCAACATTGGAATTTTTCTGACCCATTTCACAACATGAACATGCAATCTTCCATGAACATGCCATCTTCATCACAAAACATTTTTGAGCCATTCATAAAAAGAGACCAAAATGGACAAGTATATTTCAAAGACATAGAAGCTGCATCGCAAAATCCTGATATATTCTCCTTTGTAAAAAATCAGTCTTACGTGACCCTCAAAGGTATCTAGCCATGCTTTTGGACGAAGGGGCTAAGTTACCACAAGGCTTTGACATAAATACTTTGCCACCATCTGTCTACCCTCACAATCAATAGTCACTTGACACAAATCCTACCAGTAATTCACAACAACCGTCCACTTATCACCCTTATCCTAGCCTTGACAAGGGAAGCGAACTATCAACTAGTCCATTCCAAAACTCCAAATCACATTCTGACCCTTCACCTATCAATCCGGTCAATGTCTACATTCCCTATCAACCATCTATGAATTCATGTCAAGTCCTCACATCATACCATACCGATCCCGTCCAAGTCTTCACGTCCCATTTTAGTCAACCTTACACTAATCTAGTCCAAGGATCCATGGCATATCCGGTCGAAGTCCCCATGTCACATCCTATGCCATCACATCCTAATCCAGTCCAAGACTCCATGACATATTCAGTCCAAGATTCCACATCATACCCTAGTCCTTCACATACTAGTCCAATGCAAGTACCCATGTCATATCCTAGTCCTTCATATACTAGTCCAGTCCAAGTTCCCACGTCATGTCCTAGCCTGTCATTCATTAATCCTTTTCAAGTCATCCCCTCATAGGCCACATCTAGTAATGAAAATTTTGTCATTACTCAAAGGAACATCCCATCGTCTAAACTTGAGGATACATGTCAAAACGAAAGCCCAAAGCATGACATTATAAAGTCACCCTCATGTCAAGAACAAGGTAGTCTATCCCATGACCCTATTTTTGACAACCCCATCTTTGACCAAGACCCTGCCATTGACCAAGAAATCCAAATCAATGACAACCCCATCTCGGACCAAGACCCTACCATTGACCAAGAAGTCCAAGACGATCCACTCCTTGACCTTTATGCCATTCATGATCAAACACTTGTTGACCCTATAAAGGCCTTGACTATTGACACTTCCCAAGATGAGACACTTGCCTCCATTACACACATAGACGATATTCCTCAAGCACAAGAGTATTCCAATATGGACATATTTGAAAATGATCAAGCTATAGCTGAATTTACTGGACTCTATGACACTAAACATAATGATGGCTTCGACATTTCCTTCGAAGCACCAACAGAATTAATTGAACTTGACATGTCGCATGATCAGACCAAAGATATCAGTCAAGAATATGTCCAACATGACAATGAAGCTAAGACACATTATCAACTAGGTTCATCTATCTTTGTCAGAGCAGGCTTTCTTGCAGACGAAAATATTACAAGTGATAGTGTCCATAGACATCATGATGGGTTAGCATCTTTCTTTCAAAACAATAAATACCCCATCACAAACATAATCTTTCAAAGCATGCAATATCAAGGCAAAGGACTAGGCATACACGAGCAAGGCATTCTAGAACCAATACAGCTTCACAAAAATTATAGACATCAAGGTCTTGGCTATTCCTCAGTTAGTAAATCAAAGGATGTCAGTGGTACCTCCTCTATACTGGGGGCAACTTTGTCAGCTACAAACATCAAAATGGAATCCATGAGAAATCCTTGTCATAAGATTGCTGCCAACACCCCCTCCACCCACACCATGAACCGTCATTCCATCATAAATAAACCTTCCCCTTGGATCCAACAAAAAAAAAAGTTTTACAAGTCAAAAGATCAAAATCAAATGTCAAATACCATTGAATCAAACAAAAGGACAAGTGGAAAAATGAAATTAAAATGGATCCCAAAGAAAGACGGATTGAACAAAGACACCCAGTCAAATAAAAAAGTCAATCACAATGTGGAGCCACAAGACAAGAGGACTCCCACATATAACACATGTCCACCTCCTTCAAAATGGTCATCAAACAAGGCATCTAAGAGTGTTGGTTCCAAACACCATCCCTCCAAAATCCATCATCCACCATCCCAAGTTTGGAAAATAAAAAGTGATTCATCCAAACATCCAAACAACCTTTCCATGTCCACCATCATTTGTCATAATCCTACATCTTGCCTAAAGTCCAAAAATCCTACGTCACAAATCCATCACATCATGGCAGCAACTCTTTACCACAAGGACTCTCATGGCACTCTATTGCGATGTGCGTATTTTGATAAGGCCAACTCTAGTATCAGAAAGGATCACAATGACATCGATCAGTTGTATACAAGTGTTATGATCCTCACAAGACAATTCCTTCAGCAAGGTCATTAGTGGCATATCATGGCACTAGTCTCTACATCGGCACCGTCAGTGGATTCAGAACAGTCAGTGGTTATCTAAAGCATCCAGGCTATCCACAAAATCAAAAATACAAAAAAAATCAAAAATCAAAAAATGTCACCCTGATGAAAACCTGGCAAACAGGTGTCTTGGTGACACCAAAAAAAATCAAAAATTCAAGAAAATAGTAAAGAGAAAAATTTCATCCAATGGTGAAAACCTGGCAAACAGGTGCCCTGGATAAGTACCATGATGAAAATTTGGCAAACCTGGACATCTATTGTCAATGCATCATCAAAGCTTTAACACTCGGATGTCTCATCATCATTAAACCAGGAAATCTTGACATCAGAACAATGAATATCCAGACGCACTTGGCAAAAAATTGACAATTGTCTTTTGGTCTTTTATCATGTTATTAGTTTTTCAGCGAGATCCCACTAAGCATGATTTAGAGAAGCAGTGACGTATCAAGACGATTGACATGCATGACTACTAGCTTCTCAGCGAGGTCCTGATCCTGGGATTTAGAAAAGCAACGACATATCATGATAGAGACTCTATTTTTGTATTTTGGAAATCATGTCACTAGTTTCTCAAGGATGTCCTGGAAACAGGATTTAGAGAAGCAACGACGTGTCATGTTTTGTACTTGTCTTTTTCTGCTTGTGGTTGATTATGACAAAAAGACTTGGGCACTCACGCTCTTGGTATAAGTCATGATCATCTCTGTCTGTGACTGTTTGTCTTTACGTAATGGTACGACCTTGGACACCTTGATCTATGTCATATCATGGTGTTTGTTGGCCATTACAATTGTTTTCCCAATGATGATTAAGAGCAATAAATATTAAAAAGTAATACAGTAAAGGCTTTGAAGGATTTGTTCTAGGAACTTACATGCATCTCCTTTAGTCATGTCATCTTCTCTCACCCATCTCATATAAGCATTGCATCCATATCATCATCCATATCTTTTACACTAATATTCCTTTGTCTCTTCATATTCTAGTCTTCTCATCAATTTCGAGAGCACGCTCATGTTCTTGGAACCTGTCTGTCCTTTCGAGGGGGCATACCATAACCCTCCTCATCATTCTTCTTCATCTTTTTTTGCACTAGGGTATTTTTTGACTTATTTTCTTTGTCACAATGTGACAAGCGTCATTATGACAAAGAGGGGCAAAATGTAGACACCTAAAAATGACCTAGGCCTGCAAGCTTCATTTTTACCACTTTCATCCTAGCATAATTATGACATTTTAATTATGTCCTTGGTCCACATCTCGACTATTAATTAAATAATTTATAATTGTTTAATTAATTCATGTCTTTTTTTCTTCATGATTATTAAATAAATAAATTTTATTTATTTATTAAATACACTCAATTGTCTGTTCTTCCCCAATTAAATAAATTTCTTAATTTATTTAATTCCCCTTTGTCATATATTTCTTCCTAATTATTAAATAAATAAGTTTCATTTATTTATTTAATATGTCACTAATTGTCTTAATTAAATAAATTGGTTAATTTATTTAATTAATTAATCTTATCTTCTAAATTTAATAATTAAATTTAATTATTTAATTGCCAATTTAATATTCCTCTCATTTTAAATAAATCAATTATTTAAAATGTCATCACAATCCTAACTGTCAGTCCATTTTGGTAAATAATCTTAAAAAGATTATTTATTGTCTCATAAAATCCATAATTTGAATTAACTCAATTCAAAATGGTAACTAATCTTCCAATAATCAAGTAATCGGGCAGATTCTTGATTTTCCAAATCTGATCTTCAGTCCAACTCTTATCTTCTTGATTTTTTGAATCTCACAAATCAGGCAATCTTTATCTTCTTGATTTTCGAAAATCCTTATTTTCTAATTAATTTATCTCATTTATTCTCCACCATCGATCCGATTATCTGAGATATTATTCTGACCATTCAATTAAGGATTTTTCCCTAACCTTAATTAGGGATTCTCAGGTTTAATCTAGACCTCTCATTCTAGGTCTTTCTTAGAATTCAATCTCATCCGTCCACTCAAAATTGTTTTTTCTATAAAAGACAATTTTGCTCATAATTTCGAGATCCGAAAACTTCATTTTTAATTTAATAGTCATTATAGTCATTTGGCATTAGTAGTCATTATTTTCATAGGCATTGTCATAGGAATAGGCATTTAGACATTGCATAAATCCTTCAAAGCTTGTTTTAGGTCTTAGACATTTGCAGATTGCTCGCACAACGAATATGAGGGCAACATCATCCAACAAGTAAGAAGGTGCTATGGAGGTAATCATGGAAAATGCGATTTACAGGTATAACCATTTTATTACTTAATTTCCTTTGTACTTGATAGATCTTTGGGTTTATTTTCATTTATGATTTACATTCATTTGATTGATTAATCTTAAATCCACAAATTTACCCTCAGTTACAGCTGGAATATCACAAATTGAGTTCAAGACAAGGCCTGCAGTCCCTGATAACATATAAGTTGGCAAGTTTTTAATGATGATGCTGACCTTTTGAAATTTCTCCACTATATAGATCAGTATGAAGCCCAGGAGATTGACTTCAATGCCTTTGTTGAAGAAGTGGATGGGAAGCAGATAGTATTTGGGAGGGAGATCTTTTAGCTTAGAACTAATAAGCTTCCTAGAGGACTAGTGGCATTATAGAGAGTATATGATGGGAGTGATCATTCCCTCATGAAGCAAACACCAGTCAAAAGGGAAGATATCGAAGAGATTAATTTAGGAACTGAAATGGCACCAAGAAATGTGTACATAGGGAAGAAGATAAGCCCTACAATTAGAAGAATGTTGATAGAATTGCTGAGAAAATATAAACATGTGTTTGCTTGGTCTTCTGAAGATCTAAAAGCCTACAGGGAGGATTTGTTTCAGCATGAAGTACCATTGAATCCAAATGCTAAGCCATTCAGACAAAAGAAAAGACCCATAAATCCAACTTTGGAGCCTAAAATGCAAGAAGAATTAGCAAAGCTCAGAGACGGTGGAATCATTAAACCAATTAGGCATTCAACATGGGTCTCAAATTTGGTCCCTGCGAGAAAGAAGAATGGAGATATTAGGCTATGTGTAGACTTCAGAAATCTAAACATGGCATCCCTCAAAGATAATTATCCTCTACCCAATATGGAGGCTATATTGCATAAGGTAACAGGGTGTGAGTTGTTGTCTATGATGGATGGGTTTTCAGGGTATAACTAGGTCAAGGTTAAGGAATCTGAGCAATATAAGATGGCATTTACAACTCCTTGGGGAACATATGTTTATCTAAGAATGTCATTTGTTCCCACTAATGTAGGAGCAACCTTCCAAAGAGCTATGGATGTGGAATTTGCAGATTTGATCAATGTTATCATGGTGGTGTATCAGGATGACCTGACTGCTTATTCAAAGAAGGCTAAAGATCATGTTCAACATCTGGAGAAGGTATTTATTAAATCCTTGGAGTATGGTATCAGATTGAACCCTAAGAAGTGTCATTTTATAGTCATAGAAGGTAAGCTCTTGGGACATATTGTTTCAAAAGAAGGGATTAAGATAGATCCTGAGAGGGTTGAGGCCATTGATAAAATTCATGTCCCTAAAACCGTTAAGGCTATACAGTCATTCTTTGGACAGATTATTCTTTGGACAGATTAATTTTGTTAGGAGATTTGTTTCTAACTTTGCTGAGATCATCAAACCCATATCAAAAATGTTGAGGAAAGGACATAAAATAGAATGGACTGCGGAGGCTTTGGAAGCTTTTATATTGATCAAAAGGGCCATCAAGGAAGCTCCTGTCCTTAAATCTCTGGACTTTGCAAAACCTTTTCAGATATTTTCATTCGCTTCAATGCACACCATTACTATTGTTATGTTACAGAAAAATGGGGAAGGTCATGAATAGCATGTATCTTTCTTCAGTAAGTCATTACAGGGGTCTGAGTTAAAATATGATATAATAGAAAAACAAGCATTTGCATTAGTGAAGGCTACAAAAGCTTTCAGGCCATATCTTGTTGGAGCAAAGGTGGTTTCTTACATCCCTCATGCAGCTATCAAAGATATTCTGACACAGTTTGAAGTAATAGGAAAAAGATGCAAATGGATTAACAAAATCCAAGAGTTTGACATAAAGATACAAATTACTAAACTGGTAAGAGGTCAGTGCTTGGAAAAGTTAATGGCAGAGGCGAATATTGAAGCAAATCAAATTTGCAGTGTAGAAGAAGAGAATGCAATTGTGAGCATTGAGAATACTCCATGGTATGCAAATATCATGCATTACCTTAAATACATGAAGTGTCTAGAGGGATTGAGTGATAGCCAGAAAAGAACTTTGAAGTTGCAGGCATCTAAGTATGTCTTCATGGATGGAGATATTTTTTCGAAGAATAGGGATGGTATACTATTATTATGTTTGGATGAATCACAATGCAAGCATGTCTTAAGTAAAATGCATGAAGGGGTTTGTGGAGGACATTACTCAGCAAAGACAATTGGGCATAAAATTCTCAGGGTAGGTTATTATTGGCCAAAGGTTTTTAATGACTGTTTTACATTTGTAAGAAAATGTGAGGCCTACCAGAAACTCTCTAGAAAACTGAAGTATCAGGGAGCTTTGCCACTTCGACCCTTGCAGGCTGATGCCCCTTTTCATCAATGGGAAATTGATTTCATTGGAGAGGTACAAGAAAAATCAAGTGGTGGACATAGGTGGATATTGGTGGCCACTGATTATTTTACCAAATGGGTTGAAGCAATCCCAACTGAACAGGCTACAAGTAGAGTTGTGACAAATTTTCTAATGGACAAAATCATTACCAGATTTGGTACACCAATAAGATTGATCACTGACAATGGGATGTGTTTCAGATTAGATGAATTCAGAAATTTTTGTAGCACATATGGCATTACCATTTCTTATGCAGCCCCTTACCATCCACAAGCTAATGGTCAAGTAGAGTCTAGCAATAATATTCTTCTGAAGATTATAAGGAGGATGTTAGGTCAGAACAAGAAAGCTTGGGATTCAAAATAAAAACTGGTTGTTTGGGCTGATAGGATTACAGTAAAAAAGGAAATTGGAAAATCTCCATTTGAATTGGTGTATGGGACACAAGCCAGGATGCCTTTGTAGAATTTGTTACCAGTCTACAAGTTTGTCCTTCAGGAAGATTTGGATATTCCAGAACCTATGGAGGAAATAATGGAGCAACTAGCTGAACTTGATGAAATAAGGAGAGTTTCCCAAAACCAAAACATGAAGTTATAGACACAGATGAAGTATCTATTTGATAAAAAGGTGGAGGATAGAAAATTTGGAGAAAGTGCTTTGGTATTGATATGGAACGCAAGGTTCCAGGAGAAGGGAAAGCATGGGAAGTTTGAAGCCTTGTGGTTGGGACCTTTTGTGGTTATTGGAAAGAAAGGTGAAGATTCATACTATCTTCAAAATATGGCTGGTGAAGATCAGGAATTGCCTATACATGGGAAATTTCTGAAGAATTTTTTCTCTTGAACAATACAGAGAATTAAGGGTTGCCAGTGCATGGACAATCTTTGACAATCCTGTCAAAATTATATCTTCCATGCACAGTAGTTTAGGAAATAAAAGGAACAGGACTTGCCAGTACATGGACAATCCTGATTTTCCTTCTTTCAAAATAATTTTTCCATGTACAGTAGTCTAGGGTCACTTTCATTTCCATTCATTCCATCGTGCTCACTTGATCCATCACCTTGAGTTTGGTTTGCTCACCCAAAGATCTAGATCCTTGCAATGATCTCACAATCATTCATCCCCAGACGGAGCCACTGTTAGAACTATGAAAATTTGAAATTTCACAATCAATTGCATTCATGATTTTCCAAAATAAGTCCTCATCATAAACATAAAATTCCCTCCTCATAACATCTTGCTTATATTTTGTCATGTGGTCCATTTGAATCCATCTAGTCTTTGATATTTCATTTTATTACCCATATCGATAAGATGGAGTAAGGGTCTCCCTGACCTATGATATTTTTTTACTAATGTATACTTGCTGCAGATTATCGGCAGGACACATCTTTTGTTTCAGGGACAAAAGAATCATATCGGCAAGAGAATTGTTATCGGTGTGAGTCATAACGAACTCATATATTTCTTACTGACCAGCGCGTGGAATGATGTATCGGCCAAAGAAAAATACTATCAGAGTAATGTCTTACTGAAGGCGTTTGGTCTTGTCGACAAAACACAAAGGGGTTCTATCAACGGTTTTCGGAGTAAGGTTATACAGTCTTCCTGATTTGAATGTCACACCGAAGTTTGTTTCATCGGTGAGAGAATGTACGTGTCTCAACGACAGGAATGTTTCACGGGGTATATTTCGGTATGACATAAGGTATCTATGGGACCTCTCCCAGACTATGAATTGTCTCAGTGACACACAAGATGGAAGGACAACTTTCAATAGGACATAATATGATCTGTGAAACATCTCTTCGACATCGAAATGTCACAACAAAGCACATGGGATGAATGGAAATTCGTCGATGAGACTCAAAGTATCAGTAAGACAACATGACTTCATAGCGATGCACAAGATGACTGTCAGTGTAACGTTGAGGATCAATATGACTATAGAATGTCTCGGTGAGTCTTCAGTGAATGTTAACAAAAGCCCGATTACTATTGGCCAACATGGAATGCAAAACAATATGTCTCTTCAGATGCAGATGTATAAATATTCATTCTCAATTGTAAATAGAGACATTAGACATTAGAGATAGATTAGGTAGGAGGATAGGGATAGAATTTCCACAGAACAGGGACTATGATGTATGATTTCAAATAGAGATTTCAATGAAAATCAGTTGATGTGGCGGTTCATTTCTGGTGTCAATTGTCTATTGAATTTATTGAAAGTATTACTAAGTTGTCTCCAAGATTGATGCTTTTTGGTTGTTTAAATTGGTATAACAATTTTATATTCAATTTTTTAGTGTACATTTGTTGTATCTATGTGGTTAATTGATTGGTTCTTTCAAGAAAAGATTAAATCCTTTTGGTTGATCATAGTAATCAAGGAAATTCATCTAGATCATTAAGAAGAGCTTAGCAATCATAGTCTTGCATGTTTATACAAGTTATAAACAAAACATATTCCAACAATTTGAGTTTTTTCTAGAAAGAGGTTGCCCATTACTATTTCATTTGACTCTGCATACCCAACAAGGCACTAGTCTCTGCATTTCTCCATTTAGATTGATTTATTTTCTTTACATCTGTTAACTGAGCATATTAGGATTTAGCTTTGAATATTGCTATACATTTATACCAAATTTAGTTTTATTTGTCCACTCCCATCTGCCATTGTGGGAAAAACATTTCAAGAAAGATATGCACATTAAGTCTGCTTCATTCATGTAGGTACACCTGCCTAGGTCTAGCAGTACCTGAAGAGTAGAAGGTCTAAAAAAACTGACCTTATCTATTACCCTAAAATGTACCAAGAGATTGGTAGCCTCTTGAGGTTTTCCACCTGCATTTTTGAGAGCTAATAGTATGCCTTGAGGAGGTCGAGCCCCCTGCACTACTCTGACTACCACTGCCAATGCCACTGCCACTGCCTGACCTACTACCACTAACTATCTATGTCTTGGTAAGATCGAGATCTCTTATCTTGGCTGGCATGACCTACTCATACAACTGCCTATATCTCCCAAGTCGTACATTGACCCTGCCAAACTCCCATGCCAAATTTTTTGATTGTCCTGTACAAACTCGTGCAAACTCTATACACCACTGTGCTGCCTCTTGTTGGAAAATCACTACTTGATCCCACTCTACCTGAGCCACCTCTAGCTCTAACTTTAGTGCTCTAACCTATGCAGCACTCTCATCCAATCTCCTCTATAGGTTTACCAGCCTCTGGTCTATCATGGCATCATGGGGCATCACTGAGCTGGATGGTATCTCCTCATCTCCCTCCACCATCCTCAATCTTAGGAGCCCCTCAACCTCATCCATAGCATCATCATCATCTCTACCATCATCATCCTCCTCCTCTGCAACCTCCTCTCAACCGACTCCCTTGTCCTGAAGCACATCCACCTCTTGCTCCTACCTCAGCTGCTCCTCATGTCTCTCCTCCTCCTGCTCTTGTCTCAGCTACTCCTCCTTTCTCTCCTCCTCCTACTCCTACCTTAGCTCCCCCTCCTATGTCTCCTACTCCTGCCTTGGCTCCCCCTCATTTCTCTCCTCCTCCTCTCTCTCTCTCCCTCTTGGGCCATCTCTAGGATGGCATTCAATGTCACTCTGGCTACACGTGGTCGTACCCTCTAGCCCTTCCTCTGGCCATCTATCCTCCATCTCTGATTGTCCCCTCCATCATCCCCATCATCTCCATCATCTCCACCCTGACCTCTGTCCCTGCCCCCATCTCGCCCTCCATCCCTCCCCCTGCCTCCATCTGTGCCTCTGTCTCTGCCACCATCCCTCCCCCTACCTCTGCCTCTGTCACCACCATCTTTGCCCCCTCGCTTGGCTCATGGCACATGTGGTATAACTGATCTCCTGTCAACAAGCGCTGGCCCATGTGGATCTGTCAGTGGCACTGGCAATGTGCCTGCCACCACAATTCATAGTCAGTGGTAGTCCCAGGATCTGCAACCCCACCTCTCCATCGCCACTATTGGGCTATTAGCCCATCAATCTACTGCTCAAAAAATGGTATAGAAATCAGTGGCCCCCAATTTGACTCCCTAGAAGATCGAGCATACTCAGTTGTGCATGTAGGTACACCCTACTACTCTCCAAACTATCTTAGGACACGCTGCAGTAGATACATTTCTAGGATGAGCTAACTCTATACTATCCTCCCAATTAGGTAATGATACTATCTACAAAGGTTGAGATGGTCATCCTCATCATCCCACTGTTGGCAGTCTCTGTAGGGCCTCCAAATGAATGTAACGATGGTGTCAATCTGATGGCACCACCAACCTTTCTCCCCCATCCTTGTTTGTTGTAGGGCACCGGCATAGTAATAAGCATAAGGCATCCCCTCAGCTAGCTCTGGTCTCTGGATAGGAGGTCGGAATATGGCCACATGCTCCTAGGTCCATATCATCAAAAGTGTCATGCTGCACCTAATGCTTTGTGCCCTACTGTAAGCCACCTCGTGAAGCTGATGGTAGAGCATACCTAATAGATAGGGGGCCTAGGCATAAACAGTCCAGTCTCGCCTCATGCCCATAAGCACATCTCCCCAACCAATGGGAAACCCATGTCCGTGACGATCAAGAATCAGTATCCTACCGATCAGTGTCGCCAAAAATGCATCAAACTAGGCATAATGCTTTGCCATAAAATCCCAGTGGATATCATATCCCTTGATGCCAAGTCCTGCACCCTCATCTAGATAGTAAGCTATAAATTTTCTAATAGCCATGTCGAGGGTTGTAAATGATCTTCTCTCCTTGGATCAACATATGTAGAATACGATACATGTCCTCAAGCATGATTGTCACCTCTATCGTCAGCAAGTGAAATGAGCATGTCTCTGAATGCCATTGATCACACAAAGTAGTCAACAATCCCCTATTTTCCTGAATAATAGGCATATAGGCAACATTATACAGACCTAGCCACATCAACTATCATTGCTCTCGCAGAGTCAGCTGGTCTCCGAACTGGAAGGTCGATGGCATGCTCTCTCATGTATAGATAGGTGCTAGTTGTCTCTACACATGATCAAACAACGCATCAATACCTTCTAGACAATTTTCATTATCATCATTATAACTCAAAAGCATTAAAATTTTGAAAAGCATTAGAATCAGCCCTAGTCAAAATCAAATTCATATGTGTCACGTTGACTGCACTTGCATCGCAAAAAAATGGTTGCTTCATTACATACTTCATTTGCATCGTGACATATCGATTGTGTCGTTCTATCACTCAATTGCATTGCATTAGAGCATTTTCATCACGGTTTATGGCACATGTGTCACTTCATTCAAATTCGTCCCCAAATTGACGAATGCATTGCAAAATGACATATGCGGCATTATAACTCTCGAATGCAGCACGATAACATGAATGCGTCATAATTTCCAGCAAATGTGTTACACATCCTTGGCCTTCCCTAAATACCTCTTACACTTGTGTCACAATGCATCAAATTCGTTGAACATGAAGTCAAATGTGGCTTACACACACTCATATGCATCACAACGCATTCATTGTTCGCCCTAAAACCCTAATTTTGGCACGCAAATCAAGTAAATGACAAAGTGGGTTGGGCGTACATACTGCTGGCTTTGAGCCCTCTGGCTGCCTGAAGGTCCACATGATCTCACCGTGATGCTCAGTCAATGGAATCACCATCCTTGATGAAGTCCTCCTTGCTCTGAGCTCTCAAATTTGCTAAGGTAAATAGTGAAAATGAATTGACTTTTACCCCTTTGTCAACCTATTTATAAAGTCAAAATGACATTTTTCAACTAGGTTATTACTAGACGCCCTTTTGACCAACTTTGACCACCCCCTTGACCTCTTTAAACATGTTAGAATCTGAAACCGTCTGTGCCATTTTTTTTCTAGTCATTAAATTTACTTATTGAGACTCTTTCCAAAAAATTTTGTCCCCGGCCCAAAATTTGAAAAATTTCCCTAGGGGGCATCGATACTCCATACCTTCGTTGGGACATGGCTTTAACTTATTTTCTTTGTCACAATGCGACATGCTACATTATGAAAAAGAGGGGAAAAATGTAGACACATAAAAATGACCTAGGCTTGCAAGCTCTATTTTTACCACTTTCTTCCTAGCATAATTATGACATTTAATTATGTCCTTGGTCCACATTTGACTATTAATTAAATAATTTATAATTATTTAATTAATTCATATCGCTTTTATTCTTCATGATTATTAAATAAATAAATTATATTGATTTATTCAATACGTCACTAAGGGCCTATTATCTTCTTACAATTAAATAAATTTATTAATTTATTTAATTACCTATGTTCATTTATTCTTCCTGATTATTAAATAAATGAATTTCATTTATTTATTTAATATGTCGCTAATTCTCATAATTAATTGAATTTATTAATTTATTTAATTATTAATCATATCCTCTAAATTAAATAATTATCTTTAATTATCTTTAATTATTTAATTTCCAAATTTAACATTTCTCTCATTTTAAATAAATGAAATTATTTAAAATGATCTCACATTCTTGACTGTCAGTTCATTTTAGTAAATAATCTGAAAATTGATTATTTAATATCACACAAAATCCGTATTTTGAATTAATTTTAATTCAAAATGGTAATATTCTTCCAAAAATCAAGCAATTGAGCAAATTCTTGATTTTCTAAATTTGCTTTTTAGTTCAACTCCTATCTTATGGATTTTTCAAATCTCACAAATCAAGTAGTCTTTATCTTCTTGCTTTTTGAAAATCTTTATCTTTTTGATTAATTATCTCATTTATTCTCGACCGTCGATTCAATCTTCTCAGATGGCATCTCAACCACTCATTTAATGATTTTTCCCTAACCCCGATTAGGGATTGTCACATGAAATCTCGTCCACAGATTTTAGGATTTGTCAGCTTTCAATCTCGTCCATCCATCCAAAATTTCATTTTCTATAAAATGAAAAAAATTCTCACATTTTTGACTACTCACGCTCATACTTAGATATCACAGCATTTATACTTGATTTCATTAAGTCTTAGGCATTTCTTGGCAATAGTCATTTCGTTATTTATCATAGGCATAGTAATCAAATCCTTCAAGCTTTTTTAGGACATTGGCATTGTCAAAGAATTGCTCACACACTCGATCTGAGGGCAACAATTACATTTGCAACAAGTTAGAAGGTGCTATGAAGGTGAATCAAGGAAGCTTCAATGAGTGACAGGTATAATCATTCTTGTTTTAGTTTTCATTGTTCTTGATAGATTCTTTGGGTTTGTATGCTTTATTATTTGGTAATCTAACCTTACAAAATTAACCCATTGATACACCTACCTCAAGCCTCCAATGCCACACTACATTGAACAACATTCTCAGCACTCGGTCTGCCCACATCAATCTATCAAACTACTTTTCCTACCCTGATGTAGCATCATGGCATGCTCCTAGAGCACCCACCTCAACTCCAAGTCTCTTGCTTCCTATCACCCTAGAAACCCAAAACATCCAACATCTCTCGACAAACCTACCTCCTGAATCAAATGCCATTACCATGCACTTCTATTCTGACATCCACCCATCGATTTAGTTCCGCACACAATCCTTGTGTTCCATCTTCACCTCCAGACATACCACATGCCTACCCCACTGAACTCCTGGTCTACCTCTGCACCACCATTTTGAATTTTCATCCTGTCAGCTTAACCTCCCTGAAGTTCTACTACTCTAAGCAGTCCACACTGAGTGTGGGCAGGGTACTTCCATTTCCCTTGTCTTCCTTGTGACTCAACCTTTTCTCAACTCTAGGCCTAACTTGCCACTTTGATTTCACCTTGGATCAGTCCTGAACTGGATCCTACACCCTAAGCTATGCCTCATGCAAGCCCCCCATTCCAACACTTAGAACTCTACAACCCTGACAATGCCAAACCGATTCACCAATTTGTTGCCCTTGAACTTGCACCTGGCCAACCACACTACTCAACACCAACAACATTGCAGCCCTGCTGACTTCCTTGACTCTCCAAGTCGATCAATCACATCTCCTGAACTAGCCACTGTGACCATGTCACGCTCCTAGACTTCCATCTGGTCAACTTCCAACAAGATCTTGTTGTGTACATATGGGCTCCACACCCAAGATCACCATCTATAACCCCTTGCACCGATGCTCCCAAATCACACTGGGTTGGGGCGCCACTCCCTTTGACACCTGCTATTAGTCCACCCTATGGCACTCATTGCATCAACTTGGTATCCAACACATTTGGCGTACCCATTCCCCAACACTGAACCCAGTTCAATATTGACTCACACCTCCCAAACTTCACTTCTCCTCAGCTACTAAAGGCTCCACACTTGCATGAGATTCTCCCCAATTTGTTCCAATTAGCATAGCCCATTCTGACTGACTCTAGCTACTGACCACAAAAAATCCGTGCAATGAAAGATGTCCCATACCATCCTATAAGGTATTCCTAGATACAACATCCCATTCTACCACACTAGAAACATCAGACCAAACAACTTCCACCAAAACAACTACCAACCTAGAACTTAGCCATAGACATTGATCACTGCCCTTCTCCCTATTCAGATTGACCTCACTTTGATGACCACTTCCAGCTGATCGCCTGGTCTGCATGCACCTCCTACACTTTGGAATGAGGCCCTTGGCTCTACTTCATCATCCCAATGCAAACCAACCACTTCGCAGTCCTTCTTGAGCACTTGGTAGCCCTACAACCTCAACACAGTTCTCCTCTTAGCCTTTGAACAACCTGATTGCTCCTATGACGGAGTTCCAAACTTCCTTTCATCTGCTTTGATGCCCACTCCTTTGACATCAAGGAATCATAGATTCCATGCATCTTACTGCTTTGCAGCTCTTCCACAACTTCAACACTACTTTGATACCACCTGTCACGGGGTTAGATCGACGCGCTGCCCAAATGCACTTTTTCTGTCCAATGGAGATCTGACCTCATGTGACACTGGTGAGCATTACTTGCAACTTCCTTGTGGAAAATCCCTTTCTTGCTCCAAGACTACGCCTCCAGTACTCAATTTTCCAACACCTTACTCTCCTTCACACACCGTAGAATGGTAGTGCATGTGGGATCCTTCTCACAGATCACTTTGGTGTCCCTAGCACTCCTCCTTGCACCCCGTGTGACTCTGTCCACTCCACTAGACTACTGTTGTGCCCCGTACAACTCTTCTTGGTCCAACCAAGCTCATGCCCATACATCCCCCATAAGACGAGCTCATTGTGGAACTCCAAGTCCTCACGTCCATTTGGTTATTAACCCTCGGTCCACTCCATGGCATACTCCTTGAGCACCCAAGCCAAGCATCTGACCTAGCAACATATTAGACTTCTTGTATCCACCTTTTTTCCTTGCACCCTTCTGCATACACCCGTGCATGCCCAACATCCCTGATGTTGGCATCCCACATTGGCTACCTTAGTTCCTTGAACCTACAAGCCACATTCCACCATGGGATGGCTAGACTCCCTGAGCTAGCTCTCCTTCATTCATACCTCCGAGCTCCCCTTGGACTGGCTCCACACCTTTGCATACTCCATTGGTGATCCCTTGGTAACTCCTGATACTTGCACTCCCAAAAAACTCCTGACCAACTTAGCTCTCTAGACTTCTCTTCACCTTGCATGCCTACTTGAATCCCTGACTCAACACTCCATGATCCACCCAAATTCGCTCAAACGTTGGACTCCTCTCCAACTTGGCAGTGTTCCCCAAACTCCCCACCTATGGATCAACACCAACTCCTTGGTATCCTGGAAGAACCCAACTCCCCTATTTTGGCAATGCAACTCCCTTTAGTCACCCAGCCGAACACACCTTTTGAATGACTCCTATTCAAGCTCTCATGTGGGACACTATCCTCCTTGCCAACTCCAACATCCCAAGATAACCTACATAATGCACCCAACACATCACCCCACTCACTCTGAATCCATAGATCCCTGGCTCCACATCCCATGCCCACATGACTCAACCCAACTCTATGAGCCCCAACCATCTGACATAAATAACCTAGACATTGGCTATCTCCCTAACTCACTAGGGCCTGGCTAGTCTCTTTCACCAGCTCTAGACTCAGACAACTCCCCTGGAATCATCCCCATATTAGTTTAGTACACCACTTCACTGAGATCAGGACTTATAGTATGCATCCACCACCAAACCTCACCACTAAGCAGTAAGGTGGGGTGAAACTTATCCACCCCTCGGACCCATGTAGAACACCATGATTGACCCCTAAAAGTAATGGTGGCAGGATTACTCTCCTTCATCCCTGAGGGGAGGTGTCCCTGGCAGTCCCAAACTCCAATTCTCCATGGACACCTTCATGCACTCCTAGCACACCAACTCTAGCCTCACTCCCTTCGAATGAACCACCCCCTCTATATAAGTTTTTTTGGCCGAATCCCTGACCATGGTAGGATGTAGTTCAACTTTTGCCTGATTCCCCAATTTCTTACTTCTCGTCTTAGGTACCTACCTCATTTTGTATGGGTGAGTCCAACTCCCCAAGCCTTCCAAAGACC
>VDFB02000017.1:565878668-565893943 GCA_007258455.2 Sequoia sempervirens
CAACCGGTCCCAAAACTCGGCTCCGATAATCGGGACCCGAAATTGGGTCCCAAAACTCGGCTCCGAAAATCGAGCCCCAAAAGGTGGGACTGCGTCGAGTCCCAGAAAAGTGGCCCCAAAAATAGGTCCCAAAAATCGGCTCCGAAAATGGGTCCCAAAAATCGGCTCCGAAAATCGGGCTCCAAAGATCGGCTCCGAAAATGGGTACCAAAAATCGGGTGCGAGAATCGGGCTCCAAAAATGGGGGTCCCAAAACTCGACTCCGAAAATCGAGCCCAAAAAAAGAGTCTCCAAAAATAGGTCCCAAAAATCGGCTCCGAAAATAGGTCCCAGAGATCGGCTCCGAAAATGGGTCCCAAAAATTGGCTCCGAAAAATAGATATCATCATCAATAGCTCACATGTTAAAAATCCAATCCAAAATAAATTTGAATAAAAGTTTTACCTTTTCTAAAAGAACTTACATTTTTATAAGGAAACTCTCCATTTTCAGATTTTTTCCACTTTTGGAAATTTTATTTTCAAAAATCCTTTCAACAAATTCTCAATTTCAGGAACATGTTTTAAAAAATTCCATTTTTGGAAAAAATAAATAAATAACTATTTTTCTGAAAAATTTCCATTCTGCGAAATTTTGGGATTTGGGCCCTTCCGGGGAAATCCAGGTCAGGCGGATTCCAGTCCAGAATCCGGGAAAATCCAGGCGCACAGGAATCTGCAAAAATCACCAAGTCCAAAGTGGGGTTCCCGATGCCTTGGTGGGGTTACGGTTGGGACTTCCCTTCACCAAGTCCAAGTCCAAAGTGGGGTTGGGGTTGGGGTTGGGATTTCCCTTCACCAAGTCCAAAGTGGGGTTCTCGATGCCTTGGTGGGGTTGGGGTTGGGGTTTCCCTTCACCAAGTCCAAAGTGGGGTTCCCGATGCCTTGGTGGGGTTGGGCTTGGGGTTGGGGTTGGGGTTGGGATTTCACCATGTCCGAAGTGGGGTTCTGGGTACCTACGTGGGGTGGGGGTTTCCCTTCACCAAGGCCGAAGTGGGGTTCCCTGCGTCTGCGGTTGGGGCTTACTCCTTTCCAAGTCCGAACCGAAAGTGGGGTTTGGGGTTTCTTACCCTTGCCAAGTTCTCACATGCCTGGTGGGCTGGGGCTCCGGATTTCTACCAAGTCCAAAGTGGGGTTCTCGGGATGCCTGGGTGGGCCTGGGGTTTTCCTTCTCACCTCATGTCCCAAGTGGGGTTCCCTTGCACTCACGGGTCTCCTGCCCGGCTGTGGGCTTACCCTTTTCCAAGTCCGATCCGAAGTGGGGTTGGGGTCTCCCTTCCCCAAGTTCAGTCCAAAGCGCCTAAGTGGGGTGTTTGGGGTCTCCCTTCCCCAAGTTCAGTCCAAAGCGCCTAAGTGGGTCCCGAAAATCGAGCCCCGAGAGGTGGGACTGGATCGAGCCCGAAAAGAGTCTCCAAAAATAGGTCCCAAAAATCGGCCCCAGAGATCGGCTCTGAAAATGGGTCCCAAAAATTGGGCTCCAAAAGTGGGCCCCGAAACTCGGCTCCGAAAATCAAGCCCCAATAAGTGGGACTGGATCGAGTCCAGAAAAACAGGCTCCAAAAACAGGGCCCAAAAATCGGCCCCGAAAACCGGGCTCCGAAAATGGGGCCCAAAAACCGGCCCCGAAAATCGGGCTCCAAAAGTTTGGATCCAAAACTCGTAAATCGGGGGGCTTGATCATATCTCGGCGTCATCCTACCGATTTCTGGGAATCGGACAAATAGCTTATATAGGGGGGTGGTGTCATTCGAGAGGCCGCCCACGGAGTCCCATTCCGACAGTCCTGCCCCATCCCCACCCCTAACTCGGGCGCACTGGACATGCAATCGGATCTTGGGTTCAACACTTCGGACATGCTCGACCCGGGCTTAATTTAGGGGACTACTGTGGGTCTCAAAGTGGGTCTAAAAAGATGCATCTAAAAAATGTGTCCCAAAATGGAAGGTCACCACCAAACACTAAAAAAAAGGGTGCAACACCGGATCTCCTCCTGAGGTCACCATCCCAGCATCTACCTCGCCCAAGCGCCGCTTTTAACCGCTGAGTTCGGGCCATGGGGATCCTGCACTAACGCTGCATGCGATCGCACTCCATCAAGGACTTGTCACACCTGCCTTTGGGGCACCACTAACAACGCAGTCACCTTCCGTGCGATCTCGTCCCGCCCATCTTGTCTCGTCCAGGGGTCATGTCCCGGGTTTGGGGTTTCCCTTCCCCAAGACCGATCCGATGTGGGGTATACGGGGGTGCATGTTCCTGGAGGGGGCTTTCCAGCCGGGCTGTCCGGGCCTCCAAGCATGCATTGCCTAAGGTGGGATTGTGGCGGCCCATCGCAAGGCCCCAGTTGCCGCAGAGAGACGGAGCCCCGGCCCCAAAGAAGTCTTGTAATAAACAGTGGCCCCGAAAGCCACCTTTTAGAGAATAACAGGGGTCCAAAATCGGGTCATCCCATAAAACACTCTGAAAGGGTACGCAGACTTCCCGGGAGGTCACCCATCCCAAGCATTTTACCCGCCTGCTGCTGGCTTTAACTCCGCAACGGTGCGGAAATGGGTGCGAGCGGTACAGAAACGTGGGACTGAATCGGGTCCCAAAAATCGGGTCAGAAAATGGGTCCCGAAACTGGGCGCGAGTGTTGCAGGAACTCACAGCGTTGCGGAAAAGCGGGGTTGAATCGGGTCCCGAAAATCGCCCCCAAAACCGGGTGCGAGTGTTGCAGGAACTCGCAGGGGTGCAAAAAAGTGGGATTGAATCGGGTCCAAAAAGTCGGGGTGCAAAAGTCGGCTCGGAAAATGGGTCCCAAAAATCGGTGTTGAAAATGGGTCCGCAAAGATCGGCTCTGAAAATGGGTCCCGAAAATTGGCTCCGAAAATGGGTCCCAAAAGTCGGCTCGAAAAACGTGTCCCAAAAATCGGCTCCGAAATCGGGTCTCAAAACTCGGCTCCGAAAATCGAGCCCCAAAAGGTGGGATGGATCGAGCCCCAGGAAAAGGGCTCAAAATATAGGTCCCAAAAATCGGCTCTGAAAATGGGTCCCAAAGATCGGCTCCGAAAACGGGCTCCAAAAATCGGCTCTGAAAATGGGTCCCAAAAATCGGCTTCGAGAATTGGGCTCCAAAAGTGGGTCCTGAAACTCGGCTCCGAAAATCGAGCCCCGGAAGGTGGGACCGGATGGAGCCCCAAAAAAGAGTCTCCAAAAATAGGTCCCAAAAATTGGCACTGAAAAATGGGTCCCAAAGATTGGCTCCGAAAATGGGTCCCGAAAATCGGCTCCGAAAATCAGCTCCGAGAATCGAGCTCCAAAAGTGGGTCCCGAAAATCAGCCCCAAAAACGGGTCATCCGATAAAACACTAGAAAAGGGTGCAACACCGAGACTTCCCGGGAGGTCACCCATCCCAGTATTACTCCGGCCCGAGCGCGCTTAACTCGCACGGGTGCGGAAAAGGGTGCGAGTGTTGTGGCCCGCGAATAAGGCGACCGGCGGCGGCAGTCTCAAGTAGGGTGCGAAAGTGGATTGAACCTGGACCTGTAATCAACCGGAAATGGGTGCGCGAAAGTGTGAAACCTCGGGCAGGGTGCTAAAAGTGGGATTGAATCGGTCCAAACAAATGGCTCAAAACCGGGTCCAAAATGGGTCCCGGTAAATCCGCCCTGAAAACCTGCGCGAGTAAGCGCAGAACCCGCAAATGGGTGCGTAAAAAGTGGGATTGAAGCGGGTCCCAAAAATCGGCTCGGAAAATGGGTCCCAACACTCGGCTCCAAAACTGGGTCCCAAAAACCGGCTCTGAAAATGGGTCCCCAAAGATCGGCTCCGAAAATGGGCTCCAAAAAACGGGTCCCAAAAATTGGCTCCGAAATTGGGTCCCCAAACTCGGCTCCGAAAATCGAGCCCCGAAAGCTCGGACTGGATCGAGTCTAAGAAAAAGGGCTCCAAAAATCGGCTCTAAAAATGGGTCCCAAAAACGGGTGCGAGCGGTGTAGGAACTCGCAGGGGTGCGGAAAAGCGGGATTGAATCGGGTCTGAAAATCGGGGTCCAAAAAATGGCTCCGAAAATGGGTCCCAAAAATCGGCACCAAAATTGACTCTAAAAACGGGTCCCAAAGATCGGCTCTGAAAATGGGTCCGAAAAATCGGCTCCGATAATCAGGATCCGAAATTGGGTCCCGAAACTCGGCTCCGAAAATCGAGCCCCAAAAGGTGGGACTGCATTGAGTCCCAGGAAAATGGCTCCAAAAATAGGTCCCAAAAATCGGCTCCGAAAATGGGTCCCAGAAATTGGCTCCGAAAATCGGGCTCCAAAAACGGGTCCCAAAAATCGGCTCCGAGAATCGGGCTCCGAAATTGGGTCCCCAAACTCGGCTCCGAAAATCGGGCTCCAAAAGTCGGCTCCGAAAATGGGTCCCAAAAATCGGCTCCGAAAAACGGGCTCCAAAAGTGGGGCCCGAAACTAGGCTCCGAGAAAACGGGCTCCAAAAGTGGGTCCCAAACTCGTCTCGTAAATCGAAGCCCCAAAGTGGACCGGATCGAGTCCCCCAAAAAATGTAATCCAAAAATAAAGTCCCAAAACCGGGTCTTAAAAGTGGGTTCCCAAAATCGGCTCCGAAAATTGGGCTCCGAAAACGGGCCCCAAAAACAGGCTCCGAAAATCGGGCCCCAAAAGTGGGTCCAAAAGTTTGGATCCAAAAATCGTAAATCGGGGAGCCGGGTCATTCTTCGGCATCATCCTACCGATGTCTGGGATTGGTACAAATAGCTTATATAGGGGGGTGGTGTCATTCGAGAGGCCCCCAACGGAGTCCCATTCCGAAAGACCCGTCCCCGCCCCAGAGCTCATATATATATATATATATACGTCGGCGACTAGGCGACTTGGCGAGACTTGGCGAGACTTGGGCGAGACTTGGACGAGACTTGGCGAGACTTGGGCGAGACTTGGAGCCGAGTTTTGGGACCCAATTTCGGATCCCGATTTTGGGGACCCGCTTTTGGAGCCCGATTTTTTGGAGACTCTTTTTTTGGGCTCGATTTTCAGAGTCGAGTTTTGGGACCCCCATTTTTGGACCCGATTTTTGGGACCCATTTTCGGAGCCAATTTTTGGGACCCATTTTCGGAGCCATTTTTCTGCGACTCAATGCAGTCCCACCTTTTGGGGCTCGATTTTCGGAGCCGAGTTTTGGGACCCAATTTCGGATCCCGATTTTGGGGACCCACTTTTGGAGCCCGATTCTTTGGAGACTCTTTTTCTGGGCTCGATTTTCGGAGTCGAGTTTTGGGACCCCCATTTTTGGACCCGATTTTTGGTACCCATTTTCGGAGCCGATTTTTGGGACCCATTTTCGGAGCCAATTTTTGGGACCTATTTTTGGAGCCATTTTTCTGGGACTCAATGCAGTCCCACCTTTTGGGCCTCGATTTTCGGAGCCGAGTTTTGGGACCCAATTTCGGATCCCGATTTTGGGGACCCAATTTCGGAGCCGAGTTTTGGGACCCGATTTTGGGGACCCACTTTTGGAGCCCGATTTTTGGGACCTATTTTTGGACCCTGTTTTTTGAGGACTCGGACATGCCCTGGATCTTCTCTTCGGCGACTTGGACGACTTTGCGAACTCGGCGACTTGGACGACTCAGACATGCACTGGGTCTTGGCTTCGGAGTTCCAGTTCTAGCATGCAAGGGGAGCACCAGGGGCGAGTTGGGGACGTGCGTGACTTGGACGACTTGGACGTGCACTGGATCTTGGCTTCAGAGTCCCAATTCCGATGTCCAAGGGGAGCACGAGGGCTGACTTTGGCGTCCCGGGCGACTTGGACGATCTGGACATGCACTGGATCTTGGCTTCGGAGTTCCAGTTCCAGTGTCCAGGGGGAGCACTGGGGTTACAACAAGGGTCGCACAAGGGACCAAAACAGAGTACCAAGGGGAGCACTGGGGGTTGCGCCAAAGTGCAGAGCAAGGTTGTTCCAAGCGCAATGGGGCTTGCACCGGTCCGTTCCAGGGGTGCACCGGGGTCGCACCAGGGACCAAAGCAGAGTACCGAGGGGACCACCAGGGGTGTTCCAGGCGCACCAGGGTTTTCACCAAATTGCAGAACAAGGTTGTTCCGAGGGGGCACCAGGGGTGTTCCAAGTGCATCGGGGGTTGCACCAAGGGTCGCACCAAGGGTGCACTAGTCCGTTCCAGGGGAGCACCGGGGCTGCACCAGGGCGTTCGAGGGGCGCACCGGGCTTCCACCAAGGGTCGAACTAGGGACCAAAATAGAGCACCAGGGGTGTTCCATAAACAACCAGGGGTTGCACCAAAGTGCAGAACAAGGTTGTTCCAAGGGGCCACCGGGGGTGTTCCCAGTGCACCAGGGGTTGCACCGGGGTTCAAGACAGGGTCCGGAACAGGGTTCCAAAGTGAGCAGCAGGACAAGTAAAGACCACAACCAAGTCCGTGGGCGGAACCAAAGGAAGGTTATCATGATATTGGGAGGATGCGATATTCTTCGAGGGCTCGGTATTATGATGGCTTCTCAAGGCTAGGTGAAGGGGAACCGTGTGCGGTAATGGTTTCCCAAGCCAAAAGTGGAAATGTGGATTTTTCCTACAGTTGCCTGGGAATCCGCCGAATAACCCTTATGGGGAAATGAGAGTACCCCGTCGTTGTTTTCGTGCCGCGCGGAGGCATGGCCCGTGACAGTTGACCCCAGGCCCATGACTAGGCCACCTTAGATAATAGGGGTCTCGAAAGTGGGCTCCAAAAAATGCACTCTAAAATTGTGTCCCAAGAGTGGATTCAAAAAATGTGTCCCAAAAATGGGTCACTCCACCAAACACTAAAAAAGGGTGCAACACCGGGACTTCCCGGGAGGTCACCCATCCCAGTACTACTCCGGCCCAAGCGCGCTTAACTGCGGAGTTCTGATGGGATCCGGTGCACTAACGCTGGTATGATCGCACCCGTGATGAACTTGTCGCCACACTGTCTTGGGGAAAGCATTCACGACGCAATGACCATTCGTGCGATCTCGTACCGCCCATCCATTCTCGTATGTGACGTCAACCCCCGACAGTCCCTTCCCCTGTCGTTAGACCCAATTCCGGCCTCGTCGACCCTGTCCTATCCTCGAAGTTCCATCCCAGGATACTGGCCCCAAAAGTAAAGATGGATCATAAAATCTCGGTTCCGGGTCGGTCTCTGAGTCCGTGGTCAGGGCCCAGTGGGTCCCAAGGTGCGGGCCAAAGGTGCGTGGGTCCCAAGCCTACTTCGTGACCGCGGGTTCGAATCGAGTCTCGCTGGGTCTGGGTCTGGGCTCAATGGTTGGAGTGGTCTCGGGGCCCATGTCTTCACAAGGCTCAAAGGTTCAACACCCGCTCTTAGGGTCTAGGGGTCCCTGGGCTTAATGCTTAGGCCTTTAATAAGGTCTAAGATCCAAGGTTTTAGGGTCTGGGCTGGGGTCCAAAGTGTAGGGTCTTAGGCCTGTGGGTCGGGAGTTCAGTGGTTCAAGGTCCAAGCCCTCATGGTCAGGGGTGTAATGGCCCTATGGAAACCAAGGTCAAGGTTCTGTGGGTCCGGGGTGGTCCGTGGTCCGTGCCTCTGTGGTCCAAGGTTCAAGGTCCAGGGTTACTAGTTAAGGGTCAAGTGTGTAAGATTAGGGATTGGGGTTCAAGGTGGGGGTTCTAGGTTCAATGTCCAGGGTCCAAAAATGGGTCCCAAAAATTAGATCCAAAATTCATGTTCCAAAAGTGGGTCTCGTATCGAAGTCCCATCCGATCAGCGTCATGGTTCCAAGTCCAGGGTACAGGGTTCCAGGTCCAGGGTCCAGGATCAAGGGTCGAGGGGCTAGGGTTTGGGGTCCAAGGTTTAGGGTTTAGGGTCTAGCTTTAGGGTCCAGGGTTCGGGGTTCGGGCTTCAATGTTCAAGGCTCGGGGTTTAGGGTTCATGGTTCAAGGTCCAAGTTCAGGGTTCAGGGTCCAGGGTCCAGGGTTAAGGGTCAAGGGTGCAGGGTCTAGGTTTCATGGACCAAGGTCAGTGTCGAGGGTCGAGGGTTCGGGTTCAGGGTTCAGAGTTTAAGATTTAGGGTTCAGGGTCCAAGTTCACGGTTCAAGGCGCGGGGTTAAGGGGTCAGGGCCCATTTTGACGGTTAAGGGGTTTAGGTTCAGGTTTTAAGGTCTAAGATCCAAGGTTTAGGGTTCAGGGTCGAGGGTTCAAGGTCCAAGGTCCAGGACTCAAGTTACGGGTCCGAGGTCCTGGGTTCGGGGTCCAAGTTCAGGGTTCAAGGTCCAGGGAAAAGGGTTCGGGGTCCAGGAGTCTAGGTTCAGTGTTCAGGGTCCATGCTCGCGGTTCAGGGTCCAGGGTCCGGGGTCCAAGGTTTAGGGTTTAGGGTCTAGGGTCTAGCTTTAGGGTCCAGGGTTCGGGGTTCGGGCTTCAATGTTCAAGGCTCGGGGTTTAGGGTTCATGGTTCAAGGTCCAAGTCCAGGGTCCAGGGTCCAGGGTCAAAGGTTAAAGGCCAAGGGTTAAGGGTCAAGGGTGCAGGGTCTAGGTTTCATGGACCAAGGTCAGTGTCGAGGGTTTGGGTTCAGGGTTCAGAGTTTAAGGTTTAGGGTTCAGTGTCCAAGTTCACGGTTCAAGGTCCAGGGCTAAGGGGTCAGGGCCCATGTTGACGGTTAAGGGGTTTAGGTTTAGGTTTGGGTTTTAAGGTCTAAGATCCAAGGTTTAGGGTTCGGGGTCAGGGTTCAAGGTCCAAGGTCCAGGATTTGGGTTATGGGTTTAAGGTTCAGGGTTCAGGGTCCATGCTCACAGTTCAGCATCCAAGGGTCCAGGTTCAGGGTCCAAGGTTAAGGGTTAAGGGTTCAGGGTCGATGGTCAAGTGTTTGGGGTCCAAGGTTTAGTGTCCATGTTTAGGGCTCAATGTCTAGGGTGAAGGTTGAAAGGGTTTAGGGTATGGGTTCAGGGTCAGGGGTCCTAGTTTTAGGTTTTAAGGTCTAGGATCCAAGGTCAAGGGTTCGGGGTCTAGGTTCTAGGTCCAGTGTTCAAGGTCCAAACATGGGTCCCACGAATCGGATCCAAAACTCATGTTTTGAAAGTGGCTCTCGTCCCGAATCCCATCCGATCAGCTTCATGGTTCAAGGTCCAGGGTACAAGGTTCCAAGTTCATGGTCCAGGGTCTAGGGTCTGGCTTTAAGGTCCAGGTTTCGGGGTCCAGGCTTCAATGTTCAAGGCTCGTGGTTTAGGGTTTAGGGTTTCGGGCCCATGGTTCGAGGTACAAGTTTGGGGTTCAGGGTATAGGGTCCAGGGTTAAGGGCCAAGGGTCGAGGGTCGAGGGTACGGGGTCAAGGTTCAGGGTTCGAGGTCTAGGGTTACTGGTTAAGGGTCACGGGTCCAGGGTCCAAAAATGGGTCCCAAAAATCGGATCCAAAACTCATGTTCCAAAATTGGGCCCCGTCTCGAAGTCCCATCCGATCAGCTTCATGGTTCAAGGTTTAGGGTCCAGGTTACAGGGTCCAAGGTCCAGGATCAAGGGTCGAGGGTTTAGGGTCTGGCTTTACGGTCCACGGTTCGGGGTTCAGGCTTCAATGTTCAAGGCTCAAGGTTTAAGGTTTAGGGTTTAGGGTTCATGGTTCAAGGTCCAGGGTCTAGGGTCCAGGTTCAGAGCTCACGGTCCAAGGTCAAGGTCCAGTGTCAAGTGTCGAGGGTAGGGGGTCAGGCTTCAGGCTTCAGGGTTGAAGGTTATTGGTTAAGGGTCAAGGGTCCATGTTTGGGGATCGAGGCCCAGGGTGGGGGTTCCACGTCCGGCGTTTAGGGTTCAAATTTTGGGTTCAAGGTTCAGGGTTTAGGGTCCATGTTCACAATTCAGGTTGCATGTTCAAGGCTCGGGGTGTAGGGTTCAAGGTCCAAGGTCTTGGGTTAAGGGTTAAGGGTCTGGGGTTCGAGGTTCAGGTTCAGGTTCAGGGTTTAGGGTCCAAGTTGAGGGATCATGGTTCAAGGTCGAGGATCAAGTGTTCTGGGTCCAAGTTTCAAGGCTCGTGTTTAGGGTTCACGGTTCAAGGTCGAGGGTCGAGGGTGAAGGTTGAAGGTTTAAGGGTTAAGGGTCAACAGTTCAAGGTTAAGGGTTTAGGGTCTAAGGTCGAGGTTCAGGATTAAAGGTCTAAGGTCAAGGACCAGGGTTTAAGGTTTAGGGTCCAAGGTGAGGGACCAAGGTCTATGTTCCAAAACTGGGTCGTGTCTCGGAGTCCAGGGTCGAGGGTCTAGGGTCCAAGGTGCAGGGGCCAAGGTGCAGGGTCCGGGTTTACGGTACTGGGTTCAGGGTCCGAGTTCAAGGTTCAAGGTCTAGGGTCAATGGTTAAGGGTTCGGGGCCCATGTTCACGGTTCAGTGTCTAACAATCGGGCTTTAGGGTCTAGGGTCCTCGGTTTACGTTTAGGCTTTAAGGTCTAAGATCCAAGGTTTAGGGTTCAAGGTCCAGGTGTAGGGTCGAGGGTTTGGGGTCGTGGTTCAGGGTTCAAGGTCCAAGCCTCATGGTTTAGGGTGTACGGTTCATGGTTCAAGGTCAAGGTCCGGGGGGGTCCAGGGTCCAGGCTTCAGGGTCCAAGGTTCAAGGTCAAGGGTTACTTGTTAAGGGTCAAGGGACTAGGTTTAGGGATTAGGGTTCAGGGTGGGGGTTCCAGGTCCAGTGTCCAGGGTCCAAAAATGGGTCCCAAAAATCAGATCCAAAACTCATGTTCCAAAAGTGGGTCTCGTATCGAAGTCCCATCCGATCAGCGTCATGGTTCCAAGTCCAGGGTACAGGGTTCCAGGTCCAGGGTCCAGGATCAAGGGTCGAGGGGTTAGGGTTTGGGGTCCAAGGTTTAGGGTTTAGGGTCTAGCTTTAGGGTCCAGGGTTCGGGGTTCGGGCTTCAATGTTCAAGGCTCGGGGTTTAGGGTTCATGGTTCAAGGTCCAAGTTCAGGGTTCAGGGTCCAGGGTCCAGGGTTAAGGGTGCAGGGTCTAGGTTTCATGGACCAAGGTCAGTGTCGAGGGTCGAGGGTTCGGGTTCAGGGTTCAGAGTTTAAGATTTAGGGTTCAGGGTCCAAGTTCACGGTTCAAGGCGCGGGGTTAAGGGGTCAGGGCCCATGTTGACGGTTAAGGGGTTTAGGTTCAGGTTTTAAGGTCTAAGATCCAAGGTTTAGGGTTCAGGGTCGAGGGTTCAAGGTCCAAGGTCCAGGACTCAAGTTACGGGTCCGAGGTCCTGGGTTCGGGGTCCAAGTTCAGGGTTCAAGGTCCAGGGAAAAGGGTTCGGGGTCCAGGAGTCTAGGTTCAGTGTTCAGGGTCCATGCTCGCGGTTCAGGGTCCAGGGTCCGGGGTCCAAGGTTTAGGGTTTAGGGTCTAGGGTCTAGCTTTAGGGTCCAGGGTTCGGGGTTCGGGCTTCAATGTTCAAGGCTCGGGGTTTAGGGTTCATGGTTCAAGGTCCAAGTCCAGGGTCCAGGGTCCAGGGTCAAAGGTTAAAGGCCAAGGGTTAAGGGTCAAGGGTGCAGGGTCTAGGTTTCATGGACCAAGGTCAGTGTCGAGGGTTTGGGTTCAGGGTTCAGAGTTTAAGGTTTAGGGTTCAGTGTCCAAGTTCACGGTTCAAGGTCCAGGGCTAAGGGGTCAGGGCCCATGTTGACGGTTAAGGGGTTTAGGTTTAGGTTTGGGTTTTAAGGTCTAAGATCCAAGGTTTAGGGTTCGGGGTCAGGGTTCAAGGTCCAAGGTCCAGGATTTGGGTTATGGGTTTAAGGTTCAGGGTTCAGGGTCCATGCTCACAGTTCAGCATCCAAGGGTCCAGGTTCAGGGTCCAAGGTTAAGGGTTAAGGGTTCAGGGTCGATGGTCAAGTGTTTGGGGTCCAAGGTTTAGTGTCCATGTTTAGGGCTCAATGTCTAGGGTGAAGGTTGAAAGGGTTTAGGGTATGGGTTCAGGGTCAGGGGTCCTAGTTTTAGGTTTTAAGGTCTAGGATCCAAGGTCAAGGGTTCGGGGTCTAGGTTCTAGGTCCAGTGTTCAAGGTCCAAACATGGGTCCCACGAATCGGATCCAAAACTCATGTTTTGAAAGTGGCTCTCGTCCCGAATCCCATCCGATCAGCTTCATGGTTCAAGGTCCAGGGTACAAGGTTCCAAGTTCATGGTCCAGGGTCTAGGGTCTGGCTTTAAGGTCCAGGTTTCGGGGTCCAGGCTTCAATGTTCAAGGCTCGTGGTTTAGGGTTTAGGGTTTCGGGCCCATGGTTCGAGGTACAAGTTTGGGGTTCAGGGTATAGGGTCCAGGGTTAAGGGCCAAGGGTCGAGGGTCGAGGGTACGGGGTCAAGGTTCAGGGTTCGAGGTCTAGGGTTACTGGTTAAGGGTCACGGGTCCAGGGTCCAAAAATGGGTCCCAAAAATCGGATCCAAAACTCATGTTCCAAAATTGGGCCCCGTCTCGAAGTCCCATCCGATCAGCTTCATGGTTCAAGGTTTAGGGTCCAGGTTACAGGGTCCAAGGTCCAGGATCAAGGGTCGAGGGTTTAGGGTCTGGCTTTACGGTCCACGGTTCGGGGTTCAGGCTTCAATGTTCAAGGCTCAAGGTTTAAGGTTTAGGGTTTAGGGTTCATGGTTCAAGGTCCAGGGTCTAGGGTCCAGGTTCAGAGCTCACGGTCCAAGGTCAAGGTCCAGTGTCAAGTGTCGAGGGTAGGGGGTCAGGCTTCAGGCTTCAGGGTTGAAGGTTATTGGTTAAGGGTCAAGGGTCCATGTTTGGGGATCGAGGCCCAGGGTGGGGGTTCCACGTCCGGCGTTTAGGGTTCAAATTTTGGGTTCAAGGTTCAGGGTTTAGGGTCCATGTTCACAATTCAGGTTGCATGTTCAAGGCTCGGGGTGTAGGGTTCAAGGTCCAAGGTCTTGGGTTAAGGGTTAAGGGTCTGGGGTTCGAGGTTCAGGTTCAGGTTCAGGGTTTAGGGTCCAAGTTGAGGGATCATGGTTCAAGGTCGAGGATCAAGTGTTCTGGGTCCAAGTTTCAAGGCTCGTGTTTAGGGTTCACGGTTCAAGGTCGAGGGTCGAGGGTGAAGGTTGAAGGTTTAAGGGTTAAGGGTCAACAGTTCAAGGTTAAGGGTTTAGGGTCTAAGGTCGAGGTTCAGGATTAAAGGTCTAAGGTCAAGGACCAGGGTTTAAGGTTTAGGGTCCAAGGTGAGGGACCAAGGTCTAGGGTCAAGGGTTCAGGGTCCATGTTCACGGCTCGGGGTCTAGGGTCCAAGGTTCAGGGTCTAAGGGTCCAGGTTCAGGGTTTAGGGTCTAAGGTCAAGGGTTCAGGGTTCAAGGTTGAGGGTCAAGTGTTCGGGGTCCAAGGTTCAGGGTCCGTGTTTAGGGTTCAAGGTTCAAGGTCAAGGGTTTAAGGTGAAGGTTGAAGGGTTCAAGGTTTAGGGTCAACGATCCAAGGTCCAGGCTTCAAGGTCCAGAGTTTAGGGTTCACGGTCTAGGGTCAAGTGTGAGGGGTTCGAGGTCAAGGTACATGGTGGGGGATTCCAAGTTTAGGGTCCACGGTCTAGGGTCAAGGGTGAGGGGTTTGAGGTTCCAGTTTAGGGTTTAGTGTTCAAGGTCTTGGTTTAAGGGTCTAGGGTCAAGGTTTCATGGTTCAGGGTTCAAGGACTGAGGTTAAGGTTTCAGGGTTCAATGTTCAAGGTAAAGGGTCTAGGATTTAAGGTTTATGGTTTTAGGTCGAGGGTCAAGGGTTCGGGGTTCGGGGTCCATGTTTGCGGTTCAAGATCAAGGGTTCAAAGTCCAAGTCTAGGGTTCAAGGTCCAGGGTCCAAGGTTCAATTCCGAGGGTCAAGGGTTTGGGGTCCATGGTTCAGGGGCCATATTTAGGGTCTAGGGTGAAGGGGTCATGGTTCGGGTTTCAAGGTTCAAGGTTCAGGGTTTGGGTTTAGGGTTCACGGTGGTGGGTTCCATGTTCAAGGTTTAGGGTTCGAGGTCCACGGTTCAGGGTTTCGGATCACGCTTTAGGCTCCATAGTTCGGGGTTCAGGGTTCAATGTTCAAGGTCCAAGTTCAGGGTTCAAGGTCTAAGGTCAAGATCCAGGGTCCAGGGTCAAGTGTCTAGGGTCGAGGGTGCAGGTTCTAGGGTTCGGGGCCAGGTTTCAATGTTCAGGGTTCGAGGTACAGGGTTCAGGGTTCAGGGTTTAGGTTTAGGGTTTAGGGTTCAGGGTCAAGGGTTCAAAGTCCAAAAGCGGGTTCCAAGAAGGGGTCCCAAAATTTGGCTCGAAAAAGGGGTCCCAAAATTTGGCTGCAAAAATTGGGTCTGAAAAAAGTTCCCAAAATCGACCTAAACAAATGGGTCCCAAAATTGGGCCTTAAAAATCGGGGCTTTTGATCGTTTTAAGCGACATCCTACCGATGCCTGGGAATCAGACAAATAGCTTATGTAAGGGAGTGGAGTGTGCTAAGGGGCCAGGGCAGTGCTCCAAGGCGATTTCGGGCTGGGAGCTCGACCCGAGCTGAGTCAGGCAGGCGAGCCGAGCTGAGCCAGGGGAGCTGAGTCAGGCAGGCGAGCTGAGTTGGAGGGCGAGCTGAGTCGGACAGGGAGCCGAGTTGGGCCGAGCCAAGGGTTGCGTCGGAGTTTTGGACACGGTTCAGAGCTCGGGTTGGGGAATCCGAGTTGGGAACTCGAGTGCGCCCAGCTCGGTGCGAAAAGTCAGAAATCGGGGTGTTTGACTGCTTCTCAGCGTCATCCTACCGACGGGATTCGATAAATCGCTATATAGGGGGGTATGAATTCTGTTTTGTCCGAGGCAGCATAAGAGCCGAGTTCCGAACCAGATTGGGAGGGCCGACATGAGAACTCGAGTGCGCCCAGCTCGGTACGAAAAGTCGGAAATCGGGGGATTCAGGCGTTTTGAGGTGTCATCCTACCGATGCCTGGGATTCAGACAAATAGCTTATATAGGGGGTATGTGTTCTCCTAAGGCCCAGTCCGAATGCGGGGCGAGTTGGGAATCCGAGCTCGGGGGCCTATAGGGGAACATATCGACTTGAGGGTGCAAGTCGATGGATTCGAGGGTGTCGAACGAGTCCGATGCGATGCACAACGAGCTCAGTGCAAATCGGGGGGTTCGGCCGTTTCTCGGTGTCATCCTACCGATGCCTGGGATTCGGACAAATAGCTTATATAGGGGGGTATGTGTTCTCTCAGGGCCGAGACGGAATGCGATGCGAGTTGGGATGCCGAGCTCGGGGGCCTATGCGGGAACAGATCGACTTGAGGGCGCAAGTCGACGGATTCG